>CM030373.1:31946316-32400773 GCA_003604175.2 Clonorchis sinensis | reverse complement strand
GAGTGGTGGGATCCTGCCCTGACCACTTGAACGATCTCGCTTCGCTAAACATGCATGAAGAATGCCACCCTGCAGGAAATGTTCATTTTCAAACAGCGAGGATGTTGTATGTGTGCCGAAACCAAGCAACTGGAAAATGCGTGATTTTATTACAAAAGGCTTTTAGTTAATTGTACCCGAATTCTCTGATCAAGTATTTTCAGAGAAAACCGTCTTACTGCACGAGATGGCTTATAAGTGTATTTGGAAATATTGATGTGTTTTGGAAGATTTCGCCGAAAATAAGCATCAGGAACACATGATTGCCATTGAATATTTCTGCCAATTAATCCTTAACCAAAGTGTTCCGTCTGAATTTATTTATTATTTAAAAGCAACCCCAAGTGATTTTAACTTCCAGGGTACATCATTACATTTTGTGTTCCTCCATTCCGTCTGAATTTGCTTGCTAATCTAATTTTTGGTATTTTCCTGAACGCTGGAATGTGAAAAACACTCCGCGGAAGTTGCAACGTCTGACGGGATTTATGGCGTCGTTTTAGTTCTACGGAGCATTTGAAATCAGTCTTTTATTCTCATACCTTTAAATACACTGCTTACACGGTTATCTCGGGAAAATTTTACGACGTCATTAATAACTTTTCTGCAGAGTTCGTACTTATGAAGGAAGTTGTGCATACGAACGCTCTTAGCGGGTTACGCGAATGTGCTTTCATATCAACAGAGCGTGCGCGGGCAAATCACTACTAAGACGACACATCGCCAACAACGGATGTTTTCGATAGTTTAGTTTTCATTTTTCCAATGGCGGCAGAATAGTTCCTTTGCGCGGCTAAACAACAAGTTATGTGCGAGAAAACTGACATTTATGGATTAAAGTGGGAGTTTTTGCTTCTATACAGAACGCTATAGTTTGTGCTACGTAAATGGCATGATTTGCCCTCACGAATGACGGGGGCAGCACTACATTTATGTAACGGTGTTTTAGACAACTATCCGTCGGTTCTAATCACGAATACTGGAACAAGTGAAATACCCGACTACTTATTTCATTTGTGTCAACTTTGATTAAAAGTATGAACTTGAGTGTTTTTTTCTCGACAATCCTCCGAGATAACAGTGTGGTCCATTATTCCCGACTGTAAGTGACCCTTGAATCTCAGGCACGACATGGCCATGTTGGAGAGTCCATTATCCAATCCTGCTTTCAACATTAACAAGGCGACATCATGGCAACCTCCCGTGGCGGCAAATTCAAACGAAACAAAGCCGCCGTCGGCATCCTGGGGTAAGCGACTCATGCACAAGCCACCATTCTGATTGGCTAGTTGTGCACAAACCAGGAAGCGCGCGCATTCAAACTGCATTTGTGCACAAGCCAAGAAAAAACGAGTTAACTGGTCAAAGCGCATAAACTAAGGAAAGATGGACTGTCAATGCAAGCTAGAAAATAGCCTGAAACAATTTAAAGATTTTATTTCAGGAGGTCTCAGTTTCTCCGCGTGAAATGTGTAAAATTTAACGTTTATATAATGAATAAGTGAACTTAACATCACGGAACGTATCTGCGTCCTTTTAAATACCCTCCATCGACCTGCGTTGCTTCACACAACCTGTTTGTGACGACCCACATCACTTCTTCCAATGAACGTTTGGCAGGAGCTCGACATTTGTCTTATCGGAAATCTCGGTTCAGACATAGCAATAGTCTCGGTTATGTACACATATACTAGACTTTTCGCACTTGAAACTTTAAGTTCCTTTTATCTTAGTTAATCATTTTTTTGTGCCGGTAAAGCCGTAGTGCCCTAAGAAAGAGCATTTTGAAGGGGAAAGTCGAAAAGGGGGGCGACGTGCCCGGGATTTGAACCGCGAACCCCTGGGTTCTTGCGACCAAGCCCACCCCACCCTACTACCGAGCCACGAACCGCCATTGGTGCATATGTTTGCTAAGCAGCTAGGCCTTGTATGTAGCAGTCGTATGTTTTGGCATGGATCACGTGACTCGAAGCAGCCAATCATTTGCTTGAGTTCGGCTTGTGCATGAATCGACTTCCGCATCCTGGCGATGCGGCAAACGCCATTTTGTGCGCCTGCGTCCATACAAAAAGCTCAAATGTTCAGTGTGCAATAAGGAAAACAGCTACCATCAAAGTAAATGACAATTAATCACCCTGGAATAATTGAAGGTAGGTACATTTGCAGTTTACTTCGTTGGGCTACCATAACTTTGCGGTATCTGCGCAGTTATCTGCAGCATTCGGCGTAGCATCAAGCTGTTGTGCAGGGCCGCACATGTGACAACGTGAAACTTGACACGTTCCATACTCGAACGCTTACAATGATCACGGGAATTTAGACAGACATAGCAAGATCCCACTTTTGCAGCCGCTTGCAAGAAATGCACGGTAGCAGGAATATACTCGCAGCATTGTTTGTTTTTATGTAGCATTTCAATAATTTCTGTGTACAAAAAAGGCTTAAACGAAGATTTTTCACTTGAAATTTTCTTCTTTGATATCTGTCAATCCGTCTTAATCTATTTTGGCGACAGCTTTTCGACAGACAACTTCAACACTTTTATTTGTATTTCGTGCAAACTGGTAAAAACAACACATCAAAATTCAGTCTGAGAGCTTTACTATTTTCTTTAGATGTCACTTCCCTCACATCGCTGCAAACGTTACTTTTGAAGCTCGGCGACGATTCCAAGCACTTACCGGTGGTGGAAACACATGACATACCCACTTCCCCTGCTAAACGTAAACGCAACTTAACGAGGAAGACATCGAACGCCAGGGTGATTCGTACGTCAGACGAGTGAAACATACTACCTGCATTACGTTGAGGTATCTAGATGAGGTTTAAAGAGAGAGCTGAGAGTATTTTATCTGGTTTTTCTGCACCCAAGACAGAAAGGAAGAGAATCTGGCAGCTAAATATATGGACTAGTGACCAAAATCTCCCCAGTGGTAGCGGTATAAACTGCGGTGACATGTGGGGGAATCATTCACCGGGCATTCCTTTCAAATCTGCTGCCGGATTACGGCAAATGGCCGGACCTTTACAAAGCCGGCATTAGTTTATCCTGGATTTTGGGTTGTTATCCTAAGAATTTGAGTGATAATTATGAAAATTATCTGATGTGAAAGTTGAGCAAGTTGACAAAACTAATCTATATTTCGTGGGCCTAATTCGAGCTAGCGGTGGCCATCGCTGAAAGTAGTAGACAGTGCCAAGTTTACAATAATACGCATCCAAAATGTAATCAACGTCACTGTTTGATTAATAAGCCAGACAGCTCAACTCCATAGGCACCGAACAGTTGAAAAATACGAGCATGTACATCGTCTGGCCAGCCGTGGGAACACCTGAGGGAAGTGTAACAATCGGTGGAATGTCTAATACTTTTCCCCTTAAACACCAAATATGAATTTGGGATTCGCTTCAAGAAACAGGCGTACGAAGCCTTCTGGTTGTTCTTGTCACCTTACACACATATTGCACAGTTGGTCGGCATAGATTCAAGCACAGTGATTCTGAGTTATGCCCTTCGTCGCATTTTTGATGTGCGAAAACAATTTAAAAGCAAAGCCAGCCCAGCCTGTTATAAGGACGATTAATGGTGCGACAGCTTTTTATGGCGTTGCAATCAGCTGAAACCTGTAGCGTCGCTAAGAGTAAACTATTATCCCGATGGTGCATTTTCCGCAAACTGCTGGATTTGCCATTAATGCAATAAAAACATATTCTAACCGTATCGGCGAAGTTCAATTAGGGTAAGATTAAATTATCGTTTGATTAATAAACAATGCCGCATTTACATTGACCGACAAGGCGGTTTTTCATGTTATCGAAAACATCTTTGAATCTCCTGATCAGAGAAAATGTTGAGTACATCAATAAAAGCGACATGGTCACTTTCGCAAAAGCAATGCCCACTAAGCCACCGGCCTAGTCGCTTCCAGTAGTGCAGGTTTTCATAGAGTTTTGTGTAAGGTTTCACATATCATCAATAGAAATTTCCTCCTAATTTGTTTAACTTTGTCGGCAGAACTATCCTTCTCTGCACGGTTTTCGGATATGTATATCAAAATCTCTTTAGAGATAAATTAATCGGCCTGTGTACGCGCACGCGTATTCTAAAAGTCGATCATTTAATGGCGTACTCGTTTGCAGTACCCCTCATTTCGATGCGGAAAGGTTTGATACTGAATTACTCAATCAGTAGTACCATTTTAAATTTTGGAAATGCGGACGCTCGTGTAGTGACAATTTCCTGCGGCCGCACATTCTAGTGTTAGGTTTTGTGGACTGCAGCGGGAAAAGAGCTTTATTTGTGACCATATGTCAAAGCTTTCAAAACAAACAATCGTTAGCGTTTTTTCTCGGAAATGTTCACATCTGTAACAGACCGTCCACGCTACTGGAGCAAACTCTAAGAGGTGGAGACGTGTCCGAAGATAAACGTTTGCAGCTTTCTTCGCTCACATTTGCCTGCCGCATAAATGCTGCATTATTGGCAGAACTGTCATTGCACACAGTTCCTTAGCCTTTCAATTCCATTCGGCTGGCATTGAAAACCTACCAGAATATTTGCACTAATAAGTTTCTCACTCACCAGTAGGCTAGCGGGCAATCACTGTCCAAAACAGCTTGGAAAAGCACATTAATGCGCAGCGCGAGGTTTTGTTGAATTTTTCCCGTTGAAGTCTGTTGTTAGCTACCTGCTAAGAAATGTTTCCTTATGGTCGAAACTTCTGTGCGCTTGACTATATCCAGCAGCAAGATCAACGCTTGGAAGCCCGGGAATTGGTAAACCCTCGTACAGGATTGGCGGAAACGGAGTTTCATTAATCACCATTGAATGAAGGCGTGGGTCAATTTTTGCGGCATCAAATTGATCGCATATCCACTCAATGTCTACCGGATCGAATCAACCCCTACGCCATAATGATTTCTTTATTTTATGGGAGGTTTGCTTGTTTCCCTTGCATCATATGCTCTATGTATACCAAGTAATATAGTAGGCCATCATCTATTGAGTGTTCAGTGGGTCTTATGCACACTGGTTTCTTCTGATGACCGTTTTGGAGGTTTGTTCTCTGGCCCGCGAACGTCCAACATCCCAGCGGCTGGTTGTTTGTTTACTGAGATCTATTTGGACTTCTGTCGTTAAAACTGCTGAAGAACGCAGGGCGCACCGTATAAATGTATTTAACTAGACAAACGCGTCCGTCCAAAGGGCTGTTGAAAGAAATATAAATGGCTAATTTTTGACAGAGAAACTTTATTCCAGGTATCCCTTTTAATTTTCGTCAAAACAGCGTATGCCTACAGATGTGTGATTGTGGTTAGTAAATAACGTGCACATATGAGTGGATGATTCTGTTGCAAACATCCGAACTAGTACAACGCAACCTAACTAGAAAAGGTGACACGCAAAATATCCTGTGAATTTCCAGAATTAAAGATGACAAATAATTTGAAAGACAACGACTCACTCTCCTAATGGTAAACGGTGTTGCAAAAACCTGAAGACGATAAAATTAAGGGTTAGGCGCTAACGCTTTTGCTTTTTGTTTGATCTGTTTTGTTTGACATGCGATGTTGTTAGCACATGGATTGGAGGCAAGGTGAGAAGTTGGGAAGCAACTTAATCAAGGTCGACCTAACCATTTCCCTGACAGGACTTTGTAAAATGACAGATAACTTGGAATAGCAGGGAAGCAATTTTTATCCGGAATTTGTTAGTGTGCTTCCAGTGAGACCTCCTGTGATAAGCTCCATCAAACATAAGGGTGGAAGGCGACAGGCGACAAAGAATAGGTCAGCTTGTGAAAAAAACAATGAGCAACTTTGCAAACTGATATCACTTCACTCTCTTGTGCAAATACTCAAAACAAGTCTGATGAAAAAACATCAGGATTGTCGATTAAGCACGCCAGAAAACACCGAAACGGTAGCTGGCTGGAATGTGACGTATATCAACTGAAGGGATATGGCCACGACGCCTTGTGCTGTTATTAGGTGGACTGCACATGTGGTACTTAGGAATCCTGGACAACGCTCGACTCAGTGTCATACACGCATTCGTCCAGGAGCCCGATTTTTTCTATAAATATGGAATCACGTATAATACTCTTGTTGGCGATCGTGCCAAGACCGAACATATCCCTACTAGGACAACAATGACTTCTGCGACGTTTGGGCGACCAACTTACCAATGCAAGCAGGCTAGAATTTTGCACGCTCCTATACTCTCATATACGGTGGAGAAATCTGAAGGCCTTATAACCAAGTGTCTTCCTTGGATACGTTAATCAAAAGCATATTCCATAGAATGGGAACATAATCCGCGAATGGCCACCGACATTTGTGCACCAATCGATGTGAGCAAAACAACCTTATTGTTATAAATTAACCCTGTCGAACGATACGCCATGAAGCAGTTGCAAACGTACAGCGACATAATCATATTTCTTTATGAACAGGACAATACTGGGTTATTCTTAACACTATCCCGGACAAACTGAAGTGAAAGAACTTCGAATTTTGTTCACCCCATAGGCGGAAAACTTGGTCCTAGTGTCTGACAACCATATCTGTTAGTCATGTACGCCGGGTCATAACATGGGACCGGCGAATTTGTGGTTCACTTTTGACTGAGATTTTTTTGTTTGTTTCGGTAAACCATTTTCGGAGATTGGGCAATCTTTGAAGGTTCGTGCATTATTTGAAGGAGTAGCTTGAATGTCTCGGTATTGAATAACAAATTCAGAGTGATCCTCATTACCCCAGGTGTTCCATAAAATATTCAGCCTTGTTCCACTGATCAAGCCAATCTTTTGGTTTTCGTCGCTGTGAATCTGGCCATAAAACGTCGCTCCCTAAGCCGTCGGCGGTTTTACTTTTACAGACTATTGGTCTTCCTTCTTTATTACTGATAGCTCACAGTCCATAGCAAATTACTGGCGCAAGAAGTGGAGAGAGTTTTGGCTGCCTCATCAACACTCTCTGCTCTTGCATTACCAAGCGCGAACACACAATCCTTGCTTCTCTAGTCAAAGCTTGTTGAATACTAATTAATTAAGCCAGTCTCGGCCACCCAGTTTTACGTATAGGTCATTGGATATTTGGCGATAGTCCAAAGGTAACACCCTTAATGTATGTCACGGTGGCATTTACTTCATTTCTCTTCCTAATTCACAGGAGGAACCGGGTGTTAATGATTTAACTATTTAACATCATAAGTCGCGGATCAACATTACAGTTTAACGCCCGACAGCTCTAATGAAAGGTATCATCGTAGTTTCCAGTGTTTTATGTAACAACACCGAGCATCTCCATAAGAATTCTTGTTTTACTAAATGTCACATCTTGAAAATGGCTGCGCGTTTTTCAAGTAAGCAGCGAACTGCTTATTTCTATCCCCGACAAAAATCATCGGCTTATTCCCCCTATCTTCCGAATGTTCCAAAATGTGCTACCCTTAGAAAAATACCAGCGTAGTGTTATCACTTGCTCAAGAATTCCTCCGGGTTGTAAACATACCGGCTGATTTGGCTACATTTACGATAGACAGAACAGATTATAAACGGACGATTGATTTACAACTGAGTACACTCGCAGTTAAGGGGGAGACCTGAACAAGATTTAGACGGCAAATTCTCTTCCGGATAATTTTAAGGTAGAAGCTTGTACCTTAAACACTTACCTGTGAAAGAGTCACTTAAAAGTTACAAGCGCATAGTCCATCTGGTGGGCTGCTTTTGGGATGTCTGCCACATGGTGCATATTTGTTTCCTCTGGGCAGCCTTGTGAGGACGCGGGATCGAAATAGGGATCGTCACAATCCACCATATGAAACCGTTATTTTTCTATGGAAGATCAATTCAACCGTCTTGCACCGAATGCATTTTACCAGGTTTAATTCCTCTCCCACCTCGGAACATCAAACGCAGTCACTGGCAATAAGTGTGCAAAAGTCGTACATATTGTATATGGGCAGCGTAAAATGGCTGCCTGTCGCAACTCACGTATACAGAAGGGATCTTCAACGCAATTCTCTGGTAATAAAAAAATATCATACCGTAATTATTACATTCAGAGTTTTAGGAATTCGTTAGAAAACAATGATTGGTTTTGTGTAGCCTACATTCCTGGAGTGACTTCTTTCACATCATTCTTCATCTCACATCGTTTTCTGGAAATCACGATGTTGTCCTGTGTTCCTTAGCGGTGCCCAATAAATGAAGGTTTGCAGTAGTTTATCAATGATACTAATGTTAGTGTTGTTAGAGCTTACCAATGCAACGTTTCAGAGCTTCCTGGGTGCACTTTTCTGTGGGCAGACATTGTAAAAATGTAGAGAATTTTTCAAAGTAATTTCAAGGTAGATGTAATCCGTTCAACACGTGAATAAATTTTTATACGCATGTTTTATAACGTTTTATGCAAAAGCCTCATTTTACGGCACGTCAATGTTAATGGCGCAGCTTTCCTTTTTATGCCTTACTTTCGATAAATTGGGATACATTTTCCGACTACCAGTTTTAGATTTTCTAAACTTTTGTCAATGATGCTTTTGCCTGTAATCTAGCACAAGTCACGCAAAATTGAGTAGACCGGTCTTCACGAATTGACGGAATGAAACAAAACTTATGGCGTCACCTAGATCCAACAAAGTTTTATTAAATGTTAATATAGTTGGCGTTTGAGGCAATGTCATGATGCGTAGAATAAACGTGTTCCGGTTTTTACGGTAAAATCTCGACTTGATCCTAACCTCCAGCGTTAATCCAAGTAGTGGCAACTAAACAAAATTAATTGGTTTCTGAAACATTCACAATGTAGAGGTGCGTGGTGGATGTGCAACCCAGACACGAAAGGAGGCCTGTGTGAATTTTGGACATAGTTGGAACGAAAAAAATAAGCAGAAATAACCGTCCCCTAGCAAATATCTGGTAACCTTCATTTTGCGATATATTTGCAGTCTTCTTGGACACATATCAGGAATTATTAATATTGCTAGCATAAATTTATACGTCAGTCCTGTCGCTCGATATTTTGGCCTTAGACTGTCCACATTTCTAAGTTTCAGACCGTTGGTAGCAGAACAAACTAGCCAAAATTAGGGCAACCTAGCTTGCCATAAACACTCCATTATCTGGAGACTTATGGTTTCGTTTATACCTCAAATATGCTACAGCAGTTTTTTCTGGGCTGGAAAGATAAGAGGAGGTTAAATAAATTGTGTTCAACTTTATAATATTCTCCTGCTATTTTACGTTGCTCGTAGGAATAAGGCACAACCAGCTCTATGCATTTAGTCTCATCAGTTCTTTAAATTTCAAAACTGCATGGGAAATTGTAGGAAAACGAACTATGAGCAACATACTTTTTGTAGCTGTGTCGCCCGCTTGGGCTGTAAAACAAAAGAATATTCCTAGTTAGTCCGTGGGTTTTCTGATCACATGTGTAGCATGGTTTATCCACAGTTTCTTTTTAAGTGTTTAGTACAATTTGTGGTTCATTATTTTTCAATAAAAAAAACATTTCAGAACACAGTAACCTTACTAAAATGACTGCGGTATCTTAAACCACTTGTATCAACCTGTAGTTCACTCGGCCTACATTTACGCCACTTGCGATATCAACGGACGCAAGGTGCGTTGTTTTGCGTAATCTGAATGCAACCACTCAAAGCGTTAGAATGCACTTCATGCAGTGGAGCAAATTTTGATGATAATACTAAACGGAAATCAATACTGTTGGAAGAGGCGGCAAGATGGATTGCCAGTTAATGCAAATACCGAGCTGGTGGTGATCTGTCCGGCCGAAACCGACATTTCGCTTTTGGTTTTCCGTACATCACGTACCTAGGCAATCCGCTAGTTCAGCTTCAATGCAGTCATCTGCAACGAGAAATAGACGCATTATCGTTGACTTCTACCACGAGAAGTTGCTATAAAGGAAATGAATTCTATAAATTTCATCAGTATATATAAGTATATATAAATGTGTCCGTGGCGAAATTCCACCTGGATTTTAGCCCCATCGCATAGGTAGTGCTGCTTCTGAGAGCGGCAACGCTCATTAATGCGTTGTTTTAGCAGTAGCAATCCTCTAGCGCAAACTGAATCTTAAAACCAATGCACATCATGATCGTACACTTACCACGGCACTCATCAAATACACGTTTTTGAACAGCTACAATGTATCAAAACAATTTATTGCAAAACGGGAATAATTCATTTTATATTGACCTATTTTCCTCATCTTAAAATTTGTACGTGGGTTGCGTATGCACCACCACAGAAAAAATGGGCCTTTCATTTATGCCTCATTGAACTTTCACCCCAACAGCAGACCGCTTCCACGTTTCGACTGCATCGTGCGCTTAACCAAAATGTGCTCAATGCGCCGGTGGGGCTGGTTTGCGGGGATAAACCTAAACGGTGTGCGATAGTTAGGAGTAAAATATTACCGCTTACGCCGCTGTGTGTGCTTATTTTTGCCGGGATCTTTTCAATAACACTGGGACCACTATATAGTTTATACGAAAAAGTCATGTATAAAACTATCAACTACGATGTATTGCTTCATGATTTAGCCCCCGAAATATGAATGCTTCGTTGACATTGGATGGACCTAGATTTCGTAAACTACCCGGTACAAGCATGTTGAAAAAATACAAAAGAATTTACACGGCGTTTTGTGCATATCCTGTCTACTATTGCCAACTTACCGTCGTCCAATGGATCCTTTCCACACTTTTCTGTTTGAAATAATTCGACGTGCGCAGATACATTTAAGCTTTGTTCAAACAGAAGGAATTAACATGTAACCATGGGCGCTATTTCAAGAAAGTAGTGTTGACCAAGAGACTGTGCCACCATATCAGAGATACTAGGGAACGCACGGCCATCCCTGTAACCGTTCAATGGTTATGAGTTCATTTTTGCGAGGAAGCAGTAACCCTCACACACCAGCCAAGATTTTTCGGTTAATTCGTATACTCCATGTGTCTAATTACGTAGGTGTATTGCTCGGAGAAATTAGAACCACATGCGCGATTACCGTTAGATTTTTAAATTTCCCCTAATGTATACATTCCACTTAATTAGAGCTCTGCGCTGGAATTTGAGAAGGGAGAACTGCGCACGAGAAAATGCACGATGGCCAAATTGTGCATATTTACACAACGGTATCCTGCACCAGCTAAACTATGAATCCGGTGTGTAGTTGACACGTTTTTGGCGCTCCTTTTAGCAGAATCATTGACCTGCTGAGATTGCTTTCCCGATAGACTACTTATAGAATGAGAACTGGCAGTAAGCAAATTAAGAGAACGTTTTGGCCCATGTGGACTCCGAGCTCACATAATCCTGTCCAGGCACACGAATGTAAATTACACATAGCACAAACAATTTAAATATTAATTCTCACCAACGCATTGGTCGTAGGCTGGGATCTTTCTCGTCAAGTAGCCATCGACTAGGAGGAAAAAGGCCATTTTGTAGAAACAACGCGATACATGCACCTATGTACGTTTAGTTGTGTTCTGCACCATAGGCAACTCACACAGAATGAATGTAAACAACATGACAAGTATTGTCATTGTGTCCTGTGAACGAAAACTCTGGAAATTTAACCCTGTCCTTTAGGCAGTTCATGAGCTCATGTACATGATTTTATAGTAGTTTGACTGACCTTGAATGCTATCATTTATACCGCAGTCGGTCTGGCTGTACAAACCGCGTGCACGCGGTGGAAATTAGATGCACCGCAACCTATTGTTACGTGATGTGCAAATCGAAGCTTGGTTTATGCTCCGCGAGAGAACGGCGATATCATAAGAAACAAATGTGAGCCTATTTAGGCGTATTTCGTGAGAAAAAAATGGTCGTGAAGATTCTTGCGATAACCGAATACGCCGGTTATTTGTGCCCACAAAATATCTTGTGCCAACACATGTCCGTTGAGTAAAGATTAGGTTGATTCGCGCTTCGCAGCGTGTGCTAATATTTCCGTGAGCTGATCGCGCACAACGGAATCAGAATTCCGTTAGGTGAGTCAGCAATGAATGTTCTTTTAAGAGCAATTGGTAGGTGATGTGTTTATGAAGATATTACAGAAATGTTGCCACAATGTTGTTGGGATGTTTGTTACATTTAAGAGGCTGATTTTCTGCACATTTTTTTCAAAATTGTTTCCTGTGCTTCAAACCACAGTACGGACCACCACGAAAGAAATATTCCTGCATAAAATGCCCATCATACCAAGTTGAGAATTGCAAGTGATAAAGCACTTAGACATTTTGATGATAAATCTTTTTGCTGCGACAAATGTATTGTTGCCGCTGCCTGTTTATATGCGGTTATCAGGAACAACCACGACAACAAAAATAACCATTTCCAGCTTCGTTTGGACCTGAGTTATTGTTACGTCCATTGCGCAAAAAGGCTTGGCTGAAATTCGAGGCGAATTCCGCATTCCACGACGGCGACCCAACGTGCTTTGGAAGCATAGCTGTCCCACCGGATAATTCATTTAGATGACAACGTAAAGGAAGATTATAGGGTTCAACCAACCTGTGCTTTTAGACGAGTGTATTACTCATCAGGGAACAAGACAAGACAGATTTGGGGATTTAGGCTCTGTGCAACTGAATGTCACTTTGGATGCGGTGAAGTGCTCGAAACTCCACAGCTACCAAAAACTTTTACATGGCGACAGGGAGCTGCCTCCACCCGTGTTTGCTCAGTAATTTTATCACAAAAATCAACGACTGAACTCCAAGGATGGGCAAGCAATGCTCGCTCTAGTAAGCATAAATTAGGGCCTCTTTTCAGACGCTTCGGACATAAACTGACAAAATGGAGGGGACAAGGAAGATACTCGTTTAAGTGAGTTATTTTCTAAGGCCCACCAAAACTGCTACGCTGAACGTTATGCGACTTCTTGTGAAGTTCTTGCACTTGGTTTGTTCCACTCACTTGTATTAGGCTGTTCATTAGACTGCATTCCTCTTGCTCATTTTTGGCAAAAAAGAAGGTTCCATTTTCTAAGTAGCGCGTGACATACTCTATCTGAGTCAACTTTACGTACACCTGTTTTGCTTACGCTTACCAACTCTAGATGAATTAACTCGGTTGAACCAAAATGAGCAAACAACTAGTCAAACGATAAGCTAATGCACCTTATTTTTTCTGCAGCTTAACGGAAGGCGAAACAAAAATCTTTGAGACTTAGTTAGAGGTAATCATCCAAACGTTTGCTCTGTACATCAACTTCGAGACAGTACGGGATGTTAAAACCTCATCTACGAATCTACTTCACACATAAAGGAAATAAAATCCTGCGGGGCTCGGCAGTGTAAAACATCTTCAGGCCCATTAAAGGATCGCGCGTGACATGATAATATTTTGCTCGCTTAGATGTGGGGAAGCACATGCTTGGATTTTTGAATGTCTAATTCAGCGCGATTACGAACCACCGACGTTGGCAAAATCAGATGTTTCGCTTGAATAGCTATTTGTGCAGAGTTATGTTCAGGCAGCCTCGCAACGTGGTAGCGTGAACCATAACGTCTAAGTTCGGAAGGTGCGTTTTTCAACGTATTTAGGAAGGGAAGCAACCTATGTTATTTTTGTAACATGTAGACACCAACCATTTCAGATCAGGCAGGGAAGGTTTCGAAAGCACTATAATTGTGTGCGTTGTGAATGTAGAAATCTAACCTGAAATTTTGGTGTTTCATCCGGTAGCCAGCCAGAAGCTGAATCATATTTCGATCTATATGTGTATATTTATTCATTTATTTATTTAAGGGATGAATCTCCAATGAGTGGTCGTATAGCAAATATACATATAAACCTACTCCCCAGGAAGCATTGGTGAATACCTTGGCGCTTACGTCACCCTAAATAGCATGCGTTTTTCGACTCCCTCCGTGGATATACGCGTCGATTTTTGGTTACTCATTCACACTTGGAATCAATCGCAAAGACCATTTGGGGTTTCAACTGGACATACTGCACAATCATCCACACTGCGGCGTACAAGAAAGGTTCATCATCTTACATTCCAGAATGTTGTTGCCCATGGTTATCTCCGTTCCTTGTGGCAATGGAGTAAATTCATGCTGCATCTGACAGTAGAAATTGAGAATGTGACCATTACTGTGTACCGCGGTTTATTTCGGTACAACCAGATTTGGCAAACAAAAACGAGAAATTCATTTAGACGTATAATTAATAAACGATGACTTAATTTTTTTCATTTTCGTGGGCGACCAATCCCAACCCCCGATTATTTAACCATAGAAATCAACTGATCAGATTTTTGTCTAAATTTTTGAAGAAGCAAACTGAGTGGAGGCTACTTGAACTCCAAACAGAAACCGTGGCACAATTTCTCGCAAGTGCAAAATGAAACCCGTCGCCATGTTTGAGTGTAGTGGATTCAGTTCAGGAGTGTTATGCTACACGCCTCCGTCTATTTGTGCGTCCAGAAATATCATGCTGCACCGATTGTCTCGAGCTACTTTGAGTCAGCCTCAGACTACTTTGATTTTAACGATCAATCACACCGCATGCTGGTTCCGCATGAATGATGAAACCATCCTTCTCAACCAGCCGGGCAACAGGTGAGCCGTTTAGAGACATGAAGTGGACAGATACATTGGGGCTACTATTTCTACATTCGTGTATCTGCTTTGCACACTTAGGAGGAATGCCTGGCTCTTTTGCTACTACAGTTTGTCTCAAATACAGTGCAAATATCACGTTCGTTTGAACCAAATAAAAATGCTTCCTTGTACGTCTACCATGAAAATCGCAAATTATCCGCGATGTAAAATAAGTCGATGGGAGTTTAATTGAACCTAAGAGGAAATGTAATTACAGTGATTCTTTCGCCCGATCAAGCGACCCTAGTTGAAACTGAGCATTGCGCGTATCCTACCAACAATCGTGCATATCTCACACGCCGTGGGTAGCCGAATGGACTACAACGACACATTTGGTTAAGATACTTTGCTGTAGCGTGTTTGCACGTCGATTGCTGAGATCGGTAATGGATACCACCAATGATGAATAGTTCTCGGATGCACTTAAGCTTGTCGCCGTCAACTAAACTAGAGATTGTTAAAACCACAGGTAGATTGCAGTCAGTACTTGGTGCTAGGCTGAATCTATTGCAGTTTTCTGGGCATGTATATCTATGCTTTGGCAAGTGTAAACTTTTAACGATTGAATCTAAACAAGACTGTAAAACGTTTGATGGAAAGTTCGTTAGTCCCACGAGTTTCATTGTACCAATAAATCCATTCCAATTATTTATCTTCCATTTAAATTGTCTTGTCAGAAATACCGTTCCTTAAGGTGGTGTGAGGTGTCCCGGAAATTTAACATCCTTTTGCCACCCAATGTGGCACACTGAATAGTCACTGCTTTGGCTTATTTGAATGTCTTGTCCCCAGTGCTATTCGAAAATGTGAATTCTTCTTTTTACCTAGGGTTTTCACCAAATCGTAACTTTGAGGGAACCTTGATCATGTAGAAGGATCTGTGGACGGTGCTCACCAGTGCAAAACTACACTGTTCAGTCCATGAGTGGCTGATTGCTCCGTTTTGGTCTCATTCTACTATTATGAGAGCACGTACTTTCGGTGTTGCGGACCGAATGCATTCAATCGGAATTGCACAAACTTTATGAAAAACGTCCAAGGTGTGCATCAATTTCCTAAAACCGGTAATAACAGAAGGGACCTTCTCAAAACGCGATAAGGTTCCAGGAAATATTTCTACAAAATGCTACCACTTGTAGTCTTCATCACCTAATGAATTCGCTCGTGAAAGTTAGGTCTACTTGCATGCAGCGTGCAATAACTGCCTGCACTAGTGCCTCATGTGGATTGCGTTTTAAGTGTGCATTTACACCAAGGATAATTCATACACTTTTACATGTACACAGCCTCTCACATGATCTTAGATATTGGCAACCGCAGTAGTATTTTTTTCCGCCGAAAATGGCAGTCACGGATTGCAAAATGTTTTCATGTGAGCGCATGCGGATTATGTGATAAGCAAATGGACTATTTTAGTCGTATGCGTTTCAACACAAATCATATCTATCCATAATCATATGGTGACCTTCCAAACTGCAACATTTTAAAAACTCTTTGAGTCGGTGATACACGAAAAATATCTAAAAATGAGCTGCTCACACCGCATTAGCATACAAAATTGGAGAACACACGAAACTTCTTGTTTGATCACATTTATCCTATTGTCAGTTTTACTAAATGCTGGTCATTTTAAACGCTGTAATTAGTGACGTGCTGCTGTTACGGCTGCTGTGTGTTACATTCAAGTGTGCGAACCCACCTGAACAACTGCTCAGTTCTGCACTACCGCGGTTGGTTTGCAAAAATACATAACTCGACTGTGTGTGCGCAGCGGACATGCGAGTAATCAAAGGGTTACACGTGGATGAAAACGTATCTTTTAAAAGGCGAATAATATAAGGCCTGGGTTAAACTTCGTAAACGGGGCTCTGCTTTTTTCACTGCGGCTAATTGCTATAGACTATAGACTAGAGGCTTTGCAAATCCATTTACATTTGGTAATTGTCACACTTTTGCCTTTTTCTGTTTCATGCAGAGGGAATCCTTGTGCTAGTGATCTTCAACAAGAATTGGGGAAGCGTAAAGTAGTGTGCTTAAATCGCGTGTGTATGTGCGCATCTGGAGATTGAATGAGGCTTCGTGAAACACAGAGAGGAACTGTCTAAACTACAGCACCGTGTATGGATGCAGTATGCGTGTTATTTCGAAATTTATGGTCTCTCATAAACAAGTTTGTCAAAGCTTATTTGACCTGAACCCGGATACTGCAAGCAAGGGTTAGAACTTGCCAGGATTTATCGATACCTGTGTATTTTTCCCTCCGTGAAACGACATTTCTAAAGGCCATGGAGCCTGAATTCTGGCAAACTGCGTTAATCGTGAGTGTTTTATTTGAAACAAGTTTCATGCGGGCATTCGTGCTTGGATTTTGGTGAGCATTGGTGTGTTCGTATTCCAAATTGAAATTCATATGGCTTCGTAAGCACGTGGATTAATCATGGTGCTGCATTGTACAAATCAACTAATTGTTCGAAAAGTTTCATGTGTATCAGGGTAAACCGTTAATGTTTTGAGACGCAAAATTAATAAATATTAATGTGTGGAAGCGTAACGCAGACACATTTGCTTGGTTAACAGATGCCTACAAGCACGGCTAGAATGATGCCACATAGTCAGCCCAAAAAATTACAAACGTTTACGAATAATCAATCAAATTGTTTGGTCGATATAATACTATCAGTTGATCAGATTTATTCAACTGAATTTTGCTTCTTGGTGTTTTCCGCCTGCCGAGGAACATGATACAGGATCACATAAACGCATCGCTTTGTTAACAGACAACGGTGCATACAGGATTTTGCTGATTCGTCGCTGTAATCCAGTGAACTACACTTTGAGGCAATAATATCTGCAACACCAATAAAGCAAGTTTGCATAAGAATGTTTGCGGATGTGGGCAAAAATCTATAATCGGAGCTAACTAAGTTTTTAGTCATAAAACTGCAAATTCATAATGATATTTCGGCTGCTAGGATCATGGAGAGGAAAGCAATGTAACGGGGCAACATAATATGGTCCGAGATTTATGCAGTCGCACGCTATTACGCAAGCATTTTTTGCGCTGAATACTGTTGATATATTTATATTCCTATACGTATGTTCGACATATCAACACCTCATATCCCGGCAAATTAAAACACCTAAAAAGTAGATAGGGGCTCGAGGAATTATTACGATACGTTTTTTTAAAAATTAATCATGCCTGACAACTCACTTGCGTGGACAGCCAAATGCATCCGTGTCCTCTTATAAGGCTACTCAATGATATTTTTTAAGTCTGCTTGTTAAGATACTCAAAATTATAATAGATTTATTGGATGCAGCAATAAAAAAGTGATGGATATGAGCGTAAAAATTAGTTTTGTGATATTTTTTGAAGGTTATAGGTTTCTGGCTGTTCAGCTTGATGAATTGCTTCTTGCCAGCGGATTCATTTGTACCTAAAAGAAAACCAGGATTCTTGAAATTGATGCATTGTATTCTTTCCAACAGGAGATGAATAGTTTTTGTACGGTGGGTTTATTCGCTGTTGCCTCTTGACCTGTCAATAAATGAACATGTTTAACAGAGGTGTCGGCCTACGAGTAACAAACGGTACATATAGATAACAAGCATAGCGTCCGGATAGTGTGTTCAGCTTTGAGTGAGAGCAAGTAAGCTTGTCTAAAAAGCCTATCTGAAATGTTTGTAGCCAGGTAGTTTCCGCCATTGTTGGTGAATTTCTCTCCCACATCTATAACGGTGTTATACTTTTAAAGGTGAACTGGTTCCTTACATTTATTTTGAGAAGTCTTATATTGTTTGCGTCTTCCGGGCTTTCTGACTTTACTTGCCCGGTCGGACACAATTTTTCGACAGGACGTTTTCAGCTGAAAACGACATTCACTCTCTACATAGAATTATTACACTTAATTGATAAAACTATCGTGCACTGTTCATTTACGCTAACAGGGATTACACATCCGCGCAATGGTCCTGGGTTCCTCAGCATAGAATGGTTTCACTTATGGGACAAAAGCTCCAAAGACAACTCCAGACTAGTTTCTAACTACTCATAGTGTGTAAGTAGTTCATTGGAATAAAATCAGCCCGATGAGCCACATTCCCACCTGGGAATACACCGCTCGAGGACCAGTCAATGATGGTGTCAAGGTGATATGCATCAACCGGCTAACGAATGAGTAACGCTTTGACCTGCATAAGTAGAGCTGATAACACCGCTGATCTAGCGCTCGTAACCTGTTAAGTGTGAAATATTTTATCCTGGAGGTATTGGTCTTCAGTATCCCTAGAAGTCCGATGATGGTTTCCAACAAAGATGGGATCTTTCTACCTTGCATTTTCAGCCCTTCAGCGCAGACTGGCCACGGTTACGGGAAAATTGCGTCTATTGGACGACATGTTCTCATTGCAGGCGTACAATCGCATTATCAATGGCAAAATGGTTTACGGTGACTGCAGAGATACGATTCACCCGGTGCATAAAAATGCCGGAAAAAATAAAAGTAACTATTATGGGATTTGGCAGAAGTTTTCCCGGCACACGTTTATATTCGAAGTCGTCCTACTGGTTTTGGTAACCCCTTTTCAATCCTTCTACTAAAGTGGCCGTGACCAACAGAGTGTGTTAGATGGCGCCTAGGGGCTGTTATAACATAAAGTAACTAACATTGGGAAGGCAGACAAATAGCTACTTACTCTATAAGCAACAACGTGAAACCGGCCGTGTTAACCGGATTCATAAATCAGGCGGCTTTACTGCATTTACTCGTGATGTTCACGGGTAATATCATCGTAACAGATATCCCGGGCATAGGAACAGATGCAACATCTATATTGATGTAAAACTCAACCGGAATGCACAAGACGAAAACAAGTGATTTGTCACACTTCCAAAAATTACATAGATCTATTTAATAACCGGACGTCTCGTTTCAAAACTTTTTGCCTCTGGTTTGGTCCACGGAGTCACGGATTGATACACAAGATCGAGGGTCTCGCCCAAGTTCCCTGGGTCGGTTTTGTTATTGTCGTTCAGCGACTGTCGTTCACCTGAATGGTACAAGTGAATGAAGGGTGTGGCACTGCTCTTCACGTTCTCAGTGTGGGCAGTTTGCCTGCCAGCTCGAGGACTCGCATGAATAAGCGTCTAATAATGTTTTGGACTGAGTTCTAGAGGGAGTGTGGACAACCGTCTGAGGAAGGTTATTTCACGCAGCAACTACCCGAAATGAGAAAAAAGTTTGCCCAATGAAGGTGTGCGCCCTGAGCTTAAAAATCTTCTTACTATGTCCCCGCCATGTGTTTGCTGGGTCAACGGTGAATAACCTGTTGGCCAAGCCTTGTTCAAACAGGGTGTAAATAAGAATTAAGTCCCCTCGGAGGCGACGATATTCCAAGGGAAAGAGGTCAAGCACCGCGAGACGCGTTTCGTAGTCCATGGACTTGAGACCGGCAACCATTTTCGTAGCAGCTCGCTGGAAACGATCAACGAGGATTACGTCTTTCGTGCGTCCTGGATAGGCAACCGCGTTGGCATATTCAAGGAGCGGTCTGAAATAAGCCCCCTAGAGTATTTGAAAGTCCGTGCGGGTAATACGGCAGAAGGTGCGTTTTGGGTCGATTTCTCATTGAAGGTAATCGCAAGAAGATTTTGCTCGAATGACCCCAAATATGTCCGATATCAGTTAACAAGGTCGTCTAAATCTTTCGTTTCACAATCTAATCGAAGTTTCATATAAAGAACCAAATTTTGTGGGCTTTGTAACACTCACTGGCGTGAAAAACGTAGGTACTCTTAGCCGAGATCTGAAAACCGTCATTTATTTATAGCACCGCCAAATATGTATAGTACCGGCGTACCCAGAATCCGGTTTATAGAGGAACTTCGGACCTAACGGATTGAACTCGCAAAAAATAGATTGCATTTCCGTGAGTACGAACGTACACCTAGCAAAAACTAGCCTTAGTAAGACGAGAAGCAATCAGGTCCACAAGTGCAACCGAACAAACTAAATAAATGCTTTTTACAAAGGAAAATTCGAGTATATATTCGTGCACCAAGATCATAACCTATCCTTGACAACTGCATTCGGACTATTGCTCTCTGTACGGTACGATTATTGATGAGCTGTGTTCCCGCGCTGAGAATCTATGTTTATTGATCCTTTTGAGGTTAGTCCATCAAATAAAAGATGCCAAAGCAATCCTTTCATTTTCTATAATAACAGCTCAGCGTTTGAACGGCATGATGAACTCGGCGAATGTCTTGGGAATCTTTCTGTAACGGGATCCCAATTGAGACGGTTAAACAAACATACTGTTGAGTAGCAATTGCGCTTTTTATTGGCTTGGCGCATGGAACTTCCAAAAATAATGAATGTCTACGAGAATGCTAAGGAGCAGGAGTTACCGTCCGCGGGGAAAAGCACTGTCGCCTTCACAATACACTCATGTTAAACTAAGGAGATATTTGCCACCGGCATTCAGCAAGCTCCTTTGGTCTGCGATAAATTTAATTTAGCTAAGTAAATAGTGTATTTGGAATATGAATCCAAGGCCTGTTACCACGTCGTAGGAAAGCAACTCCAGCAGATTTATTGACAGCGTTTTAATGGAAGTAACTATTGAGACACTTTGGTCAAAAATAAAAAAGTGGCGTCACGGATCTGCCTTTTTACTGCCCCAAATCTACCCGTATTTCATAGGACTGAAATCCAGAGAACAAGCGGGATTCTCGGACCAGTGCATCGCATTATTAACCGCAGCAACTTTCGTTACAACCGCCCACACGAGCCTAAATTCTGTTATGTATTCGATCCTGGGCAAACAATCCGTGAAGGCATTCGTGTCTTGCCCGAGCGCCAAGCTATTTTTCTGAAATAATTCCGAACAAAAACCAGTTAAATGCACACGTTTGATGTGGCCATTGTAGCCTGCGGTTCCAAGACCCTGTTTAGAATCGTAACAGTTTCTTTTGTAATTGGTAATTACTAATTACCGGTAATTGTTTCGGTACCGATCAACCCGCTAATTTCGTCCACAGGTCAGTAGTTTACTTCCTTAGGTCAACAGGTTTACGCCCTTCATAGCTACATATGGAGCTCAATTTCATTGCCTGGTGAAGGCGTTAAATGAACTGCAAGAGGCGCATCAACGGGGCCACATTCTTAGTGCCATCAGTCTAACCGAAATTACAACGAGATCATAGTTTCTCTCCAATGGCGCAACAGGGCAAAACAGATAACCTTCGGAATATGTGACGAGATGCTAAAAACCTGATTGACTGACGAAAACCCGGGAAATAGTTTTCTATGTTACTCGGGTCTGTTGTACGGACGCGAAAATTTGGATAACAATGCAACACATTTGAGGAAGCGTCGAAATTAAGCAACATTTAGTTTTATTGAGGTATGGTTATGCCACGGATGACAACATGCAACGACTTTGGTTGTGTGCGGGGAAATGCACTATGTGTTAACGTATCCTCACATTATTTCCTCTGAGATCCTCACCTAAGCTATAAACGGAGGTACGAGTACCTGCGACTGTTCCTCGCAAATAGAGGTACCTCATTGTGTACGGAATGTCTAACGTAAAGTCACCCACGTGAAGTCTTTTTGTTCAGCTTGTCTGAAAAATTCCAATCTATAAGGATTTCGTTTATTTCTAGTTATTGGGGAAAGACCGGAAATCTGATCATATGTAAAATCTTGCATTCCGAACTAGATTGCCTGATAGTTGCAACGCCATTAATCACGGACACATAACATTTCGGCGTTGGCTTTATTCAAAACAAAGCCACAAATTTGTGTGATGTTGTTTTCTTCGTGTATGTGACCTACTCCCAGTAACAGGTGGTCCCATTCGTATGGAGTCTAGGTTGCGTATATAATTCAATTCAATAACGAAACGCATTTAAAAGGGTTGATAATCGTCCCATAGAATAAAGGCATTGTCCATGACACTGACTCTCCCTCGACTCCGTGTTGTACCGAAACTATTGCGAATTAATGATCGTTTTTTGTCCTCAACGATCACTTTTTAACTTTGGCTGAATTAAAGTTATAAGTTTTTTGTAGTGCAGTTTGGTTAAGCTGCTATAACAGCATTGCTTTTTAGCATTAAATTTAATCTCGCGTGGGTGGAAGTAAGGGTCTCCCCGAGTTGCCCCGTTGTTTCCGAGAAGGCTGGTTAAAAGCACGTCTGTGCCTGAAATTTTGCGAACATCCAGTATCACGCCGTTAATAATATGTCAAGAAAATTCACTCTTCGCGCTGCGTCGCATACTTTCATTACTTTCATTTACGGATGGTTTTTCCAGTTATTCGAGTCCGATTCAGCCCAATCGGAGTCAATCAAAATGTAAGTTTGTGTAAGGCGGAGCAACCCAACAGGAAAATGTCTACTCATATAAAGTCCAGACTAAATGTCTATCTAACGAGATATAAGTTTTTTCTCCCTCCTGTTGGTGGAAATCTTGAAATTGTACACTTTAGGACATCATCCAGACTTGCCATATATACTTTATGACTTTGGGAAGGGTTGCGGAACATCAGACCTATATGTTAAGGAGACTAAACAACAACGGCCTCGTCACACGATTAGAGGTGTCATTCACGTATCCCTAGTGGACGCGTACTGGATAATCAAACAACTCGACAAAATGAAAATCCCAATATAAGTGAAATATTGTCCATTGTTGGCGCAACTAGAAAACCGATAGAAACTTCGTTTATTTGTTCGCAAAAGCATTGTTTAGGCTAGGTCAGCCTTCCTCTCTCAACTCCGTGTTGAACATTTGAGTGCGCTCCCAGAGTGCTTGGTTGAGCTGAACGATGAAGAACGATGTGTACCAAGAACCAGTTAATTTCCGTGGGTATTTACGCTCCTTTCATGCTACCCGATGAACAAAGAACACAAAATGGTAGCGTTATGACGACAGGAAACCCACTGAAACAGTGACAAAGCCTGAAATGGTGCAAAGTATTCAACAGATAACACAGATGAGAAACACGTCGAAAGAGACAAGCAAACTCTCTGGGCAATGTAAAATACACAGGTTTTCTGAGGTATATTAGATTAACAAAGCAACTTGGGCATTCAAAAACCATGCAGACGCGGACGACAAATTCTGCTGCCTCTAAGGAATGCGCAGCGAGGGCTAAAAAGCCCGGAGCGTAGGCGATGCTGGCAGTTGGCTGCCCGCGCAAATAACTAAACAATAAACCGGGCTCTTCGACCCGGAATACTGTCTCATTTAGAAAAACTAGAAAGAGATCGAGCGACTACCTGGTGTGTCTTAATGAAAAAACCAGAGCGGTTTACGACCAACTAAAAATGGTTGTAACAGGTTATCACAGATTTCGGATCGCTCTGAATTCCTAATCACTGTAAATGAATTAGCGAAACTGACGGTCGGCACCGGTCTGCAACATGGAGAATAATAATTTGATCGTAGAAGTAGGGTTCCATTAGGGTCAATGAGATCCAAACACCCAACCTTTATCTGACCGATCTGAATTAAGCACAGGGTGATTTTTTTACGGCTAGCGTGAGTTGGTACGAGTAGTCTTCTGTATATGACTTTCTTATTTCATTCTCGGTCAAGGTTGCTTGAGGTAACCGAAATGCGGGCAACAATATTCCGCTAAAAATGTTTGCATGTTCGCCGCACCGTTCCGCCGTCAATTTACAGCGACTAGGCCAGAAATCCGAATAAACAGTGTTTCGCCTAATACGTTTCCACCTGTTTACTTCAGATCAACGAAATCACAAAACGCACACATTAAATGAGCCGCAAATCGTCAGGTCTGTCTTGCTTTTTCAGAGGGTCCATCAGCAGTCGATGCTCGCCTGTTTCGTCTACGTGGACGTACAAATGAAAATGAAGGCCGCCCAAAAAGCCATCAGGGTTCTATTTTAGGAAACTGTGAGAAATGAGAGGTTGTGAGTGGCTTTTTTGTGCTCCACAACATATAATTTGTAAACGGTGCAAGTCGTCAAAGCAAGGAATCTTTTGCAAAAGCTCGCAAAATGATGGCCATCAGGCAACACTTTCCTCGGGTTCCCTGTTCACACACGAGTCAGACCACCTGAAAATTAAAGCAAATGAGTAGTATCTCCGAACCGAATGAATAATAAATGCAGGTTGTCGTTTTGCCTACAGCTCTCATTACTGAGAAAAGCCCAGTTAGGTCAAGCAACACGGAAACTTTGGAACAGTGATTATACCATTTGCCACGAATAGTTGGCAAAACATTTTTGTGCAAAATTTTAATCTGTAGAACTGAAAAATGAAATGTAGCTTTTGTGTCCATCGGCTCATTTTTAGGCAATTGGACAATAAAAAAGATACCAGTGTGATTGAGTTGTGTCCTTTATACGATCGCTATTTTAAAAGCCATGTGGCGAAACATGGATATTTGACCTAGTGTGATCGCACAAGACTTTTCAACTAAAGTCGAATTTCCCTAGACGGCTCACTTCCGGATCCCTGAAAGCTCGTTTGTTTAAAACTTTAACACTAATGCCCTGTGAGTACTTGGACGACATAAATTAATGAACCATTAACTAATGGTATCAATAGATGCAAAGCCTTGTCCATTACGCCTGTGATGAGGTGCTTCAATGCATGTATGCGACCGAGGGGAGCGTTTACGAAAAGCTTGATCGCTAAAAGCCCACATAGAACTGGGAACGCAGAAAGTTCAGGGCCGTTTCCAGCCAGATTCCTACTTTGGCTGAGTGTTTATTAACCTCCGAATTCAATATCGAGAAATATTCATCAAATGTGGATGGAAGGAAAATGGCTTAATTTTTTGGGGGTTGTTACTATGGAAAGTTCAACACAATACTGGATGCTTTTGTGCGAATTTCGTAATATGTTCTCTATGCTTGGCATTGCGGATAACTTTGGTAAGCCTGTGAACCATTTCGTTGCGTGGTGCCTGTCGCTTTTTAAAACCAGGCTTTTTTGTGTCCCTTTGAGACGGATAGGTTCCCAGTTTAAGTGATCTACGTTATCCACCAACGCACACTGAGAGCAGTAGTGTGATACCAATGCATTTTTCATGATCTTAACAATTGCGGCGTGTACACCCGTCGGCTGTATGGCCACATAGCCGTGAAAAATGTTATTCACCGTCATATCAACTCAGCACATGATAAACACCCAAAAATCTGGTCATGCTCTCAACACGTCCAACGTAATACGTGCTTCCTCAAAACGCACACATCCGTGTAGCATATGCGCCAGACTGTTGTTAACTGGTTAATATTAACGGAATTTTTCGCATTCTGACATGTAAAAACATATACAGACACTGTCCTCTGAGTCGAATTTAAGTAGCAGTACCATGTGAGCCTGGATATCTCATCGGCCTCATTTTCCCGTATAAATCCGCTGAGCAAGGTAATTTTTAGCTCCACAATCAGATAGGACCAACCACAAGAGGTGTTGCGTTAAACCACAACTAAAAAGTGATGAGGCCATGTGCAGTGCGATCGGCCAATGTGCACATCAAGCCGATTAGCAGTAGTATGGAACCGATGCGAAACTCAACACAAGTGAATGCACACACAAAAGCTGTTCTTCCTGGATGGGTTGATTTAGTTTACGGTACTTATATAAATGCATTGGGGCGAATAGTAACATCTTTTCACACCAGTCTAAATGACTAACAGATAGCTGGGCGGAGGTGCTTTTCACTCAAAGCAAACTGTTCGCTTTGAGCAGAAGCTGATTCGGGGTATAAAGTGACTGACATGTTTTTATGAAAACAAAAGACGCTATTGTCTAAATTAAGCTAATCTTATTGAAAACGTAGTCTCCCAACGAACCCACGTGTTTATAAAGGAATGTTCAGTGCCCGATTCCACTTCGCATATTGGACAATTTTGCGCCGCAAATACATACCTGCTTTGGGTAGTTGTTCGCTAGGGAATGTCTTGCGAAGTATTTCATGTATCCACGGAAGGTGTGAGGCTACACGAACGATGATTGCCGGAGCTTGGATGTTCTCTTCTTTGGGACTGCCAGAGGCAATACCAACGACTGTTTGTTGGTCGTTGGTAGACAGGATAAGCCCACCACCGCTGTCACCCTTCAAAAAGACAAGCTCCGATTTATGAGTTTTAAATATGAGATTTATGGAATCCGGTGAGAGTTAGACAATCACATCACGTTCATGACCATACCATAGCAACTATTCTAGATTAATTATTTCGATTGAGCAAAAAAAATTATCGCCGTACTATCAAGAAGAAATCTGTCACACGAGGAGGCGGATATTGTGATAATGGTCGCTAAACAACCTCACCGTTCTTGAACATAACACCCGATTACTTAAACGTAAAGTTTCATATTAGATGGTAAAAAATATTCATACTAAATTCGTACGTTGTTGTTAGATGCCAGAAGTTTTGCTGCGAGTCGTCTTCCATGAGGTGGTAAGGCCGTCCCCTGTAGTCGGCCGTCTACGAATCCACAGAATTAGTCTTCCACTAATTTGAAAAACCGCGGTCCGCCAATAATTTGTGTGAACTTCCTCGTCACTACATTGGTTAACCCGAGAACCAGTCAGCTGCGAAACACCGTAGTACTGTCGGGGTGAACCATAAACATTGCTGTTGCATCGGATTGGCTTTCGAGTAACCTCTGTTACGGATATTCCATTCAGCCTCCGCTTGAATATGGCCCAGCGGACGGCCCATTGGTTGCCTTTTCAAACTTTGAAGATTACGATCGGCAGTGCAAAATTGGAGATAATCCCTGTGTGGTCTTCGGGGTTTCCCGCTTTATACCGCGCTTTCGTCTGACATTTTCCTGTAGATATGCCCATGATTATTCAAATAATAGTCACTCAATCTATCAAACAAACTATGGTCTGGTACAATCTTTACGCGTTTGAAAATATTCCAAGGCAGTTGGTTTCATTAGTAAACACAGCAATACGTCGGCCAACCTCCAGCATTTTTACAATTGGGAATCTATATGTGTTATCATGTGAATGTTTTTCTCGACAGTTCTAGCACAGTTTTATTCCAGGTTTTTTCTTCTCAGACTACACGCCAAAATAACTGTGCAACATAGTCATTTCCCGAATTCGCTTGTCTCAAATGTCACCAAACTGTGATGACACCACATGATAGACGTTGTCATCTAACGCAAAATGAGTACAGTGTGATCTATTCACATCAAAATTGGGGAAGCATAAATTAGCCTACCCAACATTCATTGGGAAAACGTCCTTTATTTATTGAGTACCCTCATGGTGGTGCGCCGAAGTGCGTACCACATGTGGTCTAACAGTGGGCGTTTAATAGCCTGCTTGGTTAGAAACACAGTTACTGTCCTTGAAATTTGCAGCCCATTCACCATCATAGATTTTAATTGGCTTTTCACACGGCAAAATATTTAATAATTCTCGTTTACTTTCCAAAAACTTTAGAAAAAAGCGACTAAGAAATGCAGTAGATTCGACCTTGTTCTCTAGAGGCTAGCAATCCAGAAGCATGATCTCCAAGGCCTCAACTTTTTACCATATTTTTTATAGCCATATATGATGGGGTAGTTTCAAACGTCAAACATATTATACTGAAAGACGAAGGTTTGGTTCCTCCGGACTGAAGGATATTTGACTGATTTATTTAGCCTTTTCATGGAATTTACTTTTTTTGAGTTTGATGCCGAAGTGGATCTGACGCACAGAACGATGATTCACTTTTGAACTTACTTGAGTTTTCCCATCGACCCCGTAATCCTGAGCTCCGTCACACAAGAAAGAGGTTTCAAAACCGCCTCGAGGCATGTCCCGATCGCATCCTCAATAGCATTCGTGCATCCAAGCTACTGCCTTCAAATGCATGAGTTCCTTCTTATCCCCTTACTTAAAAGTCTACAGTGAGACCTGTATTTAGGCCCCATTTTATCCGCTCCAGCCTCATATACATAGCTAACTACAGCACCCCCCTCCAAAATCATCGGTGGACAGAACTGTGGCATCTGTAACTAGCTATAAGAATGTGCTAGTTGCAGGTGATAATGGTAGTGGTGATAATGACGTACCTCACGCTCTTGACCATCACAAGGCCGATCTAAAATAGGCTCGCTCGCCTATAACAGATAAATACATCAGCCTACGTAATTTACGGACAACTGATCATGACTTTAGAATGGATTGCAAGTGTTCGGCTGTACAGCAAAATTCTCGTTAGGTTGAGTTTTTCTAAATTCCATTTTTTTATGTGCACTTATAACTTTTCAGTCCAAAAGGTGTGTTGTTCCACTTTTGCAGCTCCTCTAAAAGTGCTCATGGAAAATTCACCTATCGATCAGTTTGTTGCACAACTTAAGCGGCATAGAAGGGCCAAGTAGTTTGGTTGGCCACTGTTCCTGCTCTGGAAGGCAGCCAATAGTAACGATTCGTATGGCAATTCACTTGCTGTTTATTTGGAATCTTAAATTAAAGAATCTACATGTGCGGGCTTTACGCAGTAAAGAACGCGGCAATCGTGGTAACTTACATTACGAAGTCAAAATCTGTTATTTGCATCCTACCGGGTGTTTCATATGTTTATCAGCAGGTGTCACTGATGGGCTTTTCGTCCTCAGCAGAGCTGGTCGTCTGTCATTTAGGATGTGCGCAAAGAAACTCAACATAATTGGCAATAACTTACCCGATATGTTCTCTGTCCCTTGTCACTCAGAGCGCCAAAAGTTCGGTCCAAAAACTTCGCACCAAAATGCCCATACCTGCGTCTCCATCTTTGTTCCCGCTCCACAGTCAGATGCACCAAATTGGGTTTTCGTTCGCACAACAGCGTTTTATCACAGGTTTGGCCAAACCCCACGAATGTTAAAATGGATGATTCCGCTGGGAGATTTGCAGTGTTTGGGATGTCTGCAGCACGAACGTCTGGTCCACTGATATCCAGTGGCTCGTTCAAACGTATCAGACCAATATCGTAGCCCCAAGTGTCTGAGTACCAATAACAACAAAGAAACAATGTGGTTTACACGGGTCCATCGCCCGTCCCATCTCGTTCTTGTCAGGCAAGGTATTCAAACACGCTGAAAGCCCGGAATTCAGATCGACTTGTGAAACCATCCCTTCAAATGATTTTGATATATTTGTGGGCGATTAGGGCATATCAAATACTTTACGGTTGTGAACCTTTAGGACTGGAACGGGTTTTAGCAAGACCTGCCCAAAATATTTCATGGCCAACTGAGCAGCAAAAAGGTTATCCACTACTACAAAAAAATGTAGTGGGTCCACGAAGTTTCCAAAAAACCGTTTGACCAAATGTGCCACTTGGCAAAATGTGTACTCGAAATATCACTGGTGATAGCCTACGAAACGAAAAACTCCGTGAAATGCTGCAAGCTCAAATTCGGATTTGTTCAATGACAAAAATCATGTTAAACTGGCGAAGGAATATTCATCAGCGTGGTTTTTCATCCGGGATCTGCATCAATGATATCCTTTCTGTGGGCTCTTCTACACTGCCGCAACCTATGTTTAACACGGGGACAAGAAATCGCACATTAATGTGGCATGAACAGGCTGATTAGTGTATCCAATAAATCACCAAGCACAACCCAAAACCACACACCCCAAATTCCAAACAGTTTACCTGAGGGAGACTATCCGGTCTGCAGTGTAAGTAGATTTTGGAAATCGCCACTGAGATTTCGTCCTGAAAGTGAAGCTGTTCTGTGCTGAGAATCCGAGAAGCGTTGTACATCTTTTTACCCTGTAGAGAACCATCACCAGTGCGGATCTCATGAAATCCCGTAGCGCTCCGAACAGCAACGTTTCGGTCAATGGTTACATGCTTACTCATTTGGTCAGGAGTGACGGAGCAGAACTGTGCCTATCTCAAAATTACACAGGATATATTGTCGCTCTACCTTCAGTCACAGATCGCGCATGGCTTGTTGACTGGCTTCTTGAGTTACATCTTCGCAGATGAAAGTGGAAAATATCAGTTGAGATGGTCGTCCAAAAATGACTGCAAATTTTGCGGAAAATTTCCTCAACCATCAGCCAATGATGAATAGTTATACCCCCTGGTTAGTGTTTTACAGTTTGCTTTCTATACAAACTTGCCCAGTGATTTTGCTCTTGTTTCAGGCCCAATAGAACTTTGATAAACTTTGAAAAAAATTTCATCTGCTTCACTCCGTATTAATCACTCAAATACAGATAATGAGATCTAATGCAAACGCGCGGCGGAAGGCTCGCGGCTGGAGTAAATTGCTCCAAGCATTCTGGCTATTATTTTCGTTTTCAAGAGTTTCACCCGTCTAGATATTGAACTTGTGCTCCAATTTCAAACAAACTTTCAAACGCTGGGAACGTGAATTGGCATACGAAGATTGGTGTTTGCTCCCAGGCAGCGGAAACTATTTCAGATATTTTCCCTTCTAGTCAAGCAGACACAATTCGAGTACAGTTTGGCCGAATATTTCCCTTTCTGGATCACATACGGATAACATTTTAGGCACCTAAACCATCAGTCAACGACTTGTTAATTATTTGCTGGCTATGAACACAGAAACATGGACCGCAAAGCCATACTAAGTGCAAATGCAGCCAGCACATAAAGCAGAAAAAAATTGCAAAAGAGGGAGAGATTACCTCCGAACAACAGAGCAGTTCTCAGCATACGCTGCACAATGACCAACCGAAACACAAGAAGGGTATTTCGAAGAAAGTAGACCTTACAAAAATGCTAGGAAAGCTACAGAGATATCAGTTGAATAACGACTCATTCAATTCCAAATAGAAAATTGCATTTTAGATACTATCTAAAGTTCAAAAACAATTAAACCATACCTCATCTTAATCCCGGCTTTCTTGGAATTTGGGGGAATTATGAACTCAATGTACAGAGGAAAACTCAGTTCCACCACATAAAAGGTGTTGTCTATTTAGTTCGTTGTCTTTCTATTTTATATTGTGTATGAGTAAAGATCACTCCCAATGGTGTGCCTCCAGCAGGTGTTTTAAGCTTGCCCCAATCCCCAGGAGCCGATATTCGACCAAAAACCATTTGAATGATTCTGAAGCCTGCAGTGTTGATGACTCTTAAAATGAAAGAACCAGATTTCAGCCGCAGCCGGTTTTTTTACCACAGCTTCACTTTACTCGAAGGATGAAACCCTAGCCGTCATTGGAGAACATTAGTAAAGCTGCGCTGTCAAATTCTAGGTGGGCTCACATCCAGCCATTGCAGATATCTTAATCAACATAGTATATATAGCGTGTGTTAACCAGTATAGCGTTTGACTATGACAAGTATTTTCAAGATATTGTGAAAAACACTTGCTCCTTTTTCAGTAGTTACTTACCCATTTGAGGCTTGTTGTAGCCCGGATGTGTAATACACAGTTTAGATGTTGTTGTCAAACTGAAAGTTACAAAAATTTCTTCTGCAGTGAAAAAGAAGTCAACTGATATGTCAGTAAGACATTTCAAAGATAGACAGTAAACTGTTCAAACGGGGTGCTGGGCAGTTTTGTTAGTATGCAAATCGGATTACTACTCCTGTCACTTCCATACGGTGTCTAAAATTCTCGTGTCAAATTCTCAAGTAGCACTAACTCGAGACACCGTGGCCTATAATTTCTAAAAACTAGGTTCCGGATTGCCTACCGAAAATGTCTCTGTAATCTCTTGCACTTTTTCAGCGCCTCTTTATGTGAGTTAGGTGATTTTTCGGACGATGTGCTGCACCGAGGTGAATGATCAGTTTTACAATTTAAAAATGATAGATAGTTCTTTGCCCAAACTTTCTGGTTTTCCTTGGACATCATTGGAAAAATCCTCGAAGACGTATTTGGCGTTGAGGCAACCAACACCCTCCACTTTCGTAACCCAAATTTTTCTTTCACTGCAAGCAAGCGCGGGTAAATAGGACTGATAAAAAAGCATCAATATTTATTTATTCTGCCTTGGTAATCTCTATATATCGCACCATTTTGTACCCGTGAGCAGTAAGGAAACATGCATAGTCTACTTGTCCTAGCTACATAACGACTTGAATTATGGCTAAGATGAAGTAAGGCATTCATTGACCAGACGAACTTTGTCAAAAAGCACGCAACTCAGGCCAAATTGAATAGGTTTTCGGCTGGTGAGCCCCGCCCGAACGGATTTTTCGTCTCTATATTATCCGTCAATCATTTTTTTAGGCATGTGCAAATTAACAATGAGCGCATGATTTTTATGCGTGCCAAACGTTGCCAGTTCTTTTTACGAACGCAAAAACGGACTCCTTTAGAGGGTTGATTTTGCTAGCAGTGCTGATGGTTCCTGGTTGCACCATAGTGCAAGCAGCTCACATGAAAATCACGTGCTTAATTGATCAGCAGTAAGGATGGTTACGCCAGGTCGCCGAAAACCTTGCAGAGCGGGATGTGGAATTCAGGTAAACAGGTGGCTATTGTGGACTAAGTCAGACATCCTTGTTAGGTACCGATGGACTCAATACTCATTACTACGTATTCTTTTATTGACATTTTCAAGGCCTTTTCAAGGACTTAGATTTCTATTGCTTTACTCAAGGCTAAAATGGGAACAGAGAAACGAACAACAGATACATGCGGCAAGCAGGGAATAGCAACCACTTTTATCCCTAATGATAATTAATACACCTACACTAATGGATAATTGAATCCAATACAAACTCTATTTGGCTACAAAAGTCGAAAGTGTTCAACATGTCAGACGCTCTGGCACTCCGGAGTACTTGATCTCAATTACGGTTACGTTTCTGTTGACCTGCCAAATTTAGTAATGTTGGCTAAACTTGTCTTGACCCACAGGGCATTTTGTGAGCACATTGAGCACATTTAGCTGGCTGTTCAAACTTGTCCCTATAAATCAAAGGGTTTACCTTTGGGTTTTCATTTGGCCTGCAGCCAAATGTCGCGTTTGTTTCTAAAAAGTTCATACCGCCATCTGGAGTTAGTGGAATTGATGGATATAGGGGGGGGGGAAACAAAGTACATCAAGTGACCACCGCATGAATTAAACAACGCAAAAAACATCTGATTCAACGTGTGCTAAACGAAAAATGAACATTTAGGCGCAAGGGTGTAGGGCTTACACTTGTGTAGCATAAACTTTGGCGTCAGACAGTCAGACAGCAACAGAAGTAAAAAAGCATCCCGACTCCACTGAAGTTTCTAAAGGTTTCTGTACGTTTTCCAAACGCCTGTGGTAATTAAGGCACCGAAATACTTTAAATAGCCAGTTCGCAACCTATGTCCTCGTTTACTTCAGAAATTCGGTCAGCAAAATTTGGTCAGTGGCATCAAGAGTTGGGAATGTGCGAAATCCTAACGGACTGCCCAATTACGTGCGTCACATTAATTCCCATTCAACAGATGTGTGAGTGAGATGCCAAACACCAGTCAAGCGAATTTTGGTGCACGCAATCTGAGCCACAATATGAATTAAATGACTAAATACCGAGTTATAACTTCCATTGGAACAGAACGGTTGGTTCGAAAGAACCCTGACTTACGGCGGCTTTGAAGGTGACCACTGTGATGTTAGGAAGGAAGTGAGGTCGTGTTGGTATGTCGGATTTAAATGGACGTGTTTAGCCCCTATTCATGCACAGGAGATTGCTTAAAAAGCACTTACTCCAACCTGCAATTTAAACATGTAGTCCGTTTCACCTGGTTTCTGGCAACAATGGGCCGCAGTGAGAATCCAGTCCTTGCTAATCACGGTTCCTGTGCAGCCTGAAACTCCTTCCTTTGTTGTTCTGTAGATCTTAACCACCCATGGCGCCTCTCCCGTATTGACGGGCTGACCTCGAAGGACACGTTTTGCCAACCGTAGTCCATCTGCAGACGCTTTGAGAAGGGTAAAAACACACAGTTGATTGCTATAAATATTTGCAATCCCTACCAGGGTATGACTAGATCTTACTTCCTGCAAGGCAAATAGCTGGGTCTGTTCTCAAACCAGAATCAACATCAGGATTATCCATATTAAAATGATGCACTGCTTACTCAGAATGACCAGCATGAGCCAGAAAACTGGCGGCATTTTCTAAAGGGTTAGATAAGAGACAATTGAAAGTCTGACTTGTTTTCTGAATGAAGCAGCTTGGATTTACTGAACCGCTATACACAAGACGGAATCTAGACAGTAATTTGGCTATGATATGTTAATAATCAGTACTTTTGGTAAGGTCATACCTGGCAGTCCGAAGCAATCTATTCGCCATTGGGCATGCAACTTTGAAAGTGCAAGTCAACAAAATTCGGTTTCTGCATTTTTCACTGATATTGCTTTGTTGTTCCAAAAAATTCTCTATCACTTTGTCGAAAACCTTCTGGATTCTTGATAATAAGATTGTTTGCAATAACTCAGATTGAGTATTCTGAAGAGTTTTCCAATTTCTATAGGTATATTTGGGGGATAGTGTTCGAACACACCCATTGTGCAAGCGAGATTTGTCACCCCGGTAATCATCTTTTTCGTACTGTCTTAGTACACCTTGCGATAAATTCTGCCATGCAGTTTCCTTTTTAGAGTCTATCTGAATTGAGTTTACATATACGAAGGGAAAACTGCATGGGCATTTGGGCTATTAATAATGTTAATTTTGGGACCAGTCAAACACGATAATTTACGTTTATGGGAGGCTAAAAATTGTTCGAATGCTCTTTGATTCATAAACAAGAGATGAATATGGGACTAAGTAGTGGCCACAGAGGTAAATAAAATTGTTTGAAATTTAACAACGGCTTGAGCTTTTCTGGGGTCAACCGGAAAATGGTCAGTTTTGCGTCGCTTTTACGAAACTCTTGGTGAGAACTTGCTTCTGTAGCGAAAGGACAACACACGTAAAGCTGTACACAAGTTATGTACAAATGTATTTATCAGCAAGAAGTAAAATCGACGCCTCACTAAACCTAAAGATGGTCCTCTCTTGGCAAGAGCTTGCACGTTTCGGAGCGTGATTCTCAGCATTTATACACGGTTTGAGCAATACGTCGCCGAGGATGGTCCGTAACCACCTTCATTGTTTTTTTGTAAGCTGACTCAAGCGCCCGAAGAAAGCTGCGCTTGCTGAGCATTCACCTTCCAAGGTTTGGGCAGTTCTTTGCTTCAAACTCCGACGATGAGGATCGTTACTATTTCTCCTCTTCATAGTTAAACGGGATGAGCTGTAATCCTTATTAACTTTTGTCAAACGGTTCAGGACAAAGACGCGTGGTTCCTGGTTATTCCCCAAAATTATCGCGTCACAGCTACCACAGAAATCTAGCTCTCCATGTAGTCTCTGAAGAGCTTTTGTGAACTCCACGAAAGGTCTATTCAAAATGGTCACTTAGGTGTGTGAAATTAAAAGAACCTTGGGTGACTGTTTCATTAGTGGTTCAAACTTCAACCAAAGAAGAAACGCTCTCGCGAACTTCCAGTGCCCACACTACAGCGTGTAACGTCACTTCAGCTCTCCCATCCTACTACTCACACATTTTTTCTAAGTGTTTATTAAGCGGGGTTTTTAAATATGACCCATGTCATCCGAACAATTCATGCTGAAATGCTTCAGTCATCTAAACCTTGGATATCCCGTCCTGAATGGATGATTTAGACGCAGAGTCTGGCTTACTACTTAAACAAACTATAATCCACAGGATTCGATAGCTAGAGCCATTTTTAATGGATTCTTGAATCCTGAGCTCTCCAAGGAAGTGGATGATTCGAACATCAATTCTATGATGTTATTCACCTGTTTGTGCACTTGAGCTAAGAAATCTTGCCTTAACGGGTGAAGTGGAACCTAGTAATTCTTGGAATCACCCGATGAATACAGGAAAGTGACTTATGATCACACTCTCCGACATATAGAACCCTTTCTATGTATCTATTTAATCCAGTTGGAATAGATTCGGTCGCAAATGGGAATGCTTTCAGGTCAGTTTGCAAGCTACTAAGCGCCGCAGAAAACTTGCGGTCATTTAATGCGTAAGCATGGATGGGTGCTAGGAAGTTATCAAGCAACTTTCGTTATCATAATGGAGCCAATCTATACGGAAAACCGAGAAGCACGATGCAGCTGCTTCTTTCTCCATCAGCGGTGCGCTTTTCAAGTATTTCTAGGAAATCAGAACGCCAAAATCACAGCGGTGCGACTAAATATCGCCCGGACGGGAAATAGCACCAGGCATCTTTGCGTGTTCATGTGTTGATCGATTCACCCAGGGACGACATCCCACATGACAGATTCACACGTCAGTCGAATTATTTCTCTCACTGAAATACTTATATATTGCAAGTAGCATGAAATTTTGGGAATGTTTTAGTGAACCTTCCGTCCTGTAATTAAAGACGTTCTAGAAGCCTTGTACAGGCGTTTAATCCTTTTCAAGCATCGAATGAGTGCGCTTGTATACGGTCGCTCCCTATATACCCACCATTCATTTTGCAGCACACAATTTTTGCATTAACTTCAGGCATTAATCAGCGAATTCATGAAAAATTGAGGAAATCTCCGCATCAACATAGCTAGTAATCTGTTCGAAAACTCCAAGCCATTTGTCTCTTGAAGCCCATGTCAACTTTCTCGATTAGCACACCTCACGAATTGTCAGGCTGGCAAGTCCAGTGAACAGCGGCAAGCGCAACAGTGGCTTACTCTTTCTTGGATCACATCTGAAACCTGCCTTGGAATGTTCTGTGATGACAAACACAGCACAATGTTAACAATGAGCAGAAAAATTTTGAAGCGAGGGACACCTACAACTGACACTGGGCGAGAGGTTTTCTCTTGCGAAGGCCTAGTTTCAGTGATTTTTGACGACGATGCACTGCTTGCATGCGTGCTCCACTTTGAGAGACTCAGTTTTCGTTTTATCAAGGCGGCTAGAACAAATACAGAAATTTCACAAGCAGAAATTTCTGGCCACATAAAAACCGTGATTAGCTTTCCATTAAATCACTTTATCCTAGACGTTCCGTTATCGTAGCGCAGAAGGAAAGCGAACAACTATACTCCAGTACTGTGAATAGATCTGGTGACACATTTCTCAGGCAGAGCAAAATAGCACCCAAGCCTGAGAGTTGCTAATGCGTAGATGTCGTTTGTGTAGTCTAGACATTTACTGAGATGTCCTTTGTCAGACCTCTTTCAGTGGGCTAAGTTTGGTTCCCATTTGAGTGACTCAGCCACCCTTAGCAAGAAGGTTAAAACGCTTAGCCTCTCAGATGCTTTACAACGCCTGAGCATGGATGGGGTTGGCTGTTGTGGAAATAGTGAAGTCCTCTTCTGCACATCGCGGAAGCTTTGGGGAAAAGCACACTACCAAGTAGCCTGTTTGAGTGAAATATTTTTATCGCCTCTTGTCATCAACGGTGCAAAAGCCGGGATCCCGTGTTTTTTGCTCCCCTGCGGCTCCCAAGATTTGGGCGTATGGGATGCACTCGCACCCAAAATGCAAGACAGCAGCCATGCAAAGAAGCCGGTAAGCATTTCTCTTGCATTCGCACATGGTTTTGCAGTGGATCGAATTGATTCCGGAAACAAGGACTAGCTAAGATTGAGGACTCGACCCTCAGCGAGCCGCAGAATACCTCCATTAGCCATTCCTCTCATGTTACGACTTCCCCGGTAAACCGAGCAATCTCGACTCTCCCAAAGAGTCGGATGAACAGAAAACAAGCTGGACAAGCCAATCTTGAGGAACTGGTTTATGCCATTGGTTTTATGAGCCAAACCACCAGATAGCACGATTTTCACGATTAAGTGGTCAAAAAATTTGGCCATCCTAATTCTGGAGATCTGGACGCGGCTTCCGCTAAGTTACTTCTCCTGAAGCGAGCAGTCCATTCTGACTACACCGAAGCCATCTGGAAGATGGTCAATGCGGAGAAAGCAATAAAATTTAATGCTGTCATTCAAACCAAGAACTGCACTTGGCGGAGTTCAAAAGCCCACCACAAAATGTCATTCTATACGCACCGACAAATGGTTCTATCTATCACGTCAACGACATATTCCACCATACGCCCCAAGTAGCTGTTTACAAAATACAAAATCATGACGTAATGGATAGCAGAAGTACACTGAAGCAAGGAATTTGCACAAACCACAATAGTGCCGGATAATAACCATGCAGTACGGAGAAGCTGACCGTCTCAAGTGTCGGAACTCCAAGCAGTGGCGTCCAGATTTTCGGGAAAGCCAACTATAGTGGATAGGTTATGACGTTCAAAACCTGACGTTCAGACCTGTTTGACAGGGGAATCCATGTTATCTTAGGAGAGTAATATGAACGCTTTTGCACCTAAACTAGCTCATTCAGGTAAGTTCCGATATTCCTCTGTGAGAAGTCGCCTTGTTAACCAAAAGCATGTATGTTTCCAACAGCTACCTGCTCTGGGAAGACAAAAAAGAACCAATTATCCTGAGTGAAGCCACATTAGTTTAGATTCAATTCACTACTTTTCTCAGCTGTTTTCGAGAAATCATCATACGTTAAAAATGCACTTTTTTAAAGATTCCATGGGCACTGTAATTTACGAGAAAAAGATTTTGGTCAAGTTTATTTACTGAACTTAACCCAACGGACCAGCAATCGAATGTGTCGACGGTTCGCAAAGCTTACTAAAAACAACAGAGGGGTGTGCACGCAGAATATAGCACTACTAGTTGCACAACTGTGAAAACTGTGCAAACTAAGGACTTGTTGGACCGTTTGTTGTTCACTAAAATGCACCCGCCAATTTGCATACCCCATACGCTGTCAGTGGCCACGCTTGCTTTGCAATCCCTAGTACACCATGCGTCGAGTCTTTTTTTTACTTTGTCCTGTAAGATATCCAGCAATACTGGGCAATCAAGTGCATAAAAAGACTGCTTTCTAGGGGCTTTTGAACTATGCTGCTGCCTGACCGCCTACATGAGGGACGGCGGTACAATTTAAGCGTGCCATTGACGTTCTGAATGATTGACGGTATTTTTCACACTGGTTTAAATTTGCCAGCCTTCTTGTTCTAAATGGCCTGGTACACCTGCAGTTCTTGGCAGCCATCTGAAGTGAACTTCACCCAGTGAACTTTCTAACTAGGTTTCTGACTTTCCAGTCAGAAAATATCGGCCAAGGTTCAATATAAATTTTACATGAACCATTGAACTAATGCATTTTTACCGTTATGGCTTTTGAAAGAAGACACAAAAGAGTCCATTCAGTTAAACTATAGTTTTCCCTTGTTAACCTCTTTGGAACGCAGTTCTAAAAAAACTCATGAGATTAAGCTGACCACAGCGGTCAAACAGAAAATCCGGTTAACCAAATCTGTCGGGATTTTTGACTCACCTAATATATATTGGAAAGTTCCGGTGGTCTGTAGTGAGTGGAATCCCAATGGTTCTCACTTCCTTTGATTGCAAAACAGACAGCAAAAGCGGTGGGAAATTTTTTTTATATTCTCAGTTAAATAGTTGCCTATTGTGACTACTCTACAGCTTGTTCACCTTGCAGTCAACATCTTTAAGGATCGTTGAGTGGTTTTCATCCGCCATCTGCTAAAACTATGTAAAGTACGTTTTACAAGACCGCAGGACTTGCACTGAATGCTTTTGGAGGAGATATTAGGGCGCGCATTTCCGGAGAAAACCTCCCCTTATGAGAGGAATTCTGTTATCTTTGTGAACCCCAAAGAGATTATCCGTAACTCAGAAAACGACGGTGCCCTCTTTAGATAAGTAGATACCATTACAAAAGAGAAAACACGAGTGGCCCAGAAGTGCTTCCCTACCAATATTTTCGAAAATTTTGTGGAAGGAAAAACCAGAAAGATGAATTTGTAAAATATGTGTATGTTTATGAATGCCTGAACAGCTGATTGATTGATTGATTGATTGATTGATTGGCGGAGAGACAGGGAGATAAACATATAAATAGTTGGACAGACAAATAAAGTAGACGAATAGAGTAGCATCTAAAACGGCCACATCACATACGTCAACAAATTCTCAACTATTTAAAAGCAAAGAGGAGTGCAAGAAATACACACCAAACCGCCTACATGGATTGTCCCTACAACCGGTGACGAGGTGCATAAGGCCCGGTAAGCAACTGACAAATGAACTTAGTTTTTTAGCCGGGATCCAAGAATCTATTACCCTACTTCATTCTCCAGTTCACTCAAACAAACCACCATTTAGCTCACTTTGATGGTTTGTCTTGTTGAAACAATTCGCTCCCGAACTATAAAATGAAAACCGGGAGCGCCAAGTGTGAGACAATCTTGATAAACCAAATTTGTTGTAGTGTGTCATTTGCCTATGTATTCGGTATCCACAATCTCCCTTAATCGGTCTGATTTGTAGTAATGTTCCACGCACATACGCGCCTAGGATGTCACGAAAATCCCATCACATATACGTTCTCCTGCTAAATTTCATGTGACAGCGTTCCAGGCTGTGGTTAGTCCATTTAAGTTTGCGGAACTCCAGTTGAGGTGGAGTGAAATAGCGTAAGATAGGAAATGGTCGCATTAGCGTTACTGAAATTTTATACCAAAAGCTAAAATTCGGTGCCCGTTAGAACTGTATGACGTTGTTTCAAAATATGACCGTCATCCAAAATGAGACATAGCCACGTGATCCACTGAAGCATAAAAACGAGGTTGTGTGACTACAAAATAGAATAATCACCAAACAGAGAGGGCTCTTTATCATCAGACAAGCAACGGTAAGTAAAATCAGTCAACACAAACGTATTACTTACATAGGAACTACGAAAAACTGCACGTTTGTGGCATGGACAATGAAATCTTAAAGGCCTTTGGCCAGCCGGAATCAACCAATCAGGACTTTATCTCACCATCCATCTCACCACTGAATTTCACTTGTTCATTTATACTGTCAAAGTTATCTGACAATTGGTGGGCTATCCGGCATTAAGGAGATAAACGCTTGGTGTCAATTGGTATCACCTACTGCAGGAAATAATCATGAGTACTTTTCTGGTTTTATTTGTTTAGCTTGCGCGTGATTTAAACTCGTTCAATCCATTAACCACCTATATTTATCTATTAGTGTTGGCCGTTTGTGCAGACCAAACTTGCGTGTTCACAGTGTAGGCGGCTTGTTAGTGAAATAGCATGCAGTTGAGGTGAAGTCATATGAAGGCGGAAACCGAAACAATTTGTGTATTCTCACAACCCACTGCATTGGCACAAGCACGGGTTTTCGGACCCCAAAGAGTGTCTAGATACTTAAAGGTTATTGGCTGCAGGAGTAAACTGGTGGACAGAAAACCTGTCTAAAGAACAACTATTTTTCCTTCAGTCCGAACCGTTTTCATGGACTTAATGAGATAAAACCTATCTCGGAAGGGATGCCAACACGATGAAAGAAAAACCTGCCCGAAAATTCTGGCCATCAGCTTTGCTGTACTGTGGAGTAATGAATTATGCAAAACTAAATGTTGTACACATAGGACAGTTTGCAGAGACGTGGTTTGGTGGCTACAATTGAACTAGTGCGTTCAAAAAGTGTTTCTAAAACTATGCGTTCTGTTTCCAGTTCTGGGTTTTGCTCCCAAACTTTGATTTTACGTGTAAAATTTACGTTACTATTTAGTACGCCAAAAATCTTGCCTAGACAACAAGTTTTGTTCATTCAAACTACCCACGGACTTTTTCAGGTCTATACTTCGAGCATCTGGGATCCTCAGTGCTCCAAAGTAAAAAAAAAATATCTGTTCCTCCACAATGCCGGAAGAAAATGGTGTGCAACCGATTGGAGAATAAAGGTGTTCAAAACTGGCCGAAATTGAATACAGGCAGCTCCATGATAGTTTGTATTGCACAGTTTTCTAACCGCTCTATTTCATCGCAGCTCTGAACCTCCTGGCAAAGTGTTACTCCTTGGTCAAAAAACACAGTTTGGGTTTCTCGTCAACTGGAATTCTCTTATCTGGAGCTGGTATTACACCGTCCTTTTAACCTCCTGACAAAGTGTTACTCCTTGGTCGAAAAACACGGTTTGGGTTTCTTGTCAACTGGAATTCTCTTGTCTGGAGCTGGTATTACACCGTCCTTTCCATATACAACCATGTCTTTTGGTTGGATGCAAAGGAATTTTGGGGGCTTGAATAATTCAGAAGCCTGACGTGATGGCTGTGAATAACGAACGATAACGAAGGATTTAAGCGTTGCGGTCAGCAAGGTAGTTACTTCCTCTGAGGTGAAATTTGCTTCCCCTATTCGTGGAAGTACATTAAAAATCATGCCACAAAATTTAGGAAAGAGAACTTTTGTTCGATTTGCTTCCCCATCAAGTCGGTTAGGAATAACATGTGAGTATTCTGAATAACTAACGGAATTAAGACTACGTTTCTATTGGGGCCAATCCAATGTACTGCTGCCCCGAATAAAATGAAGTACTCCCTAGCAAAAGTATTCCCAGCTTCAAAGCCGATAAAACTCCTTGAACCCCTTCATCGAGTTAGAGTTCCGGTCGTCCGCGGTCATGACGCAAGAGGTAGACAAGAAGCATTGGGTTTGACAATAAAACCCAATCTCGTTCAAGGTTGAATTGGTCCGTAAATTACACAATGGCCATAGAACAATGGCCATTGGTCCTGCGGTACTAACAGGCCGAACAACATCAGAAATTGATTGCAGGGTCTAACAGATCCAAAAGCTTTGATGCAGGCAAGATGTTTAATAAATCTCTGGATCTCGAACGGCTTAAATGTTTTGTGACCCACAGATTCAATCCAGTCATTTTGTGTATGCATCAGCAACAGAAATCTTGACCACAGTTTTACTGAAAGCGGGACGGTAATAAGTGTACAAAGCTCTAGCTGGACAGGAGCAGTAGGAGGAAAACAGTTGTTTAAAAGTGTTGAGCAATTTCAAAATTGGATAATTAAAGCTCAGGAAGAAAAATCCAAGGTTTGCTGGAACTCATCAGTTTTGGTAATTAAAGGCAGTCCTGCAGTGGCCGAATACCGAGTCCGTTTCACGCCAGTTTACTACCAGACAACGACGATAGAAGTTACAGTCCCAGTACATTACAGCAAACATCTCTATATGAGTTCTTCCGAATGTTCGTTTGAACTTCGTGGCTACAAGTGTATGTGTATCGTTTATATAATAGTCGTCCATCGGCGGTTGAATAACATTCTTTCATTTCTGAACCGCCTGAAAAAAGTAAAACAGCATCAACAAAATCCCGCATTGAGCTTTTTGACTCAGCTTCCAGGTTCCACGAGTAAAAGCCTTCACCTAAAGCCAGTCTGACATTTAGAGTATCCTCTAGCAAAATTTATTAACAGCCTAAATGTCACAGGCTTCAACACTACTCTCAGTAAAAGGCGTTTCGCATTTTGCATTCGCATTTATTCCAAAGTCTGGAACAAGGTTAATAAACTAGTGGTTTCAAAAACTAAACTTTGCTTGACTGAATGGATGTTGTGATGCACAACAGAACCCCCAGTCACCAAAAATGCCTTAGCTAGCTATTACGCTTCAGCTGCATACCTTAGAATACATTCACAGCGCGCGCAACCATAAGAAAGAGTAGTCAACAGTGTCTCCAAACCCCGTTTCATTACAGTTCTTATGCTTCTTGTGTACAGGTGCCGCTTGCGAAAACATCGCTGTAAATACATTGTGAGCTAACAACTACCTGAAATTCCAAAACGACAGCTGAAAGTGCCAAAGCGCAAGTCCTTACAAAGCGCGATTGACTAAAACAGTGATCTGTTGATTGCAGCTGGACCCGGTGCATTTGACTCATGACTTGGGTGCCACAGAACCGAAGCACGACGACGAAAGAAGACACCTGAAGTAACAAGTTGTTATGGTGGATTATGCCCTATTAAATTTCATTTAAAAAAACAATAATGTACTCATTTAATTTTTGCAAAGGGATTGAGTTTTGCCTTGTTTCAATCACACGTGGGGGTTCTTCTTCACAACTACACAATTCCAATAAAGTTCAAGCGCAACTATCCTTGAGTGTCCAGATTCGCTACCTTTAGGCCGTGTGTATATAAGGTAGATTTGATCATCAGAAAACGTATTAGTACCTCTTTGTTTCGGTGTACCTATAAGTTTTCAGGCTGAGTAAAGAGTTTTAGACCGCTAAAAGCATTTCGGGATGTGCACCGGACTAGCAGTTTGAGTTTATGTCGTAGGATTTCGCTTCTGGAGTTACAACCAACGGTCATTCACTCTGTTGTTCTTCCAAAACGCTGAAGTTGTGTGTTCTGCAGTTTGAATTTTCAAACTTATTGTCTTCTCGCACATGACCGCCTTAAAAATGGTGAATATCGCCAGGTGCGTCTGTAGACTGGAAGGTTCTGAATTATTGTGATAAGAAGAAACGTCGTGCAACAACTCTGAGTAAAGGTGGCACAGTAACGACTTAAAAAACACTGGAATTTTGTTCTTGGTTGCAAATTAAATAAGTTATACGCAGAGTAATATTAACCTACCTTAGTAATGCAGTTAAAGCCATGCCTGTTCTTGTCCATCCAACCAGTACCAAACACACTGGTTGCAGAAGTTTTTGTTAGGAAAAATCCACTTGTTGCGCGCGTTTCTACACAGTTTACTTCATCCCAGATCCGAGAAGGTTTTAACTGGCCCGTGACAGGCCCATCATGCCAACGGAATAACTAAAACAGCTCGATTAGTGTCACCATTCTCTGCTATACTACGTTACCCATTAGCTGAAGTGGTTTGGAGTGGCAGTTGCTTGTATGTGTAGTATCAAAGATGGAGGTTCATCGAAACAACAAATGACGTTGGTTTTATCCGTCATTTGGTTGATCTATGGAGTGGTATTTGAGTTTAAGACACGCTGAGATGTTAATGCACCAAGTAACTCACAGACTGCACAACCCAACCTGACGACGCCAACTCCATACGAAGCATTCGTCCATCGATAACAGCGCCATACTGTGAGAAGCAATCATTCGTTCTGAAGCAAACGAGCATCACTGAAGGCACACACAGAGGCTAACCTATTCCTCTATATGTTCATAAAATGATTATCTGTGACAATGCTTGAAGGTTGCGGATTTTGAATATTTTCCCCGGCAAACTCATATTATCGATCTGTGTTCATATAGAACAACAGGTTAGAGGAAAGCCTTATGTATTGTAAGCTTTTACAGGTAGTATTTACAGGTAAACCTCCTTGGGTCAAACACTTGAATAGACCCTGCTGGTGTTCTGATTGTTTTAGATTTGCAGAAGTATCCTAATCAGACAACTTGATCGACGGGGCGAAGCGAATTACGTCTGCGTAGGTATAGAACTGTGGGACTCGGTTACATATTGTTGTTTGAGAATGGGCGTGCGCCATTTTCAGAATGACGCACACTCCATTTTAGTTTGAGCTTTCTGAAGTTGAAAGCCCGGCACATTCAACGTTGTGCACATTTGTTTACATTAGATGGGAGCACCGCCGGTGTCCGGGACGTCCTCTACTGGGGCATCAGAGCAGCTGTTCAGAACAAATTGATGTCAATATAAATACCTACCCCGTTGAACAGCATGAACAGCATGCCTGGTGTTTTAAACGCTTAACGCTTCCAGGAATGCCGTACATGTGCAAGTGCAAATTCCAGCGATATCCGGGATGAGGTTTGTTTTCTGAAGAAAAACCCTTTCGTACGTGTTCCACACTATAATGGCCTTGTAGAAGCCATGGGTTAGCAGACTGATGGCGTCTCTCTCAGTTTGTTTTCGAGGCGATGCTGTTATTGACGTGTTACCGAACCTAAACATTTAGATTAACTGACCAGTTGTCCAAATTATCTCCATTTGTCATATCCTGGGGCCTTGTTCGCATTGCTGCCATTATCTTTCGTAATTAAAAAAATAATAGGAGTCTTAAGGGATGTCTGTCGGTGTTTTCACGAGAGATTTCGCGTACCAGTGTGGTATTTTATCGCCACGTTGCCATTGTTTAAGTCCATCAAGCTGAGCTCTTTCTTGCCTTTCGTTTCGGTTCAAAATACACCGTCTGGGAAATTCTTTTCACGTCATTAAGTCGAACCAGTTTGCCAACACCGTAATAGATATTGTGCTTAAAAAGACGTGTCTCCAAAGCTGGTAGTCTGGGCAGCTACAAACTGAGAGCCACAGGTTTTGTAAAGTTCCACTGGATTACTTGAAAGCCTTCATGGCTTTCGGTGTCCAAACCATTGTCGCTTGTTTGAGAACAACAGTTCTATTCTTCTCGTTTCAAACGAATGTCCCTTCATTCTTAGTGTACATTTGCGTATCTTCCAAACCAATTATTTGAGCCAAGGAAACAATATGGTCTGAAGTAGCCTGTATTGTGATAAACAGAGTAAAAAAGGCAAAGTTTGTGTTTCGATCAAGAAACGAAACAAACGTGATTCAATTTGACATTTTAACTGTATGGAAGGATTAGACAGTGAGATGTTTTTGAACATCGAAGAGCCCCAAAGAACCAAGGATACTCAGCGGTGCGCGTCGTATTCAACCCACAGAATTTTGGCGGTAAGTATAAGGTGTATGACTCAAGCGCAATATTTTAAATTCTTACATGAGCCGCAAAAAGCGGAAAAACGATGCTAAAAAAATTTACATCTCATTCCAGCTCACCCACGGGCAGATTGACTTATCATGTTCTGACCCCCAGCCCAAGTTGTGAACCATTGACATCAAACACCGTAATGAAGTTTTTTAAGAATGAAGTCCCCAACAACATGTACTGTGGAGGCGCCACATTTGTGAAAGCGAACGGAATAAAGCACCGTATTTCGCCACTATTAGTACTCTAAAAAAGTTTTTTAAAAATGGAAATTTTGTCAAGAACAGTCAAAAACGCCCGAATAAACGTTACAAGGTTGTGAGAAATTGATTGGAAATCACTTTGGGTCGGTTTCCCAAAAATGTTCTAATTTTTTATTGTGTTTCAAATGTTTTCACTGCTAACTTTCAGGAAGTTCATTGTGATTAACTAACATTCCCTATCTATCCATGTTCATTTAGACGTTTTCAGGATTTTTTTCAGCTAAGACATTATTTACAAAACTTCATTGATATGCCAGTTTTTTTACTAATCTACAAATTAAATTTAAAATTTAAAAACTATTTAAATTATTTATTTATTTTTATTATTTATTTTGTTATGATTATTAATTAATTTATTTAAAAACTTAAGAATATTTGAATTAAATTTAAATATAAATTTGAAAATTTCTCCCCAACTAATAGTTGCATGAGAAAGTAGGATTTGTCTTGGAGGTTCCAACTACGTCCCCATCACCACCTCGGTAGTGTTGCAGACTTTTTGATCACAATATTACACAACTTATCGCAAAATAAGTGACTTAACTGCCAAGAAAATGGAGTTATTAGCCAACATAACAACATTCTCCAGCAGCATGTTCCAACCAAAAAGATCGACGTTCTGTTCTGCGTAGTAATCCCAGCTACGTTCATTTGTAGAGGTCAAGAGTGGGTTGGCGGTTATACACAATGTGTCCCTTAATGTCTTCCTTGCCAGAGAAGGCCTTACTTTTCGCTCAAAACCCCCTGTTGATGAAGGTTCGTCGAGGATACTTGAAGAAGTGACAACTTAAAATCAAGTTGGCTGTTGTCAATTGGACTGCTTTGGGATCCCTTCCAACATTTTGAATGGGGTTTTTGTGATCGTATTTGCGCGTGGTTAGAGACCGTACAGACCGTGACACGTTACCGAACCTGTGATCATCTGATATATGAGACCAAGTTAACGAATCTCCGTGGTTATGCACTGAAGTTGTGTCGGATGTGGTTTGAGAAAAATGCCGGTGAGTCAGTCCAGCTAACGCGGCCTTCTTCCTTGGTTGTGCAGTAGTTAAGAGGCAGTCTCTGCTGCAGGTGCACAGGTGCCCAAGTTAGTGCTGGTCAGTATCCAGAGGAATCCAGGATACGGACCTAAAATCAATAAGTAATAATGCCAGTAGCATTGAACATCTTTAATTTCCTGTCCTCCATCGGATGGAATCCGCTGCTCGTAGAAAATACAAGGTCCCACCTCTTACGATCTGAGGGAGTTTTACACAGGGAGGAATAAACTCAACAAGTATATGTACCCTCGGAACGTGACAGCTAGTTTTTTGCGTTTTTCTGCCAGCTTTACAACTAGCAACTAAGCACATAATCCATACCCGGCCTTGTTTTGTATTCAACATTTATGCATTGAAATACAAGGCAGCAGGAAGCTTTTGAGGAGGAGAGTCGCCATCTGAAGTTGCCACCTTAACTTTCTGATCGCGTTTGGGTGCCAGAAAGATCCCGCGTGCTCCACTGGCTAGAACCTCGTTCCACAAGTTGCGAGCATGCAAGAAAGGCTAAAGGAGAGCAGGTCCACGACAAAAGCGACTCCTCGTACAACTGCAACTAAGTGTGTAACAAAGCTGTCTGTGGGACTAGTCGTATTGTCTTCTGAATTAGTAGTGTGACGGGAGTAAGGTGTTTCCTGCCTGTCCATATTTAAGGAGGTAGTGATGCTGCCTTTCCCAGAAGAACGTTTGGCCCTGAATACCGTATACTCCGATCAATCATAGATTGAAGGTGACCGCCAGCTCATTATTCAGTATGGTCGAAATGCATTCAAAACCAGTGTTCGGTGCTTCCGAAGGAGCCGTTTGCGTCGGGTGTGAAAAAGCAATACTATAGTCCCTTTATCCTCAAGACAGGCCGTCCCCCTGCAGCCAAGCGTGGTTGACCATTGAATCACTTGCTCCGGGAATGGTTCTTCAGGGAAACCCCGGCAACTACTGCCTCTTGGTTAAGACTTGTAAATCAAAGGCTAAGAAAATTGGTCCCGATCAAAATGTTTAACCAACCTCAAGGTATTGTGGGTCGGACTTTGAGTCAGAAGCAAGGGAGTTGGTCCCGGAGCCAAATCCAACATACTTCCACTGTCTCATGGGTGAGACTTTTGAGCCAAAGTCTTGAGGTGGATTACCACAGACAATTCCCGTTTCCGGCTTGGGTAACCTAGAAGAATCAGTCCCCCCTGGTGTCCTTTAATTTATGGCACTCTTCGACACCCTGTCCTCAGTCACAGAACAATGCAGTCGAAACTATCACCTTCAGTGTGGAGCCGTCGAGTTTCCGGAATAACTGTACATGCTTCCACCTCCAACCCTTGGCTACATTCCTTACATGGTCCCACTTTCCGCTGATAAAAACTGTAGCCTCTGGAACCAGTGGTTCTGTGGTTTGTGGCTTATAAATTAATTAACTTAACTCACAAGGCTAACAGAAATTCTCCCACAGCCCACAACCGGTTTTAACTTTCAACTCGCTACCAAGGAGAGCCAGTACCCAAGTTTCAGTCAAACTGACGTTCTGAATAAACCCAAACGGCGCGAACTTGGACGGATACACTAGTTATCACAAGACACTCAGATTAACTAACTGTTCTTCGTAAAATATACTGGAATATCTCGAATGTCTCACAAACTGAAACATGAGGCGGTCTTTCTTGGCACATTCAGTTGAAGATTCACTTGGGATTTGGACGATTCTCCCCAGAAAACAAATTGGTATGCAAATGAGTGTGCTTTCGAAAGCAACAATAACTTTATAGGGAATGAAATGAAGATATGTTTTTGAAGGTTGTACTTCGTAATCAGCGTATGTTTTGATTTCGTAATGGCTACAGGCTACTGTAGTCTTACTGCCAACAACTTCTCGCTGTTAAACCTCCATTTAAGCCAATTGTCCGCCTAATTCACGGATTACCAAGTTATTCAAATTAAAAATCTGTTTCAAATTGAGCGCATTGCTACGGTTCTTGTGAAAACAATCACGTGATTCGATGAGTCTGAGAAGATGAGAAACACTGATAACACCAAGTAAGTGCCCTGGAAACACAACTTACTCTTCCAATATACTGTTCTCCAGTAAGCGTCAGCACTCCAGCTGTGTAGTGAAACACCAGGTCAGGAAGCGTCGGTATCCGATTACAATCGATGTATCGATGTGCTCCTTCGTGCCTCATTTCGCCGAATACGCGAGTGAAACCCGCTAAGTAGCGATCGTTTACAACCATAAACTGAGTGGCCGTTACGAGCTCGGCCACTAAGGGCCCATCAAACACCACATCCTCTGCGAAGCTCACACTAAAATGAAGTATAGGACTCTAAATTGTAGCCTGGTATACGACATATTAAAACGTGAATTTTGCGTATGACCGTTCACACCCAAAGGAGTGGTTCTCAACCAATTTTCACTTTTTTTTGACATACCTAACATATCTAAATAGCACACTGACAGGATTTTTGGCTCTTTGCTCCCTCTAATTCTAAGTTATGAGTCATCTTCCGGTTGACAGTACACGTGTGTTATGAACTCAAAGTCCAAACTATACGGGCAGCAGATAGTGCTGGTTTTGAGCAGTTGTCACACACTCCAGCTAAGAAACTACTTCACTGCTTAAATTCTCGGCCGAAACCAGAGGCAACATGTGTGCCTCATCTCCACTTCTGTATGCTGCCGACAAAAAACGACCCTATGAAATCTCCAGTCCCAGAAAGTTCATCACATATGTGACCTGAAATGCGACGTGATTTCTTGCAAAAATCGTATCCAGCGTAAAGTTAACCCCCTTAATTGTACTTGGTTGCTAGGTCTCGTACTCTCATCAGTAAGTGTTTTGCTGAAAATATTTATCTACGCGTGATGTCGGGCGCTAAAATCTGGAGTGTCTTTGCTTTCGCGTGAAACGCCCATAATAGTCTAAACGTGATGGTAAATGATACTTTCTCCAGAAGACCATGTATCATGGGGCAGAACATGGCCTAACCGAAACAAATTACTTTGTATGAGAGACGGATGCTTTTTCAGGAACGTATGGTTGGGTATTGAAAGGATGGAATAACTTTCAACCTCGAAATTATCGTAAAGCATTTTTTAAAGTCCCCTGGAGCAAATGATCTACGGCTACATGGTTTCACCCTATATGGATTGACAGAGCTAAAGGGAATGGCCACGTGGTACACGGCAATCCCTCTCTGAGTGAGGTACATGTTTTTTAGGTTCTTGATTTAATCAACATCTCACCTACCAGGTCTAGTCAGAATTAAATTTAAGCTTCCAGTGACCAGTTCTGGTCCGCCGCACAACTTACGTAAATCTCCGTGTTTGTGTGTAGGTTTTTGCCATACCAAAAGCACACCTACAGGCCACATAAATACCATTGCCCTGTCATGGAATTTCAGTGTCCCGCTGCGCAAAGCATTTGTACCGAAAGCTTTATAAAAAGTGAATTCAAACACAAGATTGCTCTAAACGTTCCTCAGGTCTTCTGTGGGAGCCATCGACTTTTTCTTACATTCCCCTGTTTTTTTTAAGCAACTAGTTAAAAAAAACCTTCAGCGAACCACAATTATCATCTGTGTTTTGTTCATTTCAGCTTTTCAGATTTCAGTACGCTCTGAAATTTCGACATCGATGATGGTTGGGGAGTACAACGAGACAAACTTCAGAAACGTAGTCGACCAGCTCACCAACAATCGACTAGAGCATGCGTTAATTCGGAACTCTGGTCTGACGAGTTGTGCTGCTGTTTACACAAGTTTACAGTGCTTTGTCACTACATATATCTCTGTGAATTTTACTTGTATTTCACGAACATTCGCTTGAGTCTGAGTTCCGTGCAAACGTATTGGACTTCAATTTAGACTGAGATCCTGAGTTAGGGCTAACCGCCCGTCCTACTCGATGAAGTAATTCGGAGGTGACACGCCAATTTGTTGTGATGAATATCCTAAGTTTGATTCAGCAAGTTTACTCGAGCACGCAAAACAGTCGAACACGCTGCTAACTTACTGAAGTAAGTGAACTAACCACCTTGGCCGCTGATTGAAAGGGAAATACAGCATTGGTTCCACAAATCCGGAAACTGGTGAGCTCCCAAAATGCAGGTCCGCTACTGGTCCGTCTTCCCGAACCTCATTAGCGTTCCTGGAATTAACAGTAATAAGAAATGTCCTTTGCGGTATGGAATACGTTATTGAAGGGAGGAATGAAGGGACCAGATTACACGTTTGAAACATTAAGACAGAGTTGGTCGGGTTTTGCATGAGACCTAGTACTCGACAAATAGAGGAAATAATTTGAAGTCGTAAATTTTGAGCTTCTTCAGCAATTAAAGCGGGTGCAAGCGAAATAACAAGAGAGTCCCATAAAGTTGCTTTATTTCTAAAAGATCTTTGCACCTTCGAATTTACAAGACCCTACTTGGAGAAGTGGAACAACGGAGCATCAAGGACCCGACGGATTGTCAAAGATAGTAAGGTTAACTTGGTAACAATGCGTTACTCTTGCGTTTTACGTTGCAGCACCTGGTATTGGCTAGTCCGCATGTTAAAAGCCTGTTTAGGGAAGATCCAGATAGCAGAGAGGGCAAGCTATGAAAGCCAGGCCGTCCACTTGGGGTTCAAATCCCCCTTAAGTTATGTCTGATGAGCACTGTTGATTTTTTCGAAGGAAAACACACGGATTCCGCGTATTTTTCTGCTATAAGGTACACTTTTTTACTGATTGGAGGACAGAATGAAAGTTCAAACAAAGCGTAATCTTGAAAATCTTAAATACAGAAGGTGGGCTAACATATACCCTACGAGCGATAAATGCATGTTCTTCTGCGAACCACTGGTTAAAACACATGGAATTGTACCTACTCGACAAAAGAAAGCCAAAATATTTGATAGTAATCCGGATAGGTTGTGGTGATTCTTTCCAGTAAGGTGAGAGAAACTTCTGGCGATAATGTTTCAGCGCTCAGGCCGATAACTCCATCAATACCTGGAAGATCATTAATCGGTGTTACCTGCTCACACACAAGCCCGAATTCAACTAGACCAAGCCAGCGGCCGCCAAACTCAAATAAGTTAGGGGTAAAATAGGGCGCGCCACAAACCCACATAAACGTAATCCGCAAACAGTTCAACTTTGACTTCGCCCGTATGATAAGCGCGCTGAAAGTGCCTGTTCCGAGGCTGAATCGTGTGGGAAATTCCCTTTTCGAATCTACGAGCGTTTTGCCAGTGAGGTGCGTTGCAGTCGGATGAAGAAAGCATGATTAAATCAGAGGTGGTATCAAGGAGCACGACGAATCTTTGGGGTGGCGTTCCAACTTCAATTTCCACGAGAAGAGGTTTCTGTTTCTACTTTGTACGCTTATTCAAAAGCACTTTACGTGGATACCCGAGTAGGTCGCCACCTGACCCAATCCAATTGTTGGATAGTGCAGTTCCACTCTGTTTGTGTTGCCGCAAGGTGATGAGCATTCGACTTACTTGAATGTGAAAGTCACGTGAATTTGACAAACACAAAGCAAAAGTGCTAGGCAGTGCATGTTCGGAGGTCCAAAAGGGGGTGCAAAATGACCTTCAACGTGAGTTGGTTTGTCGCAAAAAATGTAATGAATCTATACTGTTTAGCCGACCACGACGTGACTGCAGGCAGTGCGCACAATTTGCACTCAGTCTTGTGCTATTATATAAAAACATTCTAACCAATCTGCATCCATCACATGTGCCCTTGACTGCACAATATCTGATTTGCGCAAGTCTGGAAACTTCGCCAGCGTATTTGAAAACAACATGTCTTAAAATACCACGAACCTCAACTGCTTTGAATGCAGACTTTAGTTAATGTCGATGAACAGATTTGGAACAATGTATTCACCATGCAACGCTTGCGAGTTGAGTTCAAAATACATCCCCGCACACATGCGTTTGCAATACAAGGGGCAGATAAATCTTAAAATGAGCATAATCAATATGAGGACAAAACAAGTACAAATTCCGAAACATGTGACTGAACTTGCGGTTTGAGACGATTTAAAATGCATTGTCAATCGCCAGGGTTTGGCACCTTCAAAATCTCATACTTCTCTTAAAATCCAGTTAATTCTCCCCAGATGGAGCTCCTGTAAATATAAGACGGTGTTTTTAAGGTGGAACGGGAGAATTTCAGCCAGTGGATTTGTTGAATCCTAGAAGAGGAAAAACAACGGGTTTCTTTAGTCAGAAACTGCAACTTTTTAGAGAACACATTCTCCTCGGGACATACGTAGACCGAAGGAGGGCGTAGCACTCCGCTATACGCCCTGGAGAACGGTGAGCAGCCTTCAAGCGTGACATATCATAGTACACTCCCACAAAGCAAGCAAACGACTTGGAAACGTCTCACTCCTTCAGTGAAGCTCCGACCCAATGCACTTGCAACACTTTTCAAAGCACAGCATTGTCAAAACAGCCTTGTGGTTTACAAGCTTGTTCACCGCCTCAACTTTTTACGTGATAATGAACGGCAGCTTGTAATATTTACATGGGGCTATGCTGGTAAAGTGTTGCAAACTGAGGGATCTGACGGGATACACCGGCGGCTTGGTAATAATCAGGCAAAAGCTGCCTGTACCCATAGCTGTTTGAGGTTCCTAAGAGCACTCGGTCGGGTTCTTTCCTATTATAATTCATCCACTCAACCCAGCACTGACGATGTCACCCCGTTTGCAATCGGACTGCCAAGCACGGTGAACAGACCAACAGCCAAACAGTGCACCCGAGCTACCTGTATCCCACAACATTGGCAAGTGATTATACTTCCACAATCCAAGGACCAAATTGCCAAAGATCTATCTCTGGTTTCTGTGAGATGTCCAAGCTAAACATTATGTGAAACAGAGTTAATCCCAATCGTAGACTATGAGAGGGAGAGGCGTAATGGGTTAGGTGCTGCCCATCATTGCTTGGCAAGCGATATGTCGACAATTCATAGCAAATCCATTTGTTCAAGGAGTCCATGAATCCAAAAGCTTCATCTATTTGGAGTACGTTTATCTATTTTCACTAAAATTTGGTTAGCTTATGCTGCCTGTGCTATCAATCTAGCCAGTTTACACACGTGCTACGCAAAACATATAAAGGCATTTTTGACTGACAGCATATTTGTGGGGCCTTAAAACTAATCTGCAATCGTTACCATCCGGATCAACATTGTTAGTACGTGCGTTCCTTCTCTGGTGCTTGCTTTTATTTGAAATGTTTCGATTGGAACGTGACAGCGCACAAAAATGAACTCAGGAAAGACAGCAAAGGAAAGCTCAAAGCTTAGTATTTCACGGAATAATCAATAAACAGTTATCCAAAAATCCATCTGGTTTATCAACCTGCAGGTTTAAAAATATTTGAGAATTCTACATACGAAAGCATCATGACGGGAGCAAGGGGTCAGCAGAATGTTGGGGGTTATATCGAAACCAGGATAGCGGGCGCTTCATCACGTACTCAAACTATCAGCCAGAACAATGAAAATGCCCCCGCAGTCGATGAAACTACTGTCGGACAATATGGTCCACGTGGAGGACACGTCGCCCATGGGCGACTAGAAAGGGCTGACATGAGTCAGCTTAAGTCACCGCTTGGTCGAAGGTCATTTCTGTTCTTAGCTTATGTGTAATTTCTCGTTCTATAGAACCTTCACTGTGAGAGACAGCACCGTCCTTCGGTTTCCACGTAACTTGACACAGTGTTCCAAGTCTAAGGGCCAGATGAAGGCTCGTATTTGCTCCTAGGGAACAATGGATATCCGTCTCCTTATTCAGACCCATCTAAATCTGCCACCTTGTTTTCGTATCAAGCGTCGCATGGTTTGGTGACTCTGAGAGCTATACCGACTAAGGTAATCCTTAGTCCCCGTTTAATCCTGACAGAAAACAGATGCAGGTTAGACAGACGAGGAACAGACAATCAATATCTTATGAGGGGCTACATCACGAGAGCTATAAAGACAGTGGGCGACTAGCAACTCCGCATCTATGGGAGCAAGGAGGCAGGGGGATTTTACTGTTCCGCGCTCAGCGGAATAACAGGTGACTACTGACTAAAATGGTCATCTTGAAGATATTCACAGTAACAAATCATGTGCGCCACAATCAGACGATAGCAACCGTTATGTGCATTTTAATGAGCACTTTTTTGAACGGATCACGCGAGAGTAATGCGCCCATAAAAAGCGGTAGAGATGTAGCTACAGTATTAAATTTAGGCGGCACTTACGGTGTTCGGAGCAATCATCCATTTTCATCTAAAGGTGATGTGAAAAGAGAGCTCGAAACAAAGCCACATGACATGATATTCCATTTATAAACCTCAGATTTGGTTAAGTTTCTTGTTGACTATTTTTTTACTGTCCAGGTCATGTAATGGTGCAGAAATTTTATTGTCGAATAAACCTTTCTACACTGATACGATGAATACCATCCTCTCAGGAGGATTTACGGTTAGGAAAACGGAATCCGAGAAAAACCATAAGCCAGCGATTGGAAAGGCGGGGTCGAAAATAGCACGATGTTTTAAATAGTTTTCAAACAATGACGCTAGTAATCTCGAGCTTATTCGACCTACTGGTAGAAGAGCTCCTCGGATGTGTGGTTTACCGAAAATGCATGAACCTGGCCTACCTCTCAGGCCCATCCTCGATATGCCTAATTCTCCTCGGCTAAATGGCTTGTCAGTCTGTCGAGATATAAGTTTCGACCCAGCGTGAGAGACAGTTCTGATTTTGCCGATCGGATTGAAGGTCTAAAAGCTGATAAACAGTGTGTTCTCCCTGGACGTTAAGTCCACATTTATTGACGTACCGCTCAATAGGGGTTATTGGTATTCCCAACTGGGATCTTAAGGGACTGCTGCTACAATGTTTAGTTTGATCTGAACAATCAAATTTATCGGCTGAAGGACTGGGTACCGATGGGGGCTCTTTTGCTTCCCACGTTGGCACATTTTCTCACGATGAAACCCAAGACTGAACACTTAAAAGCAATCATTACGTGAAACACATTGTAGAGCATCTCTTGCCTTTTCGGTATAGATTGACCTGACTTTTTTTGTAAAAAAATGTGTTGGCTGGAAATTTGCTATCTGGCTTTCCAGCTGAATATTGGTTTTAACTTCACCTCCTTCCGTTTGATTAGTAGTTAACTCTTGGTTAGAGACATTTCTGATGTTAACCTCGCCATTTGTTAGGACGTATCGGAATTTCTTCGGTCGTTGTGGATGACTCTGGAGTTCTCTAAAACGGGTGATTTTTTCTCTCAACTTCTGTGTGCTCAGACCTTTAGGTCAAGCTTGAATTAACTTTACCGCTGTGCGTGCCGCCCTAATGATGACCCAGAAGTTTCGCAACAATACGTAACCCAGTAAATTCTCCAGATATGTCGTTAAATTTGTGGGTCAGATATGTTTTTAAGCAAACAAAAAGCAGACTATATACTGACTACAATAAGCTCCGGTCCCCATGGAGTTATGCATGGTCTACTGGATGTCTAAAGCATGTACTAAATGTCTAGACGCCTGATTTTTACTTCTGCGCAAACTGAAACACCCATTCCTGACAACACTTGCCGCGGACGTTGGCAGAGGACCAGTACGTAGGCATATACTCTAGTTTATAACTATTGCTGGCATGGATGATCAGTTGTATACTAGGCTTCCACTGATGTGTAGACAGTAGGCAGTCTATGTTGCGGTTTGCACAGTTTCAGAAAGGTTACCACAAGTGCTGTTAACTTTAGTGCGGCGTAAAAACTGGTAATTTATTCACAGATCTTGGCATACCTTGGACCTCGCGGTTCTGGTTGTTTGTGGAACACAGCTCCAAGAACTTGACACCATATCCGGACTCTATCATTTCCTGCTTCGCCCAGTGCTCTATGTGATCATAAATACTCTATCATCCATACTCTATCATCCAAAACCCGCAGTAAACAAAATGGGGAAAGCAGCATTGATTCCCAGCCTGTTTCTCCCTCAGGATTTCCTGATACCTCAAAACCATCAAGCCACAACCCTTTCAGTGGAATTCGTTGATTTCCCCATTACTAACGCTTTCGGCGTTCAGAAGCTCTCAGAGCTGTGCTTTTCGCCAGACCACCAAAATACCCATCGTTTTCCGGCTGGAATTTGGCGGAAGGTCCCATATCCTCACAGACTCCGTTTTTATCCCTGGAAGCTGCAATGTCGTCCGATTTGCCCTCCATACCAAGTTTATTCATCTCGTACAATTAGGTGTCATGAGCAACAAACCGGTCTTATTTCTCAGGGAGCTATAAATAAAGAAACCATTTGAAACCTTATTGCCTGGGAACCAGGACTGCTGGAAGTGTAAACCCTGCCTTTTTAGGTTGGTGTTCTGACCTTTGGTAGCTGTAAAACTCTTACCATACCTGTATTCTGAGAGCTAAGGTACTAGAGTTTCACTCAAACCCGACACTTTGGTTAATAGATACATTCCGAAAACAAAGCATTTCTAGTCGATCCTCTCTTAGTTTGCACTCCTATGACCGTGTCAAGGTGCATATCTTTCCTCGGTCCTCACTGTCGCTACAGTAAGGGTCTTCAGGAATTAAAGATTTTGCACAGCCCTCTGGCGCTAGTTGAGGACCCGAGTTGCCAGAATCCATCTTTCACTTGGGCGCATTCTATCATGTTTATGTTTAAATTCATGAGTTTCCTCCACGTTTCGTTTTGCGGTGATCTGGGACACTGATAGAAGATTCATCCCCCACCCGCCAAGCCTATTTACATCTAGAATCTGTGCCTGTGAGTTTGGTGAGCATAAGTCTAGAAGAACACTGAATAGTGCCACTCTGTGCTGTGCATACGAGAACCACTCAGGGATCCGCAGTTCTAAGCCCAGTAAAACCTACTCTCTTCTATGCTATTACGTCCACCTCCTTCAAAACGATGGGTGGGAAGGCTTCTCCCAGTTTCATTAGTTTAGACGCCCGCTTTTCTTAGGTTGAAGCTAAAAAAGCAATAACACCTTTGATCTTCAAGAGTCCCTCAAGTGCAGTCCGATCAGGTGATCCTTACCCCCAAATGCCGTACCTTACCCCAACTACCTAAGGTGTGTCTAGAAATCAAAGTGTTAGGTCATAATTTACTGACCATTGATTCGAACTTTTCAAAACTCAAACGTTATTCCGAAACTACTGGATAGTAGCTCGTGAATGTGACCTCCATATAAACTCGATAAAAATCCATTTATCGAAAAACGTGATAATAGAAAGTGGTTATTGTTCTCACTTATATTAGTCGCCAGACATAGAATAAATTTGTTGGACAAAAGCTGCGCACGTCGCAACCGAATAAACTGACTGTTATTTCACATTCGGTCGATAGCACGACTATGTCTTTACGAGTATACTGCATAATACTATTGTATGAGAGGTATTATACTAGACTGGCTGTTATACGAGTAAAGACCTAAACACCGTGTCTCTGCGCTTTGATAAACAACTATTGAAAAGATGTCCATTAGCAAATTCTGGGGAATGTTCCATCATCGCCCCTCATGCTAATTTCTACGGTAAACTATATTGTTACTTACGCCAGCACCAAAGTGACATACATTCAGCAATCGAAGACAGACACCCAAAAACCTGCGAAATGAAAACGTTGAACAGTTTGTCAAATTCTGAACCACAAAATAAGTCATTTCAAAATTTAATCGGTAGAAGTAATTCTTGGGTGTTTTTGTTCGTTTCAAGGATGTGTAGAACGTCACGATAACGTGTTAACGTGTTAACGTCACGTGTTCAGTACGTTTAGTTTGGCATGTGCATCCCTTTTTTGACCGTCTTTGTCCGTTGTGTTGTGCATTTTTGGGGAAGCTGTGTACAAAGGAGTTGATCAGAACAATAGGGTAAATGCTAATTCGACAAATACGTTGGAGAAGATTTCACGTTAGATTTCGAAACTGAGGGGCCGTGGTGGTTTTTGGTGTAAACCATGTGATCAAATCAGGGTTAATTAGAAAGTCAGATTGAACAAACAAATGTAGGTAGGTGGTGTTGGCCTTGAGGACCATTCTTGGTGTCTGACTGTAAAGTCCACGAACTTTTCTCATAATCGCACCTGAACATTCATTATCAAGGTGGAGCTTTGCGAATTTAGACTATCACAAGTAGAATAAGATTCACGTGTAACTGTCCAAAGTAAAGCGGCCCAAAGGAATATACGTTTGTACTCCAAACTTAATGATGGGTCCAAACCTCCACTTTAGTTACGCTTAAAAATTCTGTAGGTCTAATGCTGATTGGTTCTAAAATAACATGTACCCAACGAAGCGCTTTGCGTCACACTTCAGTGGCTAAAGGGTACGCAGCGTGGCACAGAGTTCTTAGACAACTTCGTGGTGTATATCACAAAGAACGGGCTGATCATTAGAAAGAACTTGAATGCCTGGCTGTTTGCTAATATTCTTATCTAACTCTCAGTAAGACTGAACAAAAGAGCTACAGTGTCGTAAAGGTAAACAAATACACTTATCTTTGGCTCAGAATCACCCAAGATAGACAGCTAAGTATTTTCCAATCCAAAGAGGAGTGACCGTAGTATCTCTGAGACACAGCTGCCTCGCCGGTACTCCTGGACTTAATACTCAAACTCAGTGGACCACATTCTTAAGCGCCTTTAGTACAAAAAGCAGAAATTGCACACCGTCTGTTGTTGAGTATAGAGCCAACATGTGTCATCTGATTCAGCTGGCAGACATGGGTGTCAGCTACTTGGCAATACCTGGAGAATATACGGCTTGTATGGATACAAATTCCTCTCAGCTTAGATGAGTAAATATGTAAAAGAATACAAGCCACTCAAAATATTGCAGACCCATTACATTACCAATGAGCTGGGTCTGACTGTTAGCCGCGTAAAGCATTCAGGGAGGTTGTCATCAGCACTAAACAGCCACTAAACAGCTCTAACTACCTACTTTTGGCCCAGTATGTTGCTTGACTGGCTGGATCTCCGCGAGGCGCAAACCTAAAGAGCCCTTCTGGCCCGGCTTAAAGAATGCATCTGGTGTTTGTTTTTGGGGGCGATTGGGCCCGTGTCAACTCCATCCTCTGAGACAAACTTAAAGCTCATTCTGTAAGCGATGAATGTTGTTTGCCTTCCTCTCCTGTAGCTTGAGCATACAAGGGGTCACTCACTGTGGACGTCAGAGGGCCTAATTGGAGAGGGTGAATGCGGTTAAATTCATTCGTCTCCTTAAGCAAATCATTGCATTACGGTGAGAACACTTTCTGCACCTGATGCGGAGCACTGTTTGTATCATTTACAAACATTTATCAAAATTAACTGAGTTTTGAGGTCTGTGTTGCTATTAGTAAACGGAAAAACACCTCATTCCACCAGATAACCAGATATTCAGCGTTTATATGTTTTGTTCCAAGAAGGACACCACTGATACATCACAGACTATAAACGTACACGTCGCGTTTTATTTAGCGGCCTCCAGTGGGGTACGGCGGCCACTGGTGGCCTATGATCGGTCGCCATTTTCAACAGCATAACATCAGTGCAGAACACTGGTACTTTGCTGGTGCACAGCCGTAATCCATGGGAAAAATTAACAGTGAAGAAACGAAAAGGAGTACCCTGCGTCGGTCTACCACACAAATCCGAGATGGCCACATTTCCGGACACTCATTCAGCTTCTGCAACCAAAAACGAGTTCATCGTGAAATATTCCTGGAAATTCCTATAGCAGTCAGAGGTTTCGCTATGAATTTGATTTCCTTCTCCCAACTAGAATTTGACCATCTCTCAGCTTGCGTCTGTCGAAATTGAGGGCAGGAACCAGCATTCTTTGCGAACTAGGTTCTGCTTTGAGCAATATGTGACCGGACCACCGAAGATAATGGCGCTGCATGTCGTCTCCGACTGATATTCCTATAGGACATCCGAATAGGCGTTTTCTAACTGCCTGCTTGCAGAATCGTCGGCATCATCCCGCATGGTCTATAACTCTTAGACAAAGGTTTTCCGACACCTATGGAACACTTCTTTTACTTGAAAGAATTCGTGACGCCCCGGAGCCGAAAAACGGGCCCAGTCTTATGGCCTGCAGATTCAAACTAGCAAACGCTCTCCAAGACCTGCAGATAATTGCCTTGGCTTCATTTGCTAAATTAACGTCAGTATATCTTCAAAGACACCTAAAGCGCTTCACAGTAACGTGTTCACTTTTGGGTTTCTAGTGGAGCGTTCAATGACTTCATGTCCATAAGCGTAAACTCCCAGTTTGTGACAGCAGTTCAGATTCCAAAAGACTCTGAGAAATCAACCGTGGAACTGCTGCCTTTGCTTCCTCTCTGATGGCTAAACCGTTTGCCGCTATCCCGAACCAAACTATCATACCTTAAATTAACTTACACAGACCGCAAAAATTTCCCATGGCACTTAGGCAGTATAACTTGTAACTGAAGACTAACAAATCCATTACTCCGGCCCTAATTCACCCGATTACCAGTAGATCGCAGGCGACCATGAGAGTTCTTCAGACCGCTGGTGATAACCTTCCGAAAGTTGATCATCATTGGTTAGGGTTATGCAGCCCACCTGCGGCTGATAAACAGCGGTGAGCCTTCAGGTAAAAGGCGAATCTTGGGACCGTGCAGCGGAAGACTTGCAGGTCTTGGTGGAGTCTGTATTGTGGCAAAATGATAAACAGAAAGTCTATGGTGCGCACCGGAAGCGCCCAGATTTAGCTGCAAATGGTCAGCAAGAAAGCTATTCTATGACGTAGAGTTGCACCGAAGCCTAGAGTTTTAGCCCAATGTGTCCCGGAATTGCGTATGCGTCCAGGAAGGAGCAGACTGAAAATCGTGAGTTACTATCATAATATAACTACGAGTACTTCAGAGGGCCAGTTTGTAGAAAGGGACAATGGCGAAAATGCAAAAACGTTTAATGTACCTGGACGATAAATTCCTCCAGTTCCAGCTTCACTGTTGACTGGATTGCAATTTGTTTGATCCTTTTTGAGTCTCCATCTATTCCAAGTATGTGCTGTACTTCTTGTGACCTAACACTCAGCAGACTTCAGCTACTAGTTATAACGCAGTACAAATAAGCAATTGAAAATGACGTCTGGTAAGCGGTCCTTCATGAGACTGTCGCCGATGAAGTGCTCGCTTTATAGAGCAAACTGTCTTGTTAGTTCACTAGCGATATGCAGCGATAGTTCGATAAATTAACTTACATCTGCCATGGAGGAGAATTTCGGTGGCTGAGGTATCGTAGTTGATCGATGGTTTGTTCGCTGCGCTAGACAATTTGACTGCAAACGTTTCATCACCACTCAAGGTGACATCATCAGTGCGTTGTTAGGTAGCGTGGAAATGGGTCGCGCTCCAGTCAACTTCTCTTCTCATCCAAATTGGACAAATGACTTTCCCCAGTCGAGATGGATGTTCACGTTTTAGTCGTGCAAGCGAGCCAGTTACTTTCAGCTGTCCGCTGTGATCCATTCTGGCTCCACCTCGCCAGTAGGCTGGGCGTCATCGACTCCTAGCCGCGCGTTAGTCGTGTGCGTCAGCTAGATTCTCATTGCTGCGTTGTACAATTGGTGACATCCTTGATTTAAGGTCTGTTTCAATGGTTGGCGTGATAATCAGCAGCTCACCATGTACATCTCTAACGTCAAAATATCTGGCAACTGCCCTTGACCGGCCACAGAAAGCCCGTAATTCTCCGCCATCTGAAATGGAGAACTCTGCTGCTAGTAAACAAGGACTGAATACTTCTAGGGCGATATCAAGCAGTTTCCAGAAAACTCGACCTGGGAGGACAGGTCATTTGATGATAATACTTGTGCCTTTTATCCATTTAATGGGACACACTAGGTAAAGTTAATACGCCTCAACTCCTAAGTTCTTCAAACAATGTACGAGTCTTCAGCAGCCAACGAGCGTTCCAATCAGGACGATCATTAGCTGATATTATACCACAGCCTGATCAAATGTGAAAGTGGAAGTCGGAATAATTCTACACTACTACTAGTTGTAATAGTAGTTTCATTGGTAGTAGAAGTTTCATTAAATTCGTCACCGTAAGGGTAACGCATCTGACCAATCAGACCAGGGTACAGATCCCGTCCTTTCGACTGCCTGACGAATAAAGCTCATAACTGCGGAGATCTAATGGTCAGGAAAACCGAATTCACCAAAGACCGAGGAACCGCCACCATCTGGAAGCTTTCAGCCAGTGCGTGGACCAAAACTCAGTGAAAACTGGGGCACCCAGCCGCTTAACGATGCAACCACACAATACATATTTAACTTCGTCAAAGTTAAATTGGGTGTACGGAAGAAGATAAATGGCGGGTGAATGTTGTTACTTCACGTTCATGCTAGAGTGCATGGTTCTAACTGTTTCTCGAAAGAACTACCCACCATAAGAAATGCCTACACATGTGCACAATGAGACTGGCAACTCTATTTAACATGTTTGTTGATTTCGGCTGCAGTAGTCCTGTTCACCGAGCTCGACAACTTACTTGCAAACTGATTGCGCGGTTAGATGTACGTAGCCTAATTTTAGGAATGAGGTGTCGCCAAAAAATTAATGTCCATCTAAATATATTCGTGTAAATAGATTTGTGTAAATATTGTCACACGGAATACCTTCATGCCGATTTTCATAGTATGCGGAGTTAAAATGTCTAGGCGCAATATCCTAGACCACTTCCATTTGATGGTTGCGCAAAAATCATTTGACCTGATGTGTGCCAAGCTAGTGCGCATGGCACCTGATGCAGGTGGTAACAGCCTAAACAAATGTGATGGTAAACGTTAGGTCCACTTGTACTGGTCACGCGGCCATATGGACAGCTCCACCACAATGGTACCTCACTGACAAATGCATAGTTATACATTGTTCCTGGGTGACGCTTTAGATATCAATGATTAGCATAGACAACACTGTCGTCGCGTTCATGTAGCAGCCATGTAAATCGTCAGACATTACATGATGAAAAACGTTCTACCTCAGTCAAATACGTAGCGTAACTGGAACAACCACTTAGGAGCCCTGTCGTCGTGCATAACATGGAGTTATACTTTTTACTGAAATCCTATGGAGCCTTTCAAAACCTTCTGATAGCTCAAGGTTTTCAAGGATGCCGTCACTAAAAGCTTTGACTTACTCACACGGAAACGAATTAACGAGAAACTGAATGTGTAGAGCTTGCTTCTGCCAGATAACAGACTGAGTCATTTGCTTAGTTTCCAAGACACAAGCGGAGAAGTAATAAACTCAAATCAATATGACTTGTGGGCAATACGGTTTTGGTTGTTTTGTACTTTCAACCGTTGTCCAACTCGAAATGTGACCTTGCATTTCACAGCTGGTTTTTCATGTTCGTCGTTATCTTCCTGCAATCCTAGTTTAGACATGCTGATGGAGACCGTTCTTCGATTGCTGCTGTGATGTCTCGAGGTGCGAGAGGGGGATCTACCGAGCAAAATATGCTACTCAATCGTTTGCTACGGTGATTTGCTGGCGACGCGATTGAAAAACGGTAAATTTACGAATACTTTCAATTGTAATCAACTAATTGGAATAAACGTTAATCGCAATAGTCTGATAATACTGTCTGTTCATGACCGAGGCTTATATTCAGCCACATCAAATGCAACAAGAGTAATTTTGGTGAGTCATGCTTTACAAGAGACGCACACTTTCCGGCCTCGATGAATATTTCTGAGCGGATATAAGTTAGTACAAATGAGAATATACACTTGCAATAGTGAAAGCAAGGCGAAACACATATGGAGAAACATATAGAACAGTTGAAAGGGAAGATATATACGGAGCTCTGTGTGACTCTGTGAGAGTGGCATCATTCTGATTCGTAGTTTACACGAACCCCGTTTCTAGTCGACAATTGCTAGACATTTGCACAATTTTAATCGTGTCGTTAGCGTCCCAGTCCCAATAAATATACTATATTACAGCCTTAAAATAAACTCAAAATTTTGTGACACCCGATTGAAGTCCGGTTATCAAACATGAATAGATAATTTTCTTCCAAACATCAGATTTGACGTGGTTTGCAAACTGAAAAATGACAACTATCGCAACTAACGACAAATGAAACGAAATCCCTAGTCAAATTTTGATAACAGGGTGGATGGTTTATTTCGCTCGGTCATCTACTTTAATGGCACGCAGACCGTTAGTTGGTATGAATGCAATGCCTGAAAAAAGAACTCAGTGCTGTATGGAAATTAAGCATCAGTAATCACTACGTGTGGCGCTAATGATGATGATGAGGGTCACGGAGGACAAAGTCGTGTGTGAAGACATGTATGTATGCTGGTAAAGTATTGTGACGTGAATGCGGACCACAATTCTTTGCGTCAATCGTTTTAACTTGTACTTGACTTTAGGTCGATAAAATGTTCAACTGAATTGAGTTGAAATAACCGCATACCTCGAGTCCTTCTTTTATGTGTTGTTAATGAAAAGGCCTCATTGGTCATAACTCTGTTTGTGGTACTACCTTAGCTGGCTAATTTAATCTTCCTTGCCCGGATGATGCTTCTATTTGTGGAGAGGCAATGAGGTTATTAAACAATAATTTGTCGACACGTTTCACAGTTTTTCGGTCAAGACCCTTGGTATTCTTACAGACGAATTCCCCTCTTTCACCAACAGAAAAGTTATCTGAAATGACCATCAGACATTGTTCAGGTATGATACGCAAACGACAGGTCACTGAAATGTGGGAACTTATCCGGGAGCCCAACAACTATTACCCTAAGTTGGTATTACGGTGGGACCAATCTGCACTGCAGATTCTTGCGCTTCACTTAAAGGCAAGCACAATGATTCCAAACACGGTCTCTTTTGATGTCAGCATAGAGATATTAACCATGTATACCGAAATGAAGGAACTCATTGTTCAGTCAAGTAATTCGCTTCGGGGAAAATCAGCGCTGACTTAAACCCAGTCATTTTGTGTGGTCCACCTGCCGTTTTCGCAAAGCAACATTGCTATGGCAAGCAGAACAAGTCAGTACATTACGCAGTCTAACGTCGGAGGTTTTAGTACAAATCAGTGATATCTAAAGCGCCATCTAGCAGGGACATATAACTATACAGTCGTAAATCACGTGTTTATAATGTTCGAGTACTCTTTGAGAGATATTTTATCCATTGGGTAGTGTAAATCCACGAAATCTTTGGTTACTGTTTCATTTTGATTTCTTCAACGGCAGCAGGTGACCATCGTGTTATTAAATTAACTATTAGGCGATTCTCCTGGATAATTTTAGAACCAGAATCACGTTGCCAGTAGAATGTTGGTTACACGGCAGTGCCACGTTAAAGCGGGCTTAAATTAATGAGGTGGACATAGAAAGAAGAATTTGAGGACGGCCGAACACGCCACGACAGAAAATGTATTATCAGTTAACGTAAATAAACGCACAGGCGACCATAAGCTAAGCTCATAAGCAAACAAGTTTACAATAAGCTTTTGAGGGATTGGAATCGCAACATATGACCAGACTCATATGTTAGCTTGCAAAATGATATGAAAATTCCGTAACAATGCAGGTTCAAGAAGACAGCTGCGGCGGTACCATTGTGACCAATATGGACATTGGACCAAGTTCATCGTTCTCCGTTCATTTTCTTCCGTGTCTTCTAGGCCGCATTCGGCACATTTATTATAACCTTCTAAAAACTTTCCAGGGTGAGGAAGCTTGTTGTCCCAGCAATCAGCTCCGCCAGTGGAGGATGCTTTGCATCATACACAGCTACTACCCACTGATCATTAGTCAGAATATATGGAGTAGTTCCTTCCTCACCGGAGCTTGAAATGTCAGCATCATGCATTTCTTGGCGGCCAATGTGATTTTCGGGACCCAAACTGACAAGTTCTTCAGGGAATTCTGGCTGTTTCATAGCCCGGTGCAATCAAGTTCAGCAATGTTGGCTGCGGCAGTTCGTCGTAGTCAGAACCGTTTCTGTCTGTGCAGGGTTATGGGCGATGGGAAGGTGACAGTTGTTGCAGTCCCGCCTTCTGAGGAAGGCTGCGATGCCATATGGCTGCATTGGGGTGGTCTGCAAGCAGAAATTTGCGGGCTCGTATTGGGGAATCATGCAGTCGTTGGTAGATTTTTCCCTACAAGCCAAGCTTAGTTGAATTTGTCTTGATGATTTGGCGCACAAAGTCGGGCGCAGTCACGTTTTTTATCAGGCAATGAAGAATGTGTACATTTACCGTATCTAACGCTGTTAAGATTTTAAACAAAAGAAGCAAACACTTTCCTACTCACATTCCCCAAAAATCCATTAGATAAGGTGAAATTTATAGAATTCACGCTAAACACTTGTTGTTTTTGAGTTCAGATTGAGGACAGTGTACGCAGTCAAATTACTCTCCTGATCATTGGTGACGGGTTACCTGGTTGTGTATGTTTGGGATACTGGGCCAAAAATGAATGTGTCCACAGAGCATACTCTATGGCACTTGTATTGTATTTACAGGATGGAGGGTTAAAAACCTTGACGTGACTTTTTTGTCAGAGGCGACTAGGCTAAACCGGGGATAGCATTTGTAGGAACCGGGAGTGAGCAAACCTACAGGCGAGGAATGATTTTGAACGTCCTTGATGTCTCTCTTAAGAGAAGTAAAACATTAGCCTTAACGTTAGCTGAGTGGACTGCACAATGTCTGCAAGTGCAGTTATTCGAACCAACCCAAACCCACCCTCACACGCCCATCGGCAACCAAGCAGTCAAACAGAATAGTCTACACACAATCTGTGCATTCTCGTAGATAAATTACCGTTTATTTTTGAAGAGCATGGTCACAGACATAAAAAGTGAATGCAAGCGATGAATGCGAAAGGGTTACAGGAGAATATGAGATAAAAGAAAGAAATGTCTCATTCGAAGTCATGCAACCAACAGTTCCAGTCAGATAGGATGAATCCCAACGTACGTAAGAATTTTGGTAAGGAAACATGCGTGTAAAGTCTAACAACCGAAGAAAGGACAAACAATGCTGAGTGCTCTTCAAGGCGCGGTAAGCGCTAGCACAGTCAAGACTCGCACATCAGGCACAAAGTGTCCGTCATACTGGGTCTGGTGTGAGATTCAATGGCAAGAATGTACATTCAACGCCATGTGCCACGCATAAAAGTGTCGTACGTACGCAGAGAACCCACAATGGCGAGCAAACACAAGTCACTGACTGTGACTTTAGAAAGTCCCAGTCCGATAACAGCTTTGGCGGATTGAGGAAAGCAGATCCCTCGATAAGAGATGATCATCGGTTGGTGGACCAAAAAGTCCACATCACAACCAATAGCACGTAGAGCTGAGATTATGGCGAGGGAAAATTCATCAGCACCATACTTCTGCTTTTTCTCATTCCACACAGTCACTCCGCGCCCATCCGAGACTATGCTGACGTCTATTACAGTCGCTCGGCGCTCCCGAACGGCGATCAGGTCAGGCTTGATGAAGGACGTCGAAGTTGGTGCTCTCAACTCCTCAAAGACGGTGTATCCCAGGCGACGGAGGCGTTTTGCGAGTTCCCTTGCAACCCGATTATGACGAGCACATCTGGCGTCATGCGTGATCCAGCAGGACTGCAAAATATGCACCAAACTCTCTGGTTGGCCACAGTTTCCACGACATAAGATCGTCTGGCCACCGTGACCATGTCGAGCGCTTCTAACTCTTGTCCTGAGCAGGTTGCATCGGAGCTGGATACCGCGGATAAATATCCGAGGAAACACTCTTTCTGGAAATACGAGCCATCGATTAGAAAGAGACGAAGCGACCAACTCTCGTAAACCGCGACCGTCAACGCTGTTGTGCAGGCTATCACCCCAAGCAGCCACCAGTTCTTCCTTGGTGTTTACGCATGAACCATGGACACGGATCGGAAGGCTGAGATCCCGAACAACCTTGCCAAATGCGGAATCGTTGACCACATTGCGTAGTACACGGCACTGAGTAGAAAGCAGCTTTTCCATACGCACTCTCCGCTGCATCGGGATTGTTGCACTCAGACTTGGGATACCAAGTCCCCCATGTTGTTTACCGGCATGGATGTAGCTGATCGGGGTATCCTTCGGTAGACGTAGCCAGCCGCGAATAGATTGCCTGATGTAGTTGTCCAACCTTTTGAGCGTGTTTCGGTGGACTTGGCCAAGCACGAGCGAATATGTCAGCCTCGGTATCAGGTAGTTCCTTGTGATCTCCATTCTTTGATGCGGCTTCAACGGGGCACGCGTCACCTCGTCGAGCAGTTTGAGCAGATGCTGTCGATGGTTGAAGACTCCTTTCCCCTTGAAAGTAAAGGGGATGCCCAAATATGTTACTGTGTCTGTCGGACCCAGAGGAGTGATGAGTTCCTCGGCGAAGCAAAATGGTTCGACTGAGACTGCTGTCGCCCGATGTTTCCTGTCCCCACAGATCACCATCGCTTTCGTCTTCCGGGCGTTTATCTTCATACCAGCTCTTCCCAACTCAACCGCGGCAGCTTCAAGCTTCTCTTTGAGGCGAGCTTGACTTTCTGCACACACGACCCAGTCGTCAGCGAAGGCAAAACCATCTACTAGGGTGTCATGGAACTGGTATCCCAGTTGCGGCATCGACAATCCAAGAACCTCATCCATTGCCATGATGAACAATAATGGGGAGAGTGGATCTCCTTGCCTCACACCTCTGTGGCAGTGAACCTCGGAACTGGGGAAAACTGCTACAGCATTCTCATAGGACTGTGCGATGTATCGAACTAGAGGTGACGGTGCTCCAAACGCCTCGGCAGATCTGACGATTGTGTCATGCGAAACCGAATCAAATGCTTTCGAGATATCGACGAACGCCAAGCTGAGGTTAGAAGCAGTCGCTGAAGAGTGACGAAGCAGGGCATGTAACAGCGATGTAGCTTCCAAACAGCCGTCCCGATGTAGAAATGCAAACTGGAGTGAAGGCAGTTGCAATCTACGACTCCAGCGATCAGCAAGCACCTTGTGAAAGCATCGGACAAGAATGGATGATACGGAGATCGGTCTCAGTTGATCCGGTGAAGTCGGATTAGGGACCTTCGGAACTAGAGTAATACGAGCACGACATAGGTGTGGGGGACAACCCCCAGCTAGTAAGAGTAAGTTGAAGTACCCAGCAAGTACGTTCGCATTGAACCGGCGGAGCATCCTGGGTGTGAGCTTGTCCAGGCCTGGGGACGAATTGCCCATTGAACGGACCGTACGGCCGACTTCCTCTCCTGTGATGGGCTCGATCAAGCTCCAATCGGATGGTACTATTACGCGACTGGGCCGGCTGTCCACGTGTTTTGGGGCTGAGAGCACCTGTTTCCAGTACTGCTCGGCGTCTGGAGGTAGGCCGCAGTTGCCTTTGTACAGATCTTTCCATGACCCATCGAGCACAGCAGACGCTGCATCTTTCCGTCTTTGTTGGTATAGGGTCTGGATGGCGGCGTAGTTGGCTCGGCGGATCTGCTTTCGGTTGACCGGCATCCGATAGACTAACTGACGGCGTCGGGATACGGTTTTCCAGGTGTGTGGAAATGTCCTGGAGGCGTGGAGGTCCAGAAGCGAGAGGACTTGTTCCGGTGTCATGATGCCAGACTGCAACCCTCGGGCAAATGCCAGTAGGTCAACACTAGCAAGTGAACTGTCAGCATGGGATTCTAAGAGTGACATGGCGCAATCCACGGTTTGTTTAAACCAGACGCTATAGTCATCGGCTTCTGACGAGTAGGCCGCTATTTGACCGATGGTTTGGTCAGGTCCACCAGATGATGATTCGTCCTGTTGTGCTTGCCAGTTAAGCACCCGTAACCTGGTTTTGGTGCTGATAGCCGATCGACCAGGAAAATACTGCTCCAGTCTCGCGAACAGCGCGGTTTGCGTTTCACAAGACGGATATAAATTGTTAGCCAGGCGCAAGAGCGATTGTGACTCTTGTTGGGACCAGCGGGCACCGGAATGCTTCACTCGGCTGAGCTTATCTGCATTATGCTGGGTGGGGTGTGCGTGCCGGCGATGTTGACTCAGGCCAATCTTCGTCGGAAAAAGGTGGGAACAATCAGCACAGGCCAATTGGGCGACCATGTTCGTACCAACACTATCATTGTTGTGAACTCGATGATGGGCTACCAAGCCAGCTTTCGATTTACACCACTTGCCACATTCCTCACACGTGAGCCCCACGAGTCTCTCCTGTGTACTGGTTAGAACTGGTGCGGAGGTACCAGATGATTTGTAGTGTACATTGTCGAAAGTAACCAGCACATTGAAACCAAACAGGGTGGTTAGCCCTGTCTGGAGTTGCTGAACTCTTAGCTCACCCAGACTGGTGTCCAGGCTACCCAGTCGGCACCACAAGGAGGGGGTTCAGCTCGCCGACTGGCTTTCATGAATTGAGATAAATCATGCCGCAGTGATCACATTGCAGTTTCCAAGTGGTCTGGAGCTCTAATTTGTTCCATTTGATGTTTCCTTGCTAGTATAATCCACTGTTGATTGTCAAACAGTAGAATGCCAATTTTGTGTTGTAGACGGAATGATATTAGATGGGGTTCACGAAAACAAATCAAGTCAGTTAGGCTTTTTGTCCAGACATATCAACAGGTTTCTTCGGACGTATGTCTACCTAAGCAGTCATATGTGCGGTGACGGACTTTTGTGCCGTGCCCTAATTCGGTTGACAGCTACTGTAAGCGAGTGGTTCTGGAAAGTCTCCTTTTAAATTAGTGTAATCTGAAGCCTGGTTTAAAAAGCACCTGCTGCTTATATCCTTGAAATAAAAATTTTACGGAATGCTTGAATCGAATGTTTCGTGAGATTTGCGATGTGGTCTGACACGCAGACACTCAAGGCTGACCAGCTTCTACAAACAGGAGCTCGAAAATGACATTGTGTGTCTACTTTTAGTGGCGAATAACTGTCATTATGTTTATTCTATTTGTATAGAATAATGCTGAAATTCAGTGGATTGTTTTACTTTAGGTCAATGGTCGATCTTATTTACCTAGCCGGGCCGATTGTGTGTTACCTAGTGTATACCACTAAAGAGGCTTTACTAGACGGTCAAAGCTAACAAACACATGGCTTTATTAAGTTCCAGTTAAACCGAAGATTAAATTAAAACCTTCGACCTATCCACGATCAATAGGTTGATATTCAAAACCTTTTTGTTCTCTACGGACTTTAAACAAGCTTCCTTCGTCTTGGACACCGCGAGAATTTATCAACTTTAACTCCGAATCTGTTCTTATGATAAATTGAGGACTTGTTTGATCTACGTTGTAGATACATCAGGCAGATGAAATTTGAAGAGTTACAAACCGTTTTGGTTCGCCATCTTATTCCGAGGTCAAACGGACCAATAAAATACCTAAACGTAACAAGAAATCGTGTTCGCTTTAAAGACCGGAACACGGTGAACAAATAAGCACACACCATTCTCAAAATCTCGGTCACTACGGTGGAACAGACATTTCAAGCGAATCGCCTTAGCTTTCCCATTAGTCGTTCCAGAAAAAACTTCTGACAAAAGCGCTTTGCATCGTCAAATAGAAAAATTCTTGTGAAAACTCATCTACCGGCGTGAGTTCCACGTTTACATAACTTGTTTTTTTCTCAGAAACTGTTTTTATTTCAGTCTGTACTATGGTTGGAATATTCTTAAGTTTGTTGCATCTACACTGGTATTGTTTGAGTCTACACGCTTGGTCGCTTAGGTACGTATTTCAAATGCAGTAACCTAGAGGATTAAGTAACGGAACTTTGAATTACACGGGAGAAATAAACCTCGAACGCCCGAAGAGGGATGCGTACACACAGACGCTTCGCGTGCATCACGAAGTAAGTGTCAGTTTTAATCTCTATTTGCTCAGGGATATTTGTACTTGGATGTTACGATCGGCAAGCCAGGTCAACACCTAAGTGTTGTGGTAGACACTTCGTTCGGCACCACGCTAATTATCGCAGTGGAAAGCCTGAGGCGTATGCGATTTGTGAACTTTAAGGTCGAGGTCTCACAAACCAAACAATTGAGTCCAGACGATTGCAATATTCCCGGTAATGAGGAACTCCAAGGAAGGGGAATTACTGACGTGCTGATGGTTTGTTAATTTTCTAATCACAACTGCTCCAATGCAGATTGGCGAATATGAATTTTTGGCATTTCAATTTCTACTAATCGAACGTTTGAGATTTCGTCCAGATTTTCTCGATAATTTTTCTGGAAAACTGGGGCTTGCACCTGTTTCGGAACTCACCCCGGAGAACTTTGTTCAGTCTCTCTTAACATTATTTCCACAAGAATCTGTATTCACTTTTTGGTTTCGCCCGTGAGTTCTTTAATTTTGGAATGTTTTTAGTCACATATATAAAGGTTATTATGAGCGTACGTCAAACTCCTAATGGAATACTATTTTAGTTGATTGTTGTACTCCATTGCAGCACTAGTTTTTTCTTCATTCCGCGACCGCCCGATACACACGTTCTAAAATATTTTTTACATCAGATTTTCTAAGGATCTACTGCATTAATTAGAACGCTCCACATACTACTGATTTTCTTATGTGTGCAGTTCACCGACGGGTGTTCTTCACTTATTTGGTCGCTCTTAGTTGCAATAATAGTAGGCAGATTTTTGGCTGAGGAATTAGAGGTGACTTTCAGTAGCTTAACCCCCATTGCATACGCGTATATTTTCCGAAACTGTCCAGCTCTTTTCTTAACTTTGTTTAGAATAGGGTTCATAAAATATCATCGCGTACGATTAATAATTGGAGATCAAGGGCAATTAAAAATCATAGTCCAAAGATCACATGAGATACATTTTAACAAGCCGTTCCTAAAGCAGAATTCGTTTTTTTTCGACAAGCGAGTGGGAGCTGTCGTCGCAAGAGAAAATGAGTGGTGTTCTGATTCCGATGAGACAGATTTTGTCTGCTCAGTAAAACCAATCGATGCAGAATAGCTTTTTTATCCTCATTGGTGCACCTCTGGCAAAATTTCCAGTGGCAAATTTCGAATCCAGGAATTACACTTGTTTATTCTTCCACGAGTGGATTTTTTGTTCATAGTACAAGCCGAGTGATTGAATATTAGGTGTCATTATGGAGAAGGACACGATAATCAGGCGCCTAGTCACTGGAAGTTTCCAATAAGTACAGAATGGTTAATTTCGACAATCCGAATTATAATCAACAAGTTTTTACGGCTTTTGCAATAACCGCTTATGTGACGTTATGCACTACTGGTTGCTATCCTAGCTTCAAATGTGAGAAAACATTGGGGATGCCATATTTAGCTGTTACATTTTATGTGCAGTGAAATCTCTATGTTCTTAAGCGAGCAGTGTTTCCGTCAGATGCTTCGAAATGGTTGGCTTCTATCGGCTTCATGTCTCAACACTAAGAGGTATAGTTCTACCGACTAATCCGTGAGCAATGTGTACAGCACTTCTACAAACCTTTTGGTTTATGTTATGTACATGTTCATACGGTGAAGGATTTATCGCTGTGACTGGGACAGACCCAACGGTCGTTTAGCTGGCGCGGATAGACAGATATCTAGCCAACCAGCCACTGGAAGACATATGTCTTTTCCCCCTTATATCAAGTTCTCACAAGAGCTAAGTGCCTTCACGATGAAGACGAATCTAGAACAAGGATATTTTTGGCCACAATAGTTTAGCTTTGTGAACGGATGCAGAAACGCTGGACACATATGCATATAGATGCTGGATTTAAAGTGTTTACCACAGCCGTGCTTTCTCGGCACACTAGTTAAGCATCGAAAACTCCAAACATAGATGCCAAAGCGATTAGAACCGTTTATGAACAGAACTCTTTGCTTCGCTGACCATCTCTCTCCGAGCTGCATCTGAAAACACGCAGTCCATTGACATGCCAAAATAAAAAAACTTTAGGCATTTCTGCCAGGAATGCTGGCGATATACGTCAACTAGATTTTTAGCAGTAGTTTTGTCCCATAAATCATCACTAAAATGCCAAAGTGGTCCGGACTCGCAACCTCTCGGCTAGTAGTTGAGATCTAATCCATCGGTCACGAGCGGCGGATCAGCACTGTGATTAACTCCCGCGGAAACAGGATAAAGAACCATCCATCTTTGAATCACGGAAACCGCATCATTTTATCCTCTTCGACTGGGCTTTTTGGGCTGGAAATTGACAGTGAGCTTCATCCTGGATAAAAGCGTCACTGTTTCCTTGCGGTAACTTAAATGTAACACAACACAATCATCGACGAGGCCGTGAATCGCTATCGGTCATTGGTTAATGGGATACTGATCCAAAGTGTTCCTCGGGCTTTTCGTTATTGTTCGGAAAAAAGGTTGTTTGGTAAAACCCATCGAAGTCTAGCACAATATATACTTCAGCAGTTACCATTTCGCTTTCGTCTACGTCTTATTTACCTACCAGCTGCATACGGCCCCCTCATTCACTAAGGCTTTTAAAATAACATATCGATCGTACGTCGATAGTAGGTCATAATGAATGTCACAAAAATTATTTTAACGCCGTCTTACCCTCCAGTTTTTATTTTACTTGCTTTCGGATGAAGACTTAAAAATTGTGAAACTGCTTTCTTCACATTCATTTCGCATGGAAACTCCTAAATGCTCTTCGTTACTACACTTATGCACTATTTTTAGTAGGTATATCATCGGGAAGGTGAACACATCTCAATTAACGTAGGTGCTACAGTGGTAGAAGGAATTCGCCACTAAACATTCTTGAATTTCCTTCATTTCTAAAAACAATATGTAGCCCAAGAGTGACAGTAAGATGCACGACGAGTGAACCTTTCTTCTGAGAAATCATCAACCAAACGTACAGGCGCTAAATAAACTTATCACGAAAAATCTACGATTGAATAATGAATCAGCCTATATCCTGTTTCCTGCGAGTTGTTCGCACTACTTATCTGTTGCACGCGGTCAGACCATCGGCTACTAACCCGAAGGTTGTTGAACCGATTGGAGACCCCTGGAATGCACATTGCTTTAGAAATGAAACTGTTTAAGCAGAGATTACCTTCGCATGAAGGCAAATCTCATTGCATTTTTAACTGATTTGCGTCTAAGTCAACCAGCTTTCAAGATAATCGCATTTTCTCAGTCCGAACTCAAATGACCTTACCGGCTCTTTCCTTCAGTCAACTTAGTTTAACTATTACACGCTAGAAAACAAAATCCGGGGTTATGTTACCTAACCGAAAGAAATGGTCTTTCCTCAGGGACGTACGCCAAGTTTGAATTGACAATGGGTCCGACGACGTTCCGAGGTGAATGAATTCAAACTATTTTCTATGGCTTCCACACAATTGTTTAGCTATGCGAGCAGTTCGGATGAGACAGACAATTCTTTATGTTACGGCCATATCACCTCATTTGCTGTGAGACATATACAATCTAAAATGAATAGCCGAGAGCTACTCATTTCGCGCCCGAAAGAGTTTTGTCGTATCCGTTGGCGGTGTATGAAACACGAGGCTTACTCTGCTTGTCTGAATGTGATAAACATTTAAAAACTTTTATATCTCACCGTATAGCGTGACAAACGCAAAAATTGATCCGAGATTTAAAGGAGCAGATTGCATAAAACATTGTTGATTTCTACGCAGAGATGAAGATAGAGTTTACAGGAGGGGGATGTTATCGTTCGGCGGAATTCATGCTTACCGCTATGAGGGACCGCTGATATACATGCCCTTGATATCTCCGGATGCATGGATCGTTCACGTTGCCAAGTGAGTTCAATGCTACTTAAATTACTTAAAGCATTTCGGCCGTCTTCTGTGATAATTGACGGGCGCATATGCTGCAATAAGCATTGGTGGGCAGTCTGGATGGGATAGGGAATCGGTTTGCAAACTGTTACCCAAATACTTGAAATCATCTGCTTACTCCAATTTACTGGAAATCAGGCTGGTTTGTTCAATGCTGTCAATGTCTATTAGAGCATGCTTCGTCGGGCTAGTGGACTAGTTTTGGGCGATGAAAACCGTCGTCACTAGTGACAAAAATTAAGCACAGATATTGTAATACCGATCCATACCTACCCGTTCCGGTTACAAAATCAATAACACAAGACTTTTGGTGCAGTGTGTGGAGAAAACACCAGCAAAGGCAAGTAAATGTGTAAATAACATTGCAGACGTTTTGTGTTTTCTGGTTGTGCCTCCATTATGTGCACAGTAAAAGCAAGATGCCCTGGAAAAACACAAACTGGTGGGTGTCATGAATGAAGACCGCCCAGCATTTGCCCAGCAACACTTTTCAAGTACTTATAGATAACTGAACGAAATTTTAGAAATAACCGCGTGCAGCTTCAAAGTGGAAAATCGCTTGATGTTTTAGACGGATCGAAAATTTGAAATATGACATCATTTGCTGGCCGCGGTCTATCGTTTTTCCCACGTCAACTAATAACCAAATCATTTTGCACCTGTCACCAACTGTAAGACAATGGCAAAAGTGAAAAAAAGTTCCAAGTGGTTAATGACCTTAATAGTGATTTATATTTTGGTGTTTATAGCTTGAATAAGTTGTTCTCTTCGTCTCCACTGTAGATGGATAAACAGTGCGTGATAAGTAAACGGGTTATTTCTGGTCTCGGCTGAGTACATTTAAACCAGAGAAATACCTCACTATGCGCTTTGCAATTATAAAGGCCGAATGACCGAACATCAAGCAATCGTTAAAATCCATATCCTGACTACAAAATAAAAATTGGTGTTTGATCAAATTGATACTGCTTAGTTCTCCGATCTGGTTAATTGGCTTGCCAGCTTTTTGTCGTCAACAGGGGAGACGTTATAAGTGCAAGGTCTGGTGAGTACCTTCTCAATGCATTCTTTCTTTGTTTTTAAACAGCATTTGCGTCCGGTTAAAGTGATTGGCCGTTTAATGCGTCAGCTTATGGTCTGCAATTTGCTTATTGGTTGTGTTGGTTGAATAGCCTCTACTCGTTTGAAAAGTGGTTCTGTCACTTACAGTTGAGTGTATGTAACCGTGAACGAAATCAGTAACTAGAATATAGTCAAATTTTGCCAACCACCGTGCTAGAAGATGGGACTTGATGTGCGCTGGAACACACTACCAAGAACTGGTCAACAGACCCATCGAAAGCAACTTGATCTCTTAGAAACCAAGGACAAAAGAACTCAAGACTTAAAAGAAATAAAGTTAGACAGGGAGCCCGAGGTGACACAATCGGAAAAAGCACGGAAATCTGAACACCAGAAATTATTCCGTCTGACTGGAACTAGCGTCCGGTCAACAAATCAAACAACCGAATGTAAAACCTGACGCTCAACGATGAAGTGCATTTAATCAGACATCCAAAATCGGCGGGATTGTCCAAAAAGAAGTAATTCTACGCCAAGCAGAGCTATCCTCTCGCCAACCTAATTCTACAGGATCTGATAGCAACACGGATTCCGAATGAGCCAATCAAATGTTTGAAAAAACCATTCAAAATAGAGAATTTCCTAAGCACCACTCAAATTTACGTGGTGCTGACCACAGTGCACCACCAATTTAAAACGGACTAATTGTCAACTAATTACCTACACCGGTAATCGAAACTGTTCAATACTAGTGTTTGAAAACACGCGGACACGTGAAAGGGAGAATTGCCCACTCAAGCTTGATGGACCATTCACAGACCACCCAATCAACCACCGGTCAACAAACCCCAACTAGCAATATTTGGACTCATTTTCGAAGTGAAGAATTTTCCATCAGTGGGAAATCTACCACGACACTTGACGCATTCGGCCTAGATTTTGGAGTCCCAATTTTCTGCAAAGCGTCATCACCATCGGCCGCCTGCAATTCGTAAGCATATACAAGAAGTAACAGACGTAGTCTAGGGACTCTGCTGAGAAGACCCTGAAAACGAATTTCAATTATTAATTAATTAGTTCTTGTGCCTGTTATCAGTCAGGGGGTTGGTCCCAGTTATTGATCAACTTTAAACTTTTTGGCGAGTCTACTTGAGAAGTTGCCAAATTTAAGGAAGGGAAGATTTAAGGTATCGGGACAGGCAAAAAACTCAAAGAAACGTAGGCAACAAAACTATGAAATGGCTAACGTGATTGACGTTTGTTAGGCTGTGTGCCAGTCCCTATGTAGGTTGCCAGCAAAGTTCTCACACCGCCTGTAACCCAGTTGCTGTTGGTATCCTGTGATGGACTGCATTCTGGCAACAGGCTAACGGCCAGCAGCCCTAACCAAACCAAATAATAAGCGATAATAAGAAACTGACCAACGCAGGTCTCTAAGTTTGAAAAATTAAATTAATTTCATCTAGAAATCGATTGGCTTAATCAAATAGTTGAAAACAGTGCATCGCGGCTTCCTTATTTTTGAAAACCCGCAGCTGGTCAGATGAATGTTGAAGTTTAAAAATGCAGCAATGTTTAAGTAATTGGGTCCAACTCACCTTTTTTCTGCAATGACCTATTGCTTAATTTTATTTGTGTGAAACACAGGAGTTTGTAATTTATTTCAACTCAAAAGCGAGAGACTCAATATGCAACTAATATTCCGCGACCTACAAATTATCACCACCATTATTGATAGAAACACCAGGTGATTAGGTTTGTGCTCATCTGCCGTCCAACCATGCCACGATAAGTCATGAAATGATTTGTAAGTCTGCAACTCATGGTTTTACGCTGGCCGCGAATCTGTGTGGGCTCTTGCAAATAAACGGGAGAGCCATTAGGGTCCTCAACCACAGACTCAACTGAAAAGCCCAACTGCAAGTCAGGGTGCTTGGCGTAGGATCGTCAGAACAACCAAAATTCTAGTAGCCAGCCGCCGGGCATCTTCCAATCCCGACGCTGGCGGGCCAGGAGACTGTGTTGGTCAGACTTCCTCTCACTCATCAATCTGGTACGAAAGGTCCCAGTGCACCCCACAGTACAGAAGAACTCATGGGCCCTAGTCACACTATCACACCGAGAAAAGATGCGGTATGTTTGTGGCGAATAACAGATAAGTTTGTTTTTGCCACATTTGTATATTTTTCAAGCGTCAATGGTAGCAAATATCCACAAGGCGAATTAGGTATCTTTGTATTAGAGGGTTGGTAGATGGAACAGACGTATTGCGTTGCAACGCGGATTTGATACGTTTTGGGTTTATAGCAAAGGGCTAAAATTCTCCTATAGGAGCTTCAGCTTATACAGGTACATTCTCTGACTGGTAAACTCAATAGCTTTAGTCGCACAGCAGCCGGGTAAATTAGTGTCGATTTTCGGCCAAATTCCTCACGCTGATTGGTTGAGGGTGCCTAGGAGATGCAGAAGGCTTCCGGCGCAGGCAAAAGCTGCACCTTATTTCAGCGGATTCATTCAAACGCCCATGAGACGAAAGAATTCAGAAAACCAAATACCAAAAATACAGAAATGAAATTTATTGCCAAAATTATCATTATAAATAGTGGGCCAAAAAAATTTGAAGGGTTCTTTCAGCGGGAAGAACTCAACAACCCCGCAGAAACAGAAATCCATGCTAGGATATCATTTCTCTAACACAAATAGTCAACCTGCTCAGATGGCTCGCACCACACACCCTGCAAAAACGTTGGTGGGATAGACTAATGATCTCACTGCAGAAGACATTGGATGAAAATAGGATGCCCAGGGAATGGACCACCTTGGCCGTGACCCCATTCTTCAAAAAAGATTAAAGAAATCTTTGCAAGAACTATCGTATAATCAGTCTGGTAGTCGTGGCGTCGAACACGCTCACTGTCATTATTTTGCGCAGTTCGATCCATTATTTAGAAAGGCAGGTTCTTGGGAATCGAGACAGTTTTTGCCCTGGAAGATGTTACATCCTTTATCCCGAGACAAGTTCTTCGGCAGTGTCAAACCTCCAAACGTCCTATGCTGGTCATTTTCTTTGATTGAAAGCTGTTGTTGACCAAGTCCGTCCTCAGACGCTGGGGTAATGTTTGGCATTTTATAGTGACCATTGCAAATTATATTACCAATGATATCATTAGAAGAGAACTCCTGTGGACGGACACTAATATACAGTAAGATTTCGCTTGAGTCTGCCACGTCCAGCGTTGTAAGAAAAGCTTTCTCTCTCTTTCGCCTTCCCTCCACAACTTTTTGGTGGTGTGCTGCATGAAATTTCACTGCCTGCGTCCAAAACCTCCCGGATCGAAATAACCGCGTCCTCACGGACACTAAGCATACAAACAATACCGCTCTCATGTGTTCATATTCTTCAAAATTGGAAGTCTATTTGAATGATCTAAGTAGTTCTGCTCCACTGTTTAGCGTGTACTTTACACCTGGAAATTGTAAAGTGTTGCTACAAGACTGGATTGGATCAGACCAAAACCTTGAGCTTGCAGACTAGACGATCAGTGTGTTAGATTGGTTTGCCTGGAAATTTATATACTTTATACTGGACTTGCTGGCGGTGGGGTTAGTTATCAACTCGGGAATTCCAGAAGGGGTGTTAAATTTCCGACGTCGGCGGGACGTCACTTTGTCTGTCAAGGATACAGTTCACGCTGCTGCAGTGCGATCCGTACTGCCTTATGGATCAGAAGAAGCGTGGCTTCTACCCTCAGAGGAAGGCTTTCAGTATTGGATCGTCGGTGTCTCCAAGGAGTTGCTCGTCTCCTGTGGGAACAATGGATAAGCAATGCTGTGGTACACCAGGTGGCTTTATGAAGAGGAGAATATCCCACTATGGATGAATTACTCACGTTTGTTATGTTTAATGTTCTACGTGTGCTCCGCATGCCCGAAGACCACTTGCCCCACAGCGATCATTTTGACTAGCCGGGGGCTAAATACAACCGACAAGTAGGCGAAAAGTCTGTGGACTTTTAACGAACTAGAAAACACTTACCAGTAATTTCGTTTGACAACTGGCACATCCCTGAAACCGAACTTCATAGCTCAAATCGCTAATGGTTACTGGAAGAAATGGGCAGTCGCAACATCAGTGGCACTTGTGCACCAAAAAGCTTTCGCCATCAATAACTAGCATCTCAGTTTTCCGAACTATCCGATTGCGCCATCGTCTCCAATGCTGGCCTATATATCCCACGCTCCCTCACATTCCCTCACGGAAAATGTGGCAGCTCGAAGCAGTGAACCTTGGTAACTGGTTTATAGCTGACATACTGTCTGACTGAGTGACTGACTTACACACTGAAAATATCCAAATGTTTCCCGTCTTTGGGACACAATTTGTCGACCAAACGTTCTAACTTTGGTTGAGTTGCGCAACAGTCAAACCATGCCTGTCCAAATCCCGATCCATTTCTCGCAAACATTTCAGCTGATTTCTGTGGTGTAGAAGTTACAAAAAACTACCAGCATTCTGTTTGAGCTGTCGTAAATATTTACTCAGCTTGATTACGTAAAGTAGCTGTGCCGCTGGAGGTGATGACGTTTTAATATTTACTATGCAACACATAAAAGAGCCACTTTCAGTTCGAGCTGACCAAATCGCATTGCTTGTGCTTGTATTGTGATAGTTGGCTTGAAAGAATTTGGTCTCATTGTAGAATTTCACTCGGAGAAGATGTACTTTGTCAGAAAGATTGTGACATGCTGTTCAACACCGCAGTTCCTTACTTCTACGGGCCTCAGGCACAAATCGAACAAGTTCACCGTTTGCTACGACTAAACGACAGCCTATTGCACATGGGAGTACATAAACTGGACTGCAGAGGTGCAGACTTATACCCGTTACTCACGATTCAATTTGGCAGACACGAGGTGAAATGGAAAATGAATGATCTCTGGGAAAAGGTGGGTAACTACCTAGGCCTACAATCTTCCTCCATTGTTTGTTACTCGTAATCGGTCTGTCAAGGTCAATGAGCTTGCCGAATTTTTTAAAAGACATGGTTTTTCTTCTGACTCGACGGTTCACTAAAACAAATCAATCTCAATAAGCTAATGTTAGGTGCGCTGAAATACGTGGCAGAACATTACAAGGAGCCGTATCATCCTATCGCTGATAACCTAAACACCATATTTGCACGTCGATCAGCTAATTGATTGTCCGCGCACCGGCAGTCTGTTTCTTATCAGCCGGAATTCGTGTGCACTAGTTGGAGGTCAGTTGAAGCACAGAGATTCCTGTCGAACTAGTCCCATTCGCAGATGACATTAGCATCTGCGGAAGACTTGAATAAATCTCAGCTAAAACAGTTGTTTCATAATATTCTTCATTTGAATGTGTGGCGTGTTCCGTTTGCTATGCTATTTGAGTTTTAAAAAAGTCTGTAGAGAACCCTTTCGTCAAATCGGAAAATGAGTGCAGTTTGCGTTATTTCCCTGGAGAGTAAGTGTTCAGCTAAAAACGATTTGACGAACACGGGAAAATTACGCTCACTCGATGAGCAACGAAAGCAACGAGGCTTTAGATTATTTTTCAGTAACCATATTTGATATATTATATGTAAAACAGGCGAATACAGTTTGTTTTCAACCTCCGCGTTTAAACCACTCCAAAATGTTTGGTTATTGTCACAATAGAACTATTGATGCCACCTTGTAGCACATCTTTTTACGGGTGTCACTGTAAGCAAAAAAATGTTAGGACTCCAAATTTGCCAACGCAAACTGGTACACTGCAACCGACTATGTTTTTCGAGCGGTGAATAAGACCTCAGCAATTAGTTGATGGGCCACAGTGAGCTAGCGCAAATCCCAGAGGTTAAATCTTTCAAATGCGGTGCTATGAACACAATAATAAAATAGTAAAATTATACAAACCTCAAATCGTGGGATTACACAGGTTTGGAGACTGAATGCAAGGTAGCCATAAGATGGAGATACCCAAGGGACTGATGTAAACAAGACATTCGATGACAAGGTCAGAGAGCGGCTTAATTTCAGGTCAAAATTAGATGGTACAGACGATAAAAGGGGACAAACGAGGAATTACGTTGAACACAATAAGAACAGAAGCAAAAAACCAACGGGCACAATGTTCAAAACATGCCTTGTCCGAGTTTAACTGAAAGCAACCAGGCTCATGAAGGTGGACAATTCTCGGGTTTAGATACTGGATTCATTTATAAAAATCCAAAATTCCACCTTATAAGCGGGATAGTTGCACCAAGTAGTCGCACCAGAGCGTATGTTCCAACAGAGCAAAAATAAATGAGGGCTACTGTGCCTTCAAGCTTTTGTTTCAAGTGCTTTTTAGTTCACGCTCTTATATCTGAACATTCGGGACTTAACTGGGATCTTTCTATACATCGAAACATGTGCGACGACCCAGCTTGATTTTCCTTGGTGTGACGGGGCAAGGCTGACAACCTACTGGCAACTGGATCACAACGAAAGAGGGCAAAGGTTTGATGGTTTGACGTAAAAATGCACATGAAAATTTACTCATGGCAAGTCACGCCTTCGAAGCTGAATTGAAAGCCATCAGGTGTGCGATACCCCATTTTGGCGATATCTACAGAAACTATAGAGTTAGTCTCAACGATTGCCCTGTGTCTGGCAATTTAGACGTTAATTTAAAAAGTTAATTGACGATGTCGATCAATGAGTGGCTGACATTCAAACCGTATTCTCCGGTCAATATGGATTGCAACACTGGAGGCATATGTGTACCACAGAAGAACGTAAACGAATAAGACCCACTTACCCTGATGTAGACACAGAGAAATGACAGAGCAATGGCCGGAATCATGTGCCATGAATTAATCCAGATCGATTACCCGTAGCAGACGATCTGGTGGCCTTTTTTCTCAAGTGGCTGAAGATACTGCCGTCTATCAAACCACATGTCGGGCCCATAATGACTGAAAATGAGCATAGTTCTTTCTGGTTAAGTCAAGCAGATGACCCTATGAAGACCTATGTTTCCGAACTGTGCACCCGGCGCAAGCTGTACCACGAAGCTTATCACATGCGCGTGGTCGGGCGATTCTGTGAAATCAGTATTGTCAAGCCTCCCTAAAGGTTACTTGGAAATCGGAACTCCGGTTTAACCTGTTTCACACTCCACACATTGCCACCGCATTGTCTTGTGAAATGCGTTATGCCGCCTGTCTAACGCAGCCTAACCTACCGCTTTGGTTTTCTATCACACTGCACTGAAATTCAACAGCATATGTGGTTCCATGATAGCAGTCTTCGGAATTCCGTCTGTTCGTATGGTATCTAAGCATTTTGGTCAGACACCATAAGATACGTCACCTCAGTGTGTTCAAACACACGTTCCCATATCCTGGTAAATAAAACGCAACATCCGAGGGTATTGCTCTCTTGCAATAAACGCGAATGTGGTTGCTAAATACCACAACGGCGCTAGAAGTTTAGCATTTCATTTACTGATAAGTCTCAGGTCTTGTGATATTGTTGTGCTAAGTTAGCAGAAATTCACAGGACAGCCTCAAATGCACTGCACCCACTCGAATGTCCGGCGTCGTATTTTGACCAAATTAGCAACGAGGATTTGTGTTGAAAACAATTTAATCCAAACGTGCGAGAGATGATTTAAAACCAAAAGTTGTAATTGGGCGCTTTAATTACTGTTCTGCAAGCGTAAGCACAATCTGACAAACGACTGAGCACTGGACGCTAATTGCACCTATGTATTTTTCTGCTGCTGGGACATCCTGGATGCTGAAGATAAAGGCAACCGTAATTTGGTTGCTTACAAGTCCCCGCTTTTTCTCCCAGCCGTCTCTCTTAACAATTGCATTGATTAGAGAGTTTGCCTGAATAAGAGCTATACTCATACCAAATTGAGCGAACTTGATCAAAACGAACAGGTATGCAGCCGTCCACAAGTCGCCTAGAATGTCTGCAGTGTCTCCCGGTATGGTCGTATGCTTAGTGTACTTGTGCGAACGAATCGATGGTACACTATCTGACTAGCAGACTAAACTGTTTCCGAATTTTGAGAAACGCACCGTCTCTTACCATATGAGAGCTTGGTCTCCCTTCTTCCTGTTGCCCTTGGTATGGATGCTCGGACTCCTGTAGACCGGTGGGCTCAAAAGAATTAAGGGAAAAGCATTTTGTCCAGTGTGCACCTACATCACCTTTGGCTCACCTGCACAACTCCTGTACACCTGGAATGTAAGTATAGTCACAGACAGAACAACTTTATGACTCAGTGTTCATCAATTATTTTTCCTGATGGTATATCACTTAGTCGGCTAGGCGCTCTTACTCCTGAAGTAACCAGGCTTTGCACTTGACGTCAAAGTGTCAGAGATGGGAACAAACAGTTAAGATTCCATGTTGATTGGCTTTTTCTGCGGCCGGCGACGACTGTCACATTGAGATAAGGAACAACCTCGGAATACTGAGAGCATTTCAGTGCCAAGTCCTTCTGTTGTGGGTGATGGGCTGCTCAAGTCCATTTTAGCTTCTTTCTTCAGACATCAGCGATGGCTACGATCGCAGAACGCCTAACTGATTCAAGTTACAATCCTAATCAAAAACTATTTTATTGGTTTTCGACCCGGTGGTAACTTGCAATTCGTCACTACCCTGGGCGACACAATTAGTGCGCAGATTATGGATGATTTTTCCACTCATGCTTACATTTGTCTATGTTTCAAAGAGAGTCGTTTACGCTTAATGTCGTCGACCTTTTGGAGGTTATCCGACCTTCACGATGTGTGTTGCGTTTTGTTCCGTTTAGCTTGCATTTAACTGTTTGCCAAGGACCTTGTTGTGGCAGGAGTAAAATTACCTTCAAATAGCGATGCATGTCGACCTTGTCGCCGCTTGTTTGAATAAACCTATTCCCGATGTTCTGAGGTAAACTGGTGTGCTCCTAAAACAGCCGATGACAATGGACGAAGGTAGATTTTATCCTATAAAACCAGCACTGAGTTGTCGTCAACTTCAATGATGCTATTTCTGACATAAATAATATATGGGGTTCGCTAAAAACAAATAGATTGAAAAATAGCCGAATGAGTCGCTTTGCCCTCGCAGGGCTCACAGTGTAAAGATCTAACCAAGAAATGGCGCAAACTAAGTGACAAAGCAGGTAAAATTCCTCCCCCTTCCACGTGTTTTATCGCCCTAAGCAATACACACAATCCGCTGTCGTTGATAATTACTTCATATGATTGCGTTCTTTACTGGTACTGTATTTACAGACAAAGGAAAGAAACAGTATAATTTGCAAACTGGGGATACGCACCTCGTCCTCCTTCCCCGGATGGGTATTTGGATACAAGCTGATGTTCAAGTTGTTTACAATTTTTGATCTCAGAAATGCACGAGTAGGGCTCGCCAAAGCGAGCCGTCCACTTTAACGGTGAAAACAGTCCTTTGGTGATTTTTGCGTGCATAAAGTTGCATACCTTAAATAAACTATGGTTTATTTTGACACCCGGTTTTCTCTGGGTGACGCTGATTGGAGTTAGGGCCCCCACTCTAAAACCGAACGCAGAAGCTAGTAAAATTCGGTTTATTTTGAAATGACCGGGGCTTTTAGATCTGAGTTTGGATGAAAGTAATTAAGCTTAAATTTTTGAAGTATTTTGCCATTCAATATATCTTTGGTTAAAGTGCTGTTTACACCGATCTTCGTTGGTGGATGGTTTTTGATTGCCATACCGTAAGCGCTAAATAGATAAAACCAACCTTTTCAGTTTTTTCTGGACAGAATCCGCTTTGAGCTCTCAGGGCGCGCTAAATCCCTTTATCAAACTTTGATATCCAAAACAGCTGGAAGGTGAGAAGCGATTGCAGTGGGTGTTCCGTGCCCTATTTTCTGGGAACGCGTCGTCCACTAAATCTGTTGCTACATCAAGTGTTAGTTGTGAGTAAATGGGCTTCATTATTACAAGCAACGGAGACAAACGCGTGAGTTAACGCGTAATTGTTGCTACCTACCGCCCGCTAGAGCTACTGATGATACAAGGGTTGTCACGTGACCTCCGTCTTCCCTTGGCCTACTTATTTTCGTAGAATTGCTGGCGTGCGCCTGATCCCTAAAATTGATATTTTGGAATGACTACGAGTTTCTTAGATTGTCTTGTTACAGTCAAACAGATTTCATTTGCTTCTTTATGTGTACCGAAAGCCAAGTCTACTCAGACAGAAGTTAATTATTTCTTATGTCATACGCTGAATGCGAAGCAAAATTCGATTGTTCAATCACTGGTACACGGAGCAACCAAGACATTCTCGGACGGCATCTGGAGATGTGTTGGAATTAACAACATAAAGCAAATGCTGCACCATAACAACCAACCGTTAGCTTTTACTTAGAATTCAACAGATGCGTCAAAGCGGAACATAAGACCAAAAGCGAAACGTACTTATTGACTGTGCAGACTGCGCATCATCAGCGAAATCCGAACAATTTCTTCTGGTTATATCGGACTTCAAAAGACAAACCTCCTTCTCGATAGGCAATTGATAAAAACGAACGCAATGAATTCTATCGTTTACAATGCTACAGATGGTCAGACTGACTGTGTTTGCAAGATTTGTTGAGGGGGTAAAAGGAAGTCAACCACTACTTTGAACTTTCTAGCGGAGGATAACAGGGTTTGTTTAACCGAGCTAAACCAAATCAAACGTAATCCGATAAATGAAGAGGGCATGGCTGTGATGTTAGCCGTTATTTCGGCTTTCCTTTTTTCTTCAGTAATTCTGATTATCCAGTCCTGAAGGAGCTTACTCGCGGTGGTCGCGATTTTCCAGTACAGTCTAACCAAACACATGATTCACGTCTTTGATTTGGATTCACAGTGAATGAAAAATTGTGTAGCATCGCGTGAACAAATGGGAGGAGTCCAGTTTCCTATGTTGCTGAAAGCTCGCTTTTCCGAAACTCGAATGTATTCTTAGAAAGACGAAGAACTTTTTGCTATACGTTAACGCTTCTAGACTGTTCCTTCCTTCCTTCGCTTCACTTGCTCAAACACGAATGACTACTGCATAAAACAGAAAAACGACATTCTTTCGGAAAAGTAAACACGCGTAGCAATTTTTCGCAATTTTCTTCTTTTGAAAGCAAACTGTGAAAGTGTTTCTGGACCCGAGTAAGCCACTGAAAACTGAAGACCGGAGTTCATGTGCCATCTTATTTTGGGTAGCGTCAGGATCAACCTTAGGAGAAGTTTGGCAAGTCCGCGTTATTTCCCAGAACCGTGTGTATAAAGAAGTCATTAGGTGAGTCTAACAAGTACAGAGGGACCATTGTGGAAGTGTTTATGTATCACCCCCCATTTTCATCATCCAAATAACTGCAGTGAGTAAGTGGTTCGTCTGAAGTTGAGCAGGTATCTTCTCACCCATTTCTTTCGAGAGACTCTCATATCTTTTGTTGGGTGACCCAAATGAATCCCAATTGAATCGTTCGTTTATGATAGGACCCAAGTTGAGAAAAACCGGTCTCTGGCTGCAAGCGTGTTCTCAACAACCTCACTAGTAGAATGTTTCATCTCAAAACTATACAGCCACTTCTCGAATGTCCTGCTAACTGAAGCTTTGGGAGGGCTTTATTTAGCGCACTCAGTTGAAGACTGTCACAGGGGAGGAATTCAGCTGGGAGTCAGCCAAGTCGCCAGTGAAACCGAATCGCTGTGCAAATTACTGTTTATATGAATAGTTTGAACTAAGCATGTGCGTCTACCCGATAAATCCCAGGTAGGAAATCGGTCCCTTCGAGGAGATTTCGGTAGCCTTGTAAGTAGTACGTTCTATCATTGAACTGTTATTGTTGTACACTTTAGAACGACGGTAAGTGTGGGAAACGTGACTATACAGAAGATCAATAACTAAGTCTACATTTTAATTTGTGATTGTTTCCGACATATTTTCAACTAACAAGCCAGAACTTTGTTCGAATTCACTTTCGGCGTGAACACCCACAAGCATTTCTTGATAACGCTGAAAAACATGACTTCTGGAATAAGACTGGGTACAATTTGTCAGGCTCTAGAACAATGAAGTCGATTTCTGGATGGCTGGTATGGCTGAATAATTAAAAGAGCCTTATGTGTAGAAAACAAGCTGTATTTAGATAACAGGATTGTCAGAATTCTTAGAATGGCAAGGACAAAATCACGTTCTGCCCCAGAGGTTGCAACCAAGAGAAAGTACTGTGCAACAAATGGAAATTGCGAGATACTGTTTATCACTAAAATATTATAATACGTTCTTTTAACACTAATTGTTTGGGATCTGGGATAGATAGTCAGTCCATGCTGTGGGAGTCAGTCGAAGACTAACAGCAAACCTGGAAATTACTATGCCTTAGTCCGACCAATCTTCAGAACCACGTTGATGCGGATGAAACAACCTAACGAGGCAGAACGTAATCAGTAATATGCTGAGATTTTTTATTTCACGGAAATCAGAGGTCATACTAAAAAGGCTAATACGGTCGAAACGGGGTGGTCTCTGCATACATCATTAAATGTCACGGAACTTCGGTGAACGGCGCGTACAAAATTGACTTTTGAGAAGTGAGTTCCCACACGCCTGAGAAAAAATCATGAAGCCCGGGGAATAGTTCAGCGGCCAGGAATTGTGACGTCATTGAGGCCATCCCAGAATTCACAGCCCTCTTTTGTTTTTCCTACAGACCAGATACACTCGAAATCTCAAGGGCTGCTAGCTGGATGGCCAAGGTTTAGGCAAACTAGGTAGCTGAATGCTGTCTCCGCAACATTGAGGTTTTCGGAGAGCAAAGTTCGTGGCATGCTGACCGGTGTCACTCTCCATCGGGATCAGCAGGTGGACGCAATTTCCGAGCTTCCGTCAACTTGAAACTAAATTACTCGAAATTAACGAAACACTCTCAGTTGCACACTACTACTAGTGATTCACCCGAATCTAGCTCAGTCTACGGTTAATGATATTTTTCGACCGAATAATTACTGCCTTGTACAAATTAGGCCAACGTGTTAGAGATGATTAATGTTCCAAAGAGGTCATCACAAGTAGTCAGTTAGAATTTTTCAACTCATTGTAACCTGAATGTTGGAGAAAGCGATGATTAGATCTTGTCCTTAAATTGTTGCTACGACTGTCCAACTCACTACCACAATCTAATAAGGAGGCCTCATTAGTTGATTTACCCGAAACGCTTACATGAGAGCACCACACTTAAATTGGTTAAAACTGCTCAAGCTTTGTAGGCAACCGATTGTATTCAGGTTAGCGATGGAAAAGCGTACTCCTAAACTTCGGGCATCATACTCCGCGGTCAACAGATGGAGTTTAAAACTTACTAGAACGGATTCTAGGTGAGCAACCGAATATTATTTAATTGATTCAACGCTGCGAATTCACCGCTGCGATACCACTGTGGCGGTGAGCGCCGGGGCGTCTATTAGCATGGAGTTCCCAGTGGAAATCATTGACCTGGTGACAATAAAATTAGACACCATGGCATACAAAACGCGGTTAAGACAAATTACCTTTAAACGTCAACACATATTTTTCTGTAGACTTTACTGACTTAACACGCGTAAGTGATTCTACATTTCAAATTATATAAATTATACATTACAAACGTGCATCAAGTGATTACACCTCGAGGTGGCCACAACATCTAAACTGGAATCCTGATCAGAAAATTTGTACCCCGTCCTCTCAAAATGAACTCATTTATCTCTTCCTGCCACAACTCTGACTCAGCTTCACGACATGGGAGAAGGGTGCTCAGCGGCTTGTGGGCGGACCGTCATGGAATTGCACGTCTGAGTCAACGCATTTTGTCAGTTTTATTTATGTTATTTTGGTTACTATACTGTGCATCGTGGAGTCCAATTTCTACAACTGGCGTGCTGATGACTGTGGTGACGAAAGAATTGGCATAACCTCTGCACCCATGTTTCCATTCGTCGGTAAAATTTGATGGCAGCGGCTTTTCTTCACTGCCTTCTTTCCATGCCAAGATAGGCGGATGTCCTGCTTGCCGTGCTGCCCATAGACGAAAGTATGCCCTGAGTCAAGGGTCTCTTGCTGAGCGCTCAATGCTTCCACATAAGTTTCTAAAAATGTTTTAAAAATGAACAAGAAATTACTGCAACGTGTAGATGTAATTTCAGGCTTTGGTAGGGTGCCCTTCATAGTTGGGTATATAAGCTTTTAGCGGTGTATGAAGGTAAAAATACCGAATCCGGAGGCACAAACCGGGGCTCATGCACCACGTGGCAGGGTATGGGCCACAGCTTGGAACGCTCGTTGTTTCATCAACGTTCAGCTGAATATCGATATTTGTTACCTGACTATGAATTTCCCGGAGCAGGAACAGTAAACCTGCTTTAAGTCCAAGGTGAACGCACGTCCCACCGACCCCCCGTCGCGTGCAGCATTGGAGAGCAATTTTCATGACAGTCCGTGGGTCTTTTGAGGGACGAAAAAAGCTCTCAGTTCGTCCAACATAACTGCTTAACCGGGTAAAGGTAAGTTCCGGCATTACGCAATCCGACGGGAGCCGTTAATATATTCCGATGCGGTTGTGGATGGTTACAAAAGGACACTGTTGACAAGCAGTGGGCTCTTCTTTTGAAACAAATAGTTGCGTTATCCGGAGTAAAAGAAAGGTTTTCCAAGGACCGCAATGGTCATTGGCCCCTAGTTCCGGAGTACTTATGACTTTGCTTGGTGATACCCCCCGGCGGTGAACAGCCTTGTAGTGTGCAGTACATTATAGCCCCCAGGAGAGTAAACTCTAGCATATATGGGGTTTGATCCAAAACATTATCAACGCTTCCTTCCGTTGAGCGAAGAAACCAGCTAGTTGGTGAGACAGCCCGACTTACTTTTCTATGTACAGTTGTTTTCGACGAGCCTCTACACCCAATACGAACGAACTTTGGGGTACTGACGATTAGTGGAAATGAGCAAATCTAAATTGAACTTTTTGTGCGCGCAAACGCAGTTGGCATCAATTATATAACAGAGGGACAAAACTCACTCGGACGCACGAGAGACTGGCCGAACGCAGAGCTTCCTTCCAACAATAGCATAGGAGGCTAGAACGAATCGGTCGGCGGCTTACATTCCGTAGGAACATGGAAATGCAGTGTATTGTCGCCTTTATCACTGAGAGCCAGATAAAGCAGCTTTGATGCCTCCTAAATGTATCAACAGCCCTCGGCGTAAAGGCTGTCCGTCGATGCAGAACGTTCTGCAAAGTTTCTGCACCCAAGAGCGAACGCGTCCCATCCAAGTGGCTGCTGATATCTGTGCGTTCAGTTTTTGAGTCAGCGACTCAAAGGTCTTCAGTTGCGTTTGTTCAAACTGCTTTTCCTGCTGCTGATGCTCCTGTTGCAGTAATTCTCGGAGACAAGTAACTCCAATAGACATCGTAGGTATCCGTCTGCCAAATCTACTCAGGGTAACGTCCCAGCTCATTTCTCGATCTTAACCATCCAAGCTAACAACTTGGGCGGGAGAACCACCAGCGGTGCTCAAAATATAGTAAACGCCCAAAACAAGGTCAAAGAATTCTACAGCGCGACGTATGATGCGACAACCTGGAAAATCGCCGCTCACTAGAAACACACTTAAATTATTTCCGCCGAAACTATAGGGTGTCCGAAGCTGTGACTTTTACGAGTATTTAGTCTAATCCGTCTGCACCTTTCGGTGATCTGTTGCTCATAACATTTTGTTTAAGTGAACGAAATTTTAAGGTCACGGTCTATCACGAATTCGCACTTTGTCATCGGTTTACGACAGATAAATCACGAGCTCGCACTTCAGCATAGTTTTGTATTCTTCGGTGTTCTTTAAGAAGGAGGTAACACCTACAGAATATCCAATGCAAATCCCCTCCAGAAAAATCGGTCAGTGGCGCCTGTTTGCTTTATACTCCTCGGAGTTAACAAATGAGATGAGCTCGTTCGGTGAGCTTCGGCACAACACAGTTTCCTATGAAGCTCGCATTTCATTACGTATAACAGTGCTAGACAGCTGCGTGAATCGTGCAGTGGTGATGCGACAGCCATCTTTGTGCATGATCCCCTCTCCTAGACATACATAACTAGGTTGCAGATAATACAGCGCGGCAAGATAACTGCAGGTAAACTACCAACACAATGACATTACTCGTATTGATAATATGACGCTCCATAAATGGAATACGTCATAAAGCGCAAATGTGTTGCTGGAAACTAAGGGCAGTCATTGCCAGTCACCACGATAACAGTAGCTGTTGTCACTCATCTCGACTACTTATCGCACGGTTATGCGCTCGTCTACGTGCGGCGCTAATTATTAGGCCTCACTGATGCACCGGAAACTAGTCGAATGCCAGTGACGGCCCGTTATACTCGTAAAAGTACTCGATCTCGCCTGCCTTGACTATTTATCGTAACTGCAAAGCCCGCGTCTGTGTGCGACGCTGGTTATGAGGCCAAAGCTATGCTAACCTCCTTTCATGGCCAACGACTGCCCGTCATACTTATACCTGTACGCGTTTTCGTTTATCTTTGCTACTTATAGCAAACATCAGGGTGGGCCTATGCGGCTAGATAAACATGAGGCCACAACAATACCCTAACCTAACGGCCAACGATGACCACTCATACTCATAGCCGTACTCGAAGTCACCTATCTTGCATACGTATCGCTACCGCTAAGCCACTGGCTACGTGTGACACTGATTATGAGGCTTCAACTATGCTCAGTAAACCGACCAGTGGCCAACGAAGACTTGTTATGCTTGTAACTGAACTCGATGTTGCCTAGCTTGACTAATTATTTCAACTGCCAAGCCTGTTTCTGTTTGCCACACTGCGTATGCGACCTCAGCTATCCACGGTAAACTGCACGTGATGTCGCGCTCCTTGGCTCCATAACTTGGTTCCGTAACTCTTCCTGGATTGCAGGTGGCATTTTAGTGGCGCTGTCTGGGAGTACGCGCTTACATAAGGAGCAAAATGCATACCAACTGACAGGATGAAATTAGTCAGTTTATCCAAAAACACCTCCACCTCCTCTTCGAAGCCGAGATCAATATCGTCTGCATATTCCACATCAAAAAGGTTTTCGTCAGAGACTATTTAAACATCTGGGTTCAAAAGCACTTTCAAGGTTCCTCTCATTACCTCATCGATCACGAAATTAAGAACGCAGAGAGTGGGCCTTCATGACAGGCGTCGCTCTGCGTATGGAAAATTTGGAGAGCTCTCCATATAATCACACACGCCCGGAAGTCTGAGAACACAAAGAATTTATTGTTTACATCTGACAGATCCTTTTCTAGCATCACCGCCCCCTTCAGAACCTAATCACTCCGACGTTTTGGAAGACCGCAAGGTCAGCAAATGTCAAGTCAGTTGCACACGACCTCCCCAAAGAAATTCCTACTCTATGCTGGAATCTATACCCCCACTTCTGCAATGGATGGAAAAATAAAATGTAAGCAACCTTGTCGGACGCCTGCGCTATTGGCCTGAGCCTGCTCTGAATGTAGCATGTATCCCTGGCAGTGCTCCTATGAATCCGAAACAGCATTTATAGCAGAGCGAAAAATGCTACCAGAGACTCACTAAATAATTGCGGCATGGAACCTCAGAGGTAACTCGTTCTGCGGAGCCTAAACGCTTTTTTTAGGGCTGTAACTGCACCGAGCTAAGCTCATCTCATCGTGTACAAATATGCAACGCCAATAGGCATCTCACGTTTTTCTCTGACTTTTTGTCCCCGCATGGTCCGGGCTATATTAGTTCCGCACAGTTTGGCTAATGTACGTCCCTCACGTCCTGCAAACGTTCGCTCTGACCGCATATCTATCATTTTGATCTGAAACCTGGCAGTGTTGCTTCACTGCAATAGTTAGAAATTGTGAGCACCTTTGGCCGTCTGTCATCTCGGGCCGCAGGTTAACTCATAGCATGGTGCCATCTACCAGGCAACTTGAGACTCTCCTATTTTGGGTCCCCAAGATAGCCTAGCCTATAGCCTCGTTTGAGTTGCAGCAATGAACCAACGTGCGGCCTCGATGGACCCAAGAAAATCCCTGATCCGTGATGTTCTCGGTTTGTCACGATTCCTCGGCCAATCCTAACTACCTTGATAACCCCAAAAAACTCACCGAATATATCGTGTACTGACAATCATTAAAAACGCACTAGCTGTCACGTATTCCTCGACTTTGTTTAGCAGGACGCATGGCGCAACTATAGGATAGTTCTTCCCATGTAGGTCGCGAATAGCTGCTCCATTTTGGGTTTGTGGTGACTGAATTTTTCCACATTCGGTGCAGAAGAAAACTCGTGAAAAAAAACAGTTTTTTCACACAGTTTTCCCCAGCCCTCACGAATACATCACGCGAAGCAGCCATCAAATGCGAGTTTTGTTCCATAGTGGACCTCTAGTACGTTTAAACATTTTCCAGCAAAACCGCGGCCGCACATGTAGATTTCCATAGTTCGAGTAAATACTACCAAATGATATAACTTTATCTGAAACGTTCTTTCGCTCAAACTACAATGTCAGAGAAGTGTGAGTTGGGTGACTAAGGGTTGGATACCTTCTTGATACGGTATAGACAACCGGCACTTGGCGGAAACTTGATCATGATTAGCTTCTTGGTTCAAAATTTAGGGCAATCAGAGCTCAAGGTAGATACGTGGTTTAGGTGCAAACCTACTGACAACCAAGGTCTTGATTCAAAACCATCTCAAAAGTTTGATTGCTCGTGTACAAGCCTGAGCAAACTGAAATCATATCAACCTTCGTGCTCCTTCGGTTGGCTTGGCCGCTGAGCACCGGAAGGTCGCAACGGCTGAAGGGTTCATTGCTACTCACAATTATTCAAAGCTCGTTTTGGTACTAAGGAAGCAAGTCCTGCAGCTTATCTTTTAGACGACCGCGTGTTGAATATGATTCATGGCCGTGTCAGCGAATAACTAAGGTCGGTTTTGGTACAAGATTCCGCACAATTGTTCGCATTTTGCTTCAGAAGGCTGAAGTTAATGTCTGCCAGGTAGACTGAGCTGTAAGATTTGAAGGAAGATCGCAAGGTGTCTGTCGCGGTGACAAAAGATGCATCTCTAGGTCCTGTGGCTGGAAACAGCCAACACCGAACGCAAGCCTAAGTGTCTAGGAATACGCCTAAGAAAGGGAACGGAAAAAGAAACAAAGGGAGGAGGGCAAGAAGGAGTAACATGAGAAATACATATAAGCGGATTCCCAAAGAGGATGGAGATTAACGACCAATTTCCCGGCCAGCTTTTTACAAACGACAAACGACGTCAGTTAGAAAGAAAAGCGCAAGTAAAATCAAGCTGTAGCAAAGTTCTTAAGATCGTTTTGCCACTGCAACCACAAGAAGTGACAAAAAGAAACGCAAACTGAGTCCACTACGAAGTGAGAAAATTGAGCAACCAAAAACCAGAAAATTAGCTACCAAAATAACATGGGCGCTCCGACCTTGGGGATGCTAAGCCGAAACATCCCAAGAAAGACGGGTGTATTCTGAGCGAATGTTTGCGGTGCAGTGAGCACAAGATGTTTGAAGAGAGCCAGATACTTACACCCATTTTGGTATCCATCCTCGTAAAATCTTCTGGTCTAACCCCATACACACACACACGTACGACAAAGGCGTTCGCTGGGTCTCCTTCGAATGACATGTGGACGCAATTTTCGTCATTCAGGGGAAGGTGCGAGTCCAGCCAGTACTGCTTTGCACCGTCTACACCCACTTGGAGTGCACTGGCTTTGGAACTGCAGGATTTCAAGTCGTCCGCATAAAGTGGACATCAACTTGAAAGCACATCGTTAGGATCGCTGACTTAGATCATAAACGGAAGTGGCCCAAAACAGGGTCTTGAGAACCTTCAGTGGTGATCGATGTCGAAGAACAGTTGATCGAGCCTACTTTCACTCTCAATGTTCTATCCGATGTAAACGCCTTAAGTAAGAGTAGAATTTCACCTTGACTCCCCCAAGGCTTGAGCTTGTGTAATAGCGGAATTCGTTGGATGCGATCGAACGGTTTAATTGATTGTATTGTTTTCCGCCGGGATTGAGTTCAACGTTTCAAGGGAGCCGCTGCGTAGGGGCGATGCGAACACCTTTGAAGTATCGAGCATTTTGTCATCCTGGATCACCCTTTCTCTCCATTTTTTCGAGCTCTTCGTGAATACCAGCGTGCTAGCCACGCGAGAGCGTTTCGGGAGGGATCTGTTGTGCACTTGTGATTTACGGAACCTCTGCAGTGTGCTTGCTTGCTTCCTGACTTGATTCTGAGCCCTGCTGTTCTTTTGCAAGTGTGTCTTGCCTCCCAAACGTCCGGTTTGCGCGGATCTCTGAATGTGTTCCGTCTCCCTGCGCGCTATGCTAATGAGAAAAAAAGCGTTTATCTGCCGTGCGAAACCCGGTCTCCAGTTTTATAAATTGGCACGACTTTCACTTCCTTCCAAGCAGAAGAAGATTGCCTTCGTCGGGTGGTTGACGAAACAGCAGGTAGAAATGTTTTGTCAGTGTTAGCGACATTTCTTTCAGGATGTTCGAATAGACCGCTTATTGCTCCAACGCGCTCAAAGGGCTTTTCAGGTGCATGAGTTGACGATCACCCCCTCCGTGAAGACCAGGTTGATTGGAGACCGCTAGCGGTTATGTCTTGACATGTTTGGAGGCGATAAGTTTGCTGCTGCAGAATACACGTTTGCATAGCGTTACGTGTATGCTTCAGATCCCACTATGTTTTCACTCATGGTTTCCCTTTTCTGTTCTTCTGGAAGGAGGAGATTGACTTTTTTGGCAGTGCCTCATGCACTTAAATAGCACATTTCGGTTTTCCCGAGCGATATCTAGTATCGTGATTTGCTTTCGTACGTTACTTTGGCGGCTTTACAGCGGTTTTACATTTTACGTAATACCAACTAATATTCTGTCCCCTGTTGTTATGTTTATGATGGATAGTTGGAATTTCGCCTCCAGTGACACCAAATGCTTTAAGGAGGTTTTCGTCCCGCTCGGCTGCACGCTGGCTTTTTGGGACGAACAACGCGTTGGCCTCGTGAACTTTCTGAACGGTGATCCTGTATCGTCCTCCACCGAAGCTGGTCCTTGTTTAAATTGGTCGGGAAAGCTGCGCATTTCTGAGAAATCTGCATTGCAGAAATTTCGAGTCCACTTTGAAGGTTCCTGAGCCTTGGTTCAGTAGCAGTTGAAATAAAAGTCCAGCCAACAGTGTTCACCCTGTCCCAAAGGAGCCTTCAGTAACAGTTGCTCAGCGAAGTGTCTTTCGTTAGTGGTAACCAAATCGAGCAGGAATGGAAGTTGGCCTGTTCGGTATCTCGTGGTTGCAACGACATTTCGAGGCCAAGCGTTTTGTTGTCCAACTTTGGTCAGCATTTCAAAGTCACATATCAGCAAGAGACATGAAGTAGTAGCTTGAGAAGAGTTGCTCAAATTGCAAAAAATGAGCAACCAGAACGAAGAATCTGTTGCGGCCGAAGAATTACAACGGTCTGGCCGGTCAATCTGAACTTATGCCGAAAACTACCGACGAGGCCTCTGCGATCATGGACTGTTGTGCTTATGACCAGGGTCACAAAAAGTGTAAGTGGGGGTGATGAAGTAGAGGAACCAGCAATACAGATAAATGATACCAGGAATCTAAGAGCAACGTTGTTCTTTGAAACTGTTGAGACAAACTGGTGTCAATGTTGGAGTGGGGTTGGGTGCAATAGTCCCATGAGGGAGGAGTTTACTGCTGACGCGAACTGAACAAAAAATGAATGACTCTGTGAGGAGCACAGGGTAAAAATCACCGAGATGTTTATATCCAAACGGAATGTTCAGCAGATTAGAGTGGCTGCGGCCATGTGCATAGTTAGCTCGCAGTTACAGGTGAAGCAATGAGCGGGCTATAGACCACCGTCAAAAGTTGGAAACAAACATTTGCGGGTACGCTATCAAACTTGGTATGACACTGCCGTGCCATTATTGCACTGACATACATCTGTTTCTGGATAGCTTCAGGAAGCAATTGAGTTTGTCTGGTGGTGGAGCGGTTCGGTCGCTCAAGGAAAATGGACGCTTCCAATAGTTTCGACGCGATGTACTCTCTAGTTTCCGCTACAGATTTCCTGCCTACCTTATCAACTCTGATGAACGCCGACAAATATTACTGCTGGACTACCTTCGCCCCCCAGATGGTTACCTTCCTCCATATCGTACAACACGGGGTTTCCAGACTTTTCCAGAGATGAGTGGTTAGGCATGGCGAGGTATAATGTCAAACTGACGGATGAGTCGCAAGACTGCTAGGGGCCAAGTGAATTTTCATCCTGATTGAGCAATAGTAGGCTAATAAGAATGGAACGAGGAACGCCTCATCAAGAAAATTCTGGCTAAGCCTCATGGACAGTGCTGCGGTTGTGGAAGTCTTCCTCTTTTAAGGCTGCCTATGTCACATTTCTTTAAGCCCCGTTATGCAGTTCAGGGTGATAGTTGACCTTAAAAAACCTCACTTAAACAAATCACCCATGCGAAGAATTCGCCGACGTGGACATTCCAAATGTGAATTGGTAGCCTCAAAAATGGGGTAGATCCCAAGTAGGCATTCCCTCGCGCTTGAAGTTGATCTTGCCTCCAGCCGTTGCGAACAGTAAGGCAACTGTTTCTTCGATGACTGGTTCTCAATTCCTCCCAATATGTTACATCGAGATGTGAAGTAGCCTTGGACAGCGGTTTATGGAGGCATAGGGATTTTTTAACACACTATCTGTGGGGTATTCATGTTACGGATGCATGCGGTTTTATGTTGAGAATTGCCTGGTCGTGAGTGCTCACAATGCGCACAGTCGCAGCTGTAGACCTGAAGGACAAAAACTCATTCTCTGGCTGGGGAGTGTGAGCAGGGAGCCCAGACTGACTGTCGAAGGCCCTCTCCTAGGACAAGGACGCAAAAAAACTAGCAAAACGAACCCGCGCAAACCGGACGTTTGGGAGGCAAGACACACTTGCAAAAGAACAGCAGGGCTCAGAATCAAGTCAGGAAGCAAGCAAGCACACTGCAGAGGTTCCGTAAATCACAAGTGCACAACAGATCCCTCCCGAAACGCTCTCGCGTGGCTAGCACGCTGGTATTCACGAAGAGCTCGAAAAAATGGAGAGAAAGGGTGATCCAGGATGACAAAATGCTCGATACTTCAAAGGTGTTCGCATCGCCCCTACGCAGCGGCTCCCTTGAAACGTTGAACTCAATCCCGGCGGAAAACAATACAATCAATTAAACCGTTCGATCGCATCCAACGAATTCCGCTATTACACAAGCTCAAGCCTTGGGGGAGTCAAGGTGAAATTCTACTCTTACTTAAGGCGTTTACATCGGATAGAACATTGAGAGTGAAAGTAGGCTCGATCAACTGTTCTTCGACATCGATCACCACTGAAGGTTCTCAAGACCCTGTTTTGGGCCACTTCCGTTTATGATCTAAGTCAGCGATCCTAACGATGTGCTTTCAAGTTGATGTCCACTTTATGCGGACGACTTGAAATCCTGCAGTTCCAAAGCCAGTGCACTCCAAGTGGGTGTAGACGGTGCAAAGCAGTACTGGCTGGACTCGCACCTTCCCCTGAATGACGAAAATTGCGTCCACATGTCATTCGAAGGAGACCCAGCGAACGCCTTTGTCGTACGTGTGTGTGTGTATGGGGTTAGACCAGAAGATTTTACGAGGATGGATACCAAAATGGGTGTAAGTATCTGGCTCTCTTCAAACATCTTGTGCTCACTGCACCGCAAACATTCGCTCAGAATACACCCGTCTTTCTTGGGATGTTTCGGCTTAGCATCCCCAAGGTCGGAGCGCCCATGTTATTTTGGTAGCTAATTTTCTGGTTTTTGGTTGCTCAATTTTCTCACTTCGTAGTGGACTCAGTTTGCGTTTCTTTTTGTCACTTCTTGTGGTTGCAGTGGCAAAACGATCTTAAGAACTTTGCTACAGCTTGATTTTACTTGCGCTTTTCTTTCTAACTGACGTCGTTTGTCGTTTGTAAAAAGCTGGCCGGGAAATTGGTCGTTAATCTCCATCCTCTTTGGGAATCCGCTTATATGTATTTCTCATGTTACTCCTTCTTGCCCTCCTCCCTTTGTTTCTTTTTCCGTTCCCTTTCTTAGGCGTATTCCTAGACACTTAGGCTTGCGTTCGGTGTTGGCTGTTTCCAGCCACAGGACCTAGAGATGCATCTTTTGTCACCGCGACAGACACCTTGCGATCTTCCTTCAAATCTTACAGCTCAGTCTACCTGGCAGACATTAACTTCAGCCTTCTGAAGCAAAATGCGAACAATTGTGCGGAATCTTGTACCAAAACCGACCTTAGTTATTCGCTGACACGGCCATGAATCATATTCAACACGCGGTCGTCTAAAAGATAAGCTGCAGGACTTGCTTCCTTAGTACCAAAACGAGCTTTGAATAATTGTGAGTAGCAATGAACCCTTCAGCCGTTGCGACCTTCCGGTGCTCAGCGGCCAAGCCAACCGAAGGAGCACGAAGGTTGATATGATTTCAGTTTGCTCAGGCTTGTACACGAGCAATCAAACTTTTGAGATGGTTTTGAATCAAGACCTTGGTTGTCAGTAGGTTTGCACCTAAACCACGTATCTACCTTGAGCTCTGATTGCCCTAAATTTTGAACCAAGAAGCTAATCATGATCAAGTTTCCGCCAAGTGCCGGTTGTCTATACCGTATCAAGAAGGTATCCAACCCTTAGTCACCCAACTCACACTTCTCTGACATTGTAGTTTGAGCGAAAGAACGTTTCAGATAAAGTTATATCATTTGGTAGTATTTACTCGAACTATGGAAATCTACATGTGCGGCCGCGGTTTTGCTGGAAAATGTTTAAACGTACTAGAGGTCCACTATGGAACAAAACTCGCATTTGATGGCTGCTTCGCGTGATGTATTCGTGAGGGCTGGGGAAAACTGTGTGAAAAAACTGTTTTTTTTCACGAGTTTTCTTCTGCACCGAATGTGGAAAAATTCAGTCACCACAAACCCAAAATGGAGCAGCTATTCGCGACCTACATGGGAAGAACTATCCTATAGTTGCGCCATGCGTCCTGCTAAACAAAGTCGAGGAATACGTGACAGCTAGTGCGTTTTTAATGATTGTCAGTACACGATATATTCGGTGAGTTTTGCGAACTACACCCGGTATATTGTACAACTACCGTCTTCAAGTTTTCAAAGGGGATTCTGTTTCAAGTTGTGTTGGGCGTTACATTGTGTACTTAATCAGAGCATTTACGATGCTTTGGTGGTTGGCATGCTCATCTAAACGCAATTAGCAGCCCCCGAAAGAGTCAGTATAGCATGGGGGAAACAATATCAACGAACTGGAAAGTTCCTTCTATAGGACAACCCAACAGGCAGACAATCTCCCATAACACAACAAAATAGATCTCACAAGAAACAGTTAATCCCACACTAAAAGGGGTCTCTTTCATGATCATCCTAAGGAATCGCATCTTTTGACCACAATTAAGTAGGAGGTCGTCGTGTTCCATCTCATCTGCAACTGTCAAAACAAAGCCACAAAGAACCGGCAGAGCAGAGCGAAACTATGCTGATGATATGGATCAACTGACTAGATGGCATGTCACATTCACTCCTCACGTTTTACACTGTGGACTTTCTGCACAGGTGCCGTGATCCGCGTTGGGCATCATCACAGGTTCTGCTTGGAGAGTGGTTTCTTCAATGAGGGATGTGTGATATGTATCCAATAGATCACCAGACGACGAGGGAACTCATGATGGTTGAAGGTGACCTTTTCATTTCGAAACAGGTCGAATACTGTTGATATGTCTGGTCTGTACAAAAACACTACTATCCCATACAAATCGTTTGATACCCGTGAAAGGACCATGAATCCAACTTGCCGTTCCATTGCAGACAGTCTACGTACAAAGTGTAACGTGACATGATACACCCTGGGTATGACCGTAATGGTGTTCTGAAAACAAGCTCTATTTGAATACTTCCGCCTCGCTTGTTTAAAAATGACTTCAAAGCCATACTGTCAGTTCTAAATTCCTGGATAGAAACAGGTTTTCGGCACTGATCTACCTGGTGTTGCGCAGCAAAACTGCAAAAAATTGCCCAACATTCTTGATTGTTCGCTTTTCCCTTCATTTCAGTTCACTCAAATGCATCTAGAAAAAACTTAGGTTGCCCGTTTGATTATGGATGGTACGCTAGAGGAAGCTTGTGATCGAAAGTCTGCCAAAGTCCGAAAATTCTTGAAAGGTAAGCTGGGAATCATTAGCAGAGAGAATCGTCGGGGCACATCAAATCTTGAAACAGGTGGTGTAGGTGTGACAAAACTGTGTAGAGAGCATCATCTCACTGCATCTCATTTACAATTTAATGTAACCGTTCAGGAAATCCAGTAAACTCAATACGAAACCATGGTCCATTTATGGGTGGCTAGGACTAGAGCTCACACGTGACAGGCATTGTTTCCACCATCAAGATATCGCCGATATCCTGATCTATGAGTAATCATACGTTCAGCTGCGAAACCTGGAACCCGATTTCTGGATGTCCTTCCTGAAACCTGAGACCTTTTTCCACGGAGGTTTGGGATGACCGTCAAGTCAAGTCAGACAATAATCATTGCACACTGGTACTTGTTGGGCACGAATGCACGACACAAGCCGATAGGAAAACCAACCAATCATGTGAAGGGAACACAGCCATCTGCCTGGTCACACTGATCCAACCACGAGCAAGTATCACATGGTTGTCACACAACCACCGACCCATAGCTACGCTTCCTACGAACTCATCAATGATGTCACCTCGATTGGTGATGAAACGTTTGCAATCCAACTGCCAAGCTCGGCGAACAGACCAACAATCAGAGTAGCCGTCTATTGAGATCTCCGCGTCAGAGACATCTGGTGTGAGCCAGGTCTCTGTGAGTGCGATAATGGACGGCTGTTCAAGACAGACTGACTGTTTACTATCGCAAAGTTTGTTGAAGAGGCTAAGGCAGTTCGTGGACAAGCATTTCAACACTGCCTCTGCTGCCTCCGAAGGTGAGGAGCCGAGAGTTGTGTAACCAGGGATGTTAGCAGGCTTAATAACTGCACGTCGGGTTTGAGTCAAGGGCTCCGAAGAGACCTCTGAGGCATACTTTTCTGCTCCCTCCATTGGTGGTTTCGTGGGTTGCTTTTCATTTGCAGGATTTTTTTCGCCCTGTGGGACACAATCCTTATTGGTCGTGTCCAACGAGCTGCTGCGAAAATGCATGCGGTCCTTAAATCCGTGGATTATGCAACGCGTGTCGCGGTGCTTGTCCTCCTTACCTAGCGTATCATCGTCTCTGGGGAAACCTATTACTTACTTATGCCCTGTTTGGACAAAGCTTGCCGAGCAGTTTTTTCACCACTGCCGCAACTATTTCACGGCGAGAACACGGTGAAATTTTCAAGCTCAGAACGCACACCTTTACTAGGCAACAAGTTTTCTCGTTTCTTGTATCTGGCAAGTGAAATAAACTTCCGACGACAGTTTTTCAAGCTGCATCGGGTACCAAGGTCAAATCACTCTTAGACGCATTTTTATGTGTCCTCGCGCCGAGAACTTAAAGAGCAGCGCTACAGCCTTTCTTCACTTGTGCTTTTCAAGCGAACGGAATCCGGTAAAGGACAAGAACAAGGCCAACCTGGGAAACTCGGTGAAGGCCTCCATCCTTTGTATCAATATGTAGGTTCATGAAAACGAAGTGATTTAACATTCTTCTAGTCTGCGAGAAGCACACTGCCAAATGCTAGACCCTGATTGGTTCACATTCTGACTTACCATTGGATCCGTTCGTATGGTTGTTAGCCGTGTCCGGCACGTGTCTCTTCGATGAAAGGTTCGGTTACTTAGATCGGCTCGGCACAGCCTTCTAATAGAACCGGCAAAAAGCGATAGGAAGGAGTGTCTAGCCTACGGCAAGCGTTCGAGATATCTTAACCTCCAAACCTCATTCAGCCGTTCTCCGTTGAAGCTGTGAAATCATGAACTGCCATATCGGCCAAACCTTTCATAATACGCTTCATTCCCTTCGGCCATGTAATATCCTGCTCACCTCTAGGTTTCCACCAGTCTGCATGAGACACGGAAAACAACGCTCGTCTCGGCAGGCGACAACTCGACACGCGTAACAGTCCACCAAAATTGGATGCATTCCTTGAATGTTGTACCGTCTGCTTCACTTCCGTTTCCTAATCTCCCCATCCCGAATCCACTGGTTCCGGCCGATCACACCCATAGATTTGAGACATCGGTGTTCAAGGACCTGAGGATGTCTGAGATTCTCCGCCCGCAACCTGACTGCACTTTGTGGGCGTGAAGCACATGGTAAAGGACTGGATGACCTCAGTCGGCTTTTCCGCCAGTGTCTGCATCTCAAAAATGAGGGCGATATCTTCTTTTTAGCAAGATCTCGCCGGGGTTTTTCGGGACCTTCCAGTGTGTATACCTCACTACTTCAGTGACGAAACGGTGAGTGTGGGCATCCTTGTTGGACTGCATGAACGTGTTGGCCGGAAGGTCTTGTTCGAAACCAGCCTCTGGATTTTGGATGCTCCCGAGTGTGGCCGTAGCGGCCGGAACAACTGCGCATTGGGGCACACTTGCTGAAAAAATAAACTCATCACCCAATATGGCTTTGGTCATCCTGGAAAACACGTTTGTCGTGATATCACCATTAGTGTACTCCGGCAGAACTTAGATGCTATGTGAACATTTTGGGATTCTTGATCCAGGAGTATCTGGATCCGGTGGATGGATTAGTTTCCGAACACTGAACATTTTCGAAGAGTCGTAAGAAGGCCAGTTACGCTGTTTGAGCTATCTGATAAGAAACGCCGCAACGTGCATCCGAATGCAAATCTATTACCAGCTGGAAGACGGAGTTCCAAACCGAAGACGTGGGAATTTTCGCCATTGAGACAGCTTTTGGGTGAGTTCGGGAAACCGCGTCCATTCTGGACCACAACCCGCAGCGAAGCGCGAGATCCCGCCACGTACACAGGTATGAAAGGCATACCGCAAAACAGGTAAGTCCTTCGGAATGGGCCCATTCTCCCCAGAACAACCTTGGTTATATGGACTCAGACAACCTGAGGACGCGCACACTTTTGAAGGATCAAACTGTTTTTTCACCTCTCCGGGCCACCAAACCTCAGAATCCTCTTTCATTCTCTGCATTCTTTTCACGGCTCATGTTGGTGTGCATCCTAGCAAACCATTTGGTTGTATGGTGTTTTTATGTTATTAGGCCTGCTATTATCATTCTGTACAGGGGCTCTCCAAGTGGGCTGCTTCCCTAGTGTACGTTTGCGCGTAATCACAACACGTAGCCCTCTTCTGCTCCAAACAATTCCAAATCTGACGCCGTAGCGCCGGTGTGAATGTTACCAATGTCTGGATGAAGACGACATTCACCTCATGGTGCACAGTGCAGCTGCGACTCAAGAAGCTGCAACTCTGTGTTACTTGACCAACAAACTTCAATTAGGGACCCAACAGTCTTCGATGGGATTGAAAATCCTGAGGCAAGACAGCCGCCGTCTGTGCAGACTTAACCGCAGGTGTTCCTGGACGTGTATGTGCTGTACGCGATATAGAGCCGTCCTATCTTCCAATAGGAGTGTGCTACCATTAAGTAGATAAAATCTCGAGGTAAGGTTTTGCATTTGGAAGGAAAAAGCACCTGCGAATCACGAAAAAATTGTGCGGATTGATGCCAACCTGGATACTTGATAATTATATATTGAAAACGTTGAGTATTGACGAAGATACCTGCATAGTCGTTGTGATCTTGTCCCACAATCTAATTTTTTACAGCCAATCTTGTCCTAACCTCTACACTTCGATGGCACTGTGGTTTGTCGCTATCCTGTTCTCCTTGTTAATCGTACTTTGGGTTGTCAAGAAGCTTCACTTCGACCATAAAGACTGTTTACTTCCTCAGCGATTAGACGGAAAGTTAGCACTGGTGACTGGCTGCAACACGGGTATTGGATACGAAGTCGTGGGTGAATTGGCCCGTCGTGGTGCTCGCGTTATTATGGCCTGTCGTGACCTGCAGAAAGCAGAGGATGCGCGCCAGCGCCTACTGAAGCGTTTTGGTACCGGCCAACATGTTATGTCATCTTTACCACACCTGACCAGCATCGACGAAACGCAGGTGAGTTACTTGGCTCGACTTGCTAGTTTTAAGTGGTTCGTATTTATTGCTATTGCAGAAGTTACAGGCCTCGTCAATAATCCAAGGGTCTAATCATTCGATGGATAAGAAGGGCCGGTGAGCGAAATGCTGCAAGGGCGAATGGTGCTTCTCGGTTGCCAAAGCCGAAAAAGAAGGTCGGTAGAGGCACCCCACCTTGAGCCTTTGACTCAAAAGTCTGATCCACAAGGCAGTTGGAGGATGTATTATTTTGTTTGGGGACCCTTACCTAGCCTCTGGCTCAAAAACCTGAACTGCGAAACAGTGGTTTTCAGGGTTTTCCTAGAGCTTATGATTCGGTAGTCTGACCCACTTGGTTGCAGAAGGCCAGCCTGGCCTGAGGACGCAGGGAGCAAGACATGATTCTCTCCTATTGTGGCTGCGCACAGCAGATGCCTTTTGGGCAGCACCAGACTGTTTTGTTTTAAAAGTATTTCGACCGTATTAAATAATGCGCTGGCGGTCACGGTCAACCGTTGGATCATCGGAATGTGCCGTTTTTAGGGTCAGCCTTTTCAAACCCGTCTTTCCTCGAGGGAAAGTAGCATGACTGTTTCCATAACCATTGAGATGCTGGTCTCCCGAACCAAATATTTTGATACTTTCACACCCCTATTGCGGAGGAAAGTACGACTTTATCTCCAGACCGCCTCATATTACGATTTCTCGCAGTCTGGGGCTGTTTTTCGTCGGGCTGCCCACCGTTGAACTTCCTGGCACAGTTCGGCCTTAAGGAACTGAGTTCCAGTCAGTGTAGCCCACAGGTTCATTGCAGCACTAAATTCCGACCACTACGGCAATTTGATATCTTTAGATCGGGAAAAAAATGTGGAACGGTGCACGATTTTGCGTGTCATCCTTGCGCTCCACACTCTTCCACTTACCGGTGCTCGGAACTGGAACTGGAACCAGTGTACACATAGTACATGGTTTATAGCTGATAAATTGAATTGATTAATTAAATGGTCTGAATGGATGACTGAATATCTTCCACCTGAATGGGATTAGTCAGCTCACTTTCGGTGTTAGACCCGTTCCAGACGAGAACTGGTGGTGATTACAACATAATTACAACTACGCCACTTCTTTGGAAGGCATCTGAAGGGACCAACAGAAAATGGTCTCATCTGGGAAATAGCATTTGCTGTGGTGGCATCTTCTGGCGGGTGGTCTTTTCAGCTAGGACTTGCTGTAGTATGCTCACCATTCCTCCACAGTGACTAATTCTGGTCGGTCTCAACACATTATTGTGAGTATTTATATAACCAGTCTCCACTTCTCTGGTGGCAACATCAGGATAGGTGTGTTCTCCGGTTTTTTCTTAGATCAAAGTTTAAGTGATAACGCTGTGGTGCCAAACACTTCAGGGAGCGGATTGGCTCAGTGGTTAGAACACGAATTTACTGACCGGCAGGTCCGTGATTCGAACCCGACCTCTGCATCTCGACTTCTGTCTGGGCGTGGGCAGTATGCCAACCCTCGTGCTTTCTTCAGGTGGCGTGGCAGCTAGGCACCGAAAGGGAGTCATAGCTGGACGATTATACTTATTTATTACACGTTTCAGTTTTCTAACAATTACCTGGTCGTAACACTTCACACCGATAAACTCTCTGGAGAGACCGACTTCGCACGGTCCTTTAATGGTCCTGGTAAGAGGTTTTTACCACATGCTTTCAGCAATCCTGTTTCTAATGGCAACCTGTTAATGTCTTCTGAACAGGACTACTGTAAATAAAACGGAAAAGTAATGCGTTCATTGGAAATTTTTGTCGGTACGCCACTTCAGGTTCCTGCTTTTAGAGGCTGGTGTCTTTCGAGTTCTTGCTGTCTGAGATAAGTCGTCAGTTTTGATTTCCCATACTGCGGCTTATTTGTCTTCCTTGTTTTTTGTGGGTTGCTCCTTGTTTATGTCCGTTCTAGCACGTGACCCGCAGTGCAATGAATTATTTACGTGAACTTTCCCATTAGCACCTTGGGCCGCAGTCTTCAAGTGGTGTCCTAGTTAATTGCATTACATTCCAAAAACCGACATTAGATGGCCTCACTGCTTAACCTCCGCCTTCAGTTGTTATCGGTATAATATGTTAAGGTACCTTCTCTGTCTGTGTATGATTTACCATGTTCACCGGTGGACCAGTCCAGAAAACATGTTTCCTTTGGTTGAATGATCTAAGAATGTACGACGTTAGTAGGAGCAAGTCATTCTAACTCGCCTTAGGCTTTATACCTGGTGACTGCTTATGAATGAACCTGATGTTATTTCAATTCAGCTGGAATGCGAGAGACTTGACCTGGAATCGCCCTCTTCGATCCGCCAGTTTGCCGCTCGACTACAGAGGCAGGAGCACGTCCTGCACTTTCTGGTCAATAATGCCGGCATCAATCTGGGCCACTCTCAGTTTGATCCGGATGGGATAGAGCGTCATTTGAAAGTCAACCACTTGGGACACTTTCTCCTAACCAATCTTCTACGACCTCTCTTGGCCGCTGCAGCTGCTGTCGACGGTGAGGCGCGTGTTGTCAACGTATCTTCGTTCAATCATCGTTTAGCCGAATTGAATTTGGACGATTTGTCCCATCCAGCTGTCGGCACTAGTTATTCGAACAGCAAGCTGGCGAACACAATTCACGCTAAAGCCTTGTCGGAACGATGGCAGCAGGAATCGAATATTATTGGTGTCAGTGTGCACCCAGGGTTGGTGAAAACAGATCTGTTTCGCTACTCGGCTTTCACTCGGGTAGGTCGCCTACTGCTCTGTTGGGTCATCCTATTTTATCCTGTGTATATAATGATTCCCGTTGAAATTGAAAAACGGGACTTCTTATGTCTGTGTGTCATTCTTCAATCAGAAGCTCGAGCACTATGCCATTTCCAACTCAAACAGGTCGCTTATGATAAAATTTCCCCATAGGCGGGTGAGGGGCGTTTTGCTTCCAGCTGCAATCATGAGTGGATTCTTCTAGATCTATGACAACCTCTTCCAGATTCTTGATGAAGTAAGCTTTGTGCCGTGAGCTTTTATCCCCGAAATAATGTTGGGGTTCAGATCTTGTGTACCAAACCGTATCATATTATTATTGTGTATGTTATTATTATATGTCAAGGTTAACTTTTCTTACCTGCCAGCTCTGATTACCAGCTCCTGAGAGTCTTGAGTAGCCTTCCCCTTAGAGGTTGTCGTGCCAGCCTACAGTAGTTCACTTAGTAGACTGCTGAGGATTAGCATTGAACTACTTAGTTAGTACAAGTTGGTCAGCTCACGGTCGGAGTCTTCAACTCCACTGCTGAAAACAGTTTCACCCCATCGAATTAAGTCGTTTTAATGCACACACATAGCCATCATAACTTTAGTTCTGTTAGTGATCTCTGACAGCCTCTGGAATCCCTATTGAATTTTGCTGCTTTATTCAGTCCATATTCAGACGTTTCTTTATTAAGAGCGTTGATCTAACGCAGCTGCTATCATTAGATTAAAGCACAATATGCTGTTTCTTCTCCGTAAACCGGAATTTGAAATTTTGTTCTCAGGAATAAGGCTCCTGTAAGATCTAAAAGCTCGTTTTACAAGCCGTCAATATTCACATGGATCAATCCGACCCCTGCTGGCTGAGTCATATGCTTCCAAGACTCGCACAAAGCGATCCCTTGGCTGCTGGAGCTTATCGCGATGTTCCGAAAGGTGGCGGTACCTCTGGGACAGTAGCCTCCGTAAAGTGCGCCAATAAAGGACTATCGCTTCACCAATTCAGTCAGTTCAGTTTTTCAGATAAAAACCGTACACCGAATTACAGTGATTCCAGCTAGTGCAGCAGCGTCCACCGAGGATAAGCAATACAGGAGGATGAGGGTCACGCATTAGAAGCGGGGGCCTAATCATTTCATTGATGTCAAATGGTTCTGTTCTGACAGTGATGGGGATAGATTGATGCAGGATCTTCATTAGCTGCGTGACATAGTCGTATACATCAGGATCGTTAATCGTTGATCTGTCTGGTCTCAAGGTCCCCATCCTAAGAGGCCGCAGTTACCAATACGACTGAGTTGACCAGTAAGGATTTTCGTGCTCCGTTACCAAGTTATGGACTGACCGCCCCTGACACAGACGATGAGGGCTGTATAAGTCAAGCAGTCCTCTGGCAAACGAAGTACATGTGCTAACCAGCACAACCTGTGGAGTGTGACCAACTGGTCCATCAAGGGTGAGTGAACTTTCTCGAAAACTCTCTGGCGAACTTCAGCATTATTAGTCTGATGTTCGCAATAAACCCGCGCAATGCTTCGGAGGCACCCATGGTCAAACACAGACTCTTTGAAGATCTACACGCAGTGGCCGTGCCGCTTATCCTTAAAGTAGGGCGAATCGGGCTGCGGCAATAACAGTCAAGCAAACGTCAAGTCGGTACCACAAATGTAGGAGGTTTACAAACACTGCCCTGGAGTTCCGCATTCGGGAAGTGATTTCGTCTTTCACCAGTTTACTGGGACCTACACAGATGTCCAGGTAGGCGAACACATCCACCACGTCCATCGGTTAACTTGCAAGCACGATGTTCGGGTCTGATCCCACCCAACCTCTCAGCAGCACTTTGCACTTTACGGTTAACAAGCGCATACCGAATTGCACAGTAAAATTATTTGTTATTTAAAATAGCTTACATTTCTAATGTCTGATCCAAGAAATATAATATCATCGGTTTCCCCAATGTCCGTGAGTGAACACTCCGGAACGTACATCGATCCCCGCGTTTTCGGGGGCAGAAAGGGAAGACTCAATCAGCACTTGAATTACGAAGTTGGAGAGGAAGCGCAGCATGGAACACCCTTGCCTGGCACCAATGGGACAGAATTTGCCGCAAATGTACGCGTCCACGGAAGGAGGCACTGCAACAGTTTCTGACGACCAATGGAATCAAGATCAGCTTTCAGATAGATAAAAATGGTCATTTTTGGTGATTGAAAGTAGGCGCGCACTTCCATCAATTGTCACAAATTAAAGGTATCGTCCATGCAACCTCGACCAGGGCGAAACCCAGTATGTTTCTCGCGAATCTGACTCACCTGATAACAGATCGTTTTACGTAAGACAATATCAGAGAGCGCTATGGAGACTGTGATCACCAGTGGTTTCCGTTCTTGCACCCATCCCTTCTTGAGAAAAGGCGTCGTCAGTGCTTCCATAAATATAGGCTTACCGGTCCAATGAAGGAAATACCTCACTGACTTCGCAATCCTACCGCATAGGACAGTACGACTTTACTTCTAGGCCTTCTCGTAATACGATTTCTCACGGTACGGGGGGTTGTTGGTGTGCTCCCAGTTGGCCTTCCTGGTATAGTTGAATCTTAAAGAACTGAGTTCCACTTAATGTATCCCGCAGGCCGTTACAGCACGGAAACCCGGCTACCACGACGTGGTGACAGCTTTAGCTCTGGGCGAAATCAGACTGCCTATCGATGGTCTGGTTTACAATGTACCTGTGCCCGCCATCCTGTTATATGGGTCAGAAACTTATCCGCTGCGAACTTAGGATGTTAAAAAACTTCAGTGTTTGACCGTCAACATATTTGGAGCACTGCCCGAGTCTTACGAGAACATCGGACCAGTAGTCCTGAACGGAAATAACTCGTCCTCAGTGAACGAGTTGAGCCCACTTTACAGGTCACGCAGACTTGGTCATGTGCCCCCTACTTCACTTGATCGACACCCTAGAAGTGCCTTTCGCGCAACCATCCGGAGAGAGGAGACGACCCAGACAAGCTCAAACAATAACTGGGCAACAAAGTATGAGAGCAATTACCATCAAATTCAGCTACGCTGATCACTGTTGTCTTTCTGAATAGGGAGACGCTACATATCAGTGCTTAGAGGCACTGACAGACACGGCCCAATCACCCTCAATGACGCGCATGTGTCCATGTTGTTGCCTTAAATTCAGAGCTTACTCTCCTGATCTCCCCAATGAAAAGCCTGCTGCCATTCCTAGATTCACGCGTCAACGATATCGATTGCTGCATCCAGTATGCGGGTACCTACGCCTATTTTCCAAGACGATCGTCGAAGGAAACCGTGGCAGCTGCAACCACAGTGCAACATGTACGTGATTTACGGCGGACGTTGATGATGACGAGATATCAGATATCAGGGTGTCCACTCCCGTCAGGCACCGAGCCGATCTCGCGTGTTTAACCAGCTTCAGGTGGCTGTTGCTTGTTTCTCTGTGGCCCTTGGTACTGCATCTAATACGAGTAATCCCCAGCCTTCATCAGCGGTGCTTAACTGTCATATAACCATGCTGAAGAATGCCCAAGTAAAGTGGAATGGAATGAAAAGGGTAGGGACTTATTACTGACGATCAAAAACGAGGTATCCACACCTTGGAACGGTAACAAGACAGACACCACTGAGCCCCATAATAAAGCATGGTGCTATCAGCGTGATTAACCCAACAGCCTTCGCAAATCTCCTCAACCATGTGGAAAGCAAGTGGGGGCATGATTCCTACCGCTCAGGAAGATGCAAAGCTGAAAAATTTATTCTTTCACTACCATGAAGGATAAGATTCCAACACCGCTAAATTTCTGGCCGTCTGGCGGTCTATCCCAGCCTTTGTTGAGCTGGCTGAAACCATTCATGAAGACTCATCTTGAATCGCGAGTTGCTTCTCCGGACTGACAAATCCACCTGGCGTTACAGTTCCGTTTGAAAACGCTCATCAACATACTGAGAGCTGGTGATGTCGCTGTTGGACTCTATGTAGCTCAGTAGTTAACGCGCAAACTTACTGACCGGAAGGTCATCTCGACTGCTACTGTCTAGACTTGTGCAATTTAACAGTATCTCAACTCTCCGAAAGGGCGTTATTGCGATCTGTCGGTGTTCATCATCATCAGAGACGGTATCACCAGTTGTTGACACTGATGTTTCACTGCCGTACGACCATGAAGTTCATCCAATTATATTTCAAGCTATAGGATGCAAGGTAGAGGAAAAGTGTGGGTGAGGGAGGGGACCAAGTGCTGGCGTATGTCAAGCATTCTGACGTGCTTACACATCCAAGCGCTCAGTCAGAAAATGTGGAAAGGAACTGACAGCACGAACGCCAGTGATACCCGTCAGCCGCCATTTCTTCCATTGTCTCCAGCCAACCGCAGTAGGGGTCACGGGGATTCCATCCTGGAAGACGTACTGCACCGACAGCTCCCAAACTCGTAATCTCTTTCACACCCTTCTGCCAAATCATACGTTGTCCACTTCACGGTTTCCGCCATTCTGAAGGAGGCACGGAGAACAACACTCGTCTCGGTAGACGGTGTTTCGGCATGCGTAGCACATGGTCGAGCCACGGTACACTTGCTCACTAATCCGTTGACGCCATCAAAAACGAACAAGGCCTCATATCATCTATCCGCAGAGACCACCACACCGATACAACAACATGGACCTTACTGTACCCTGGTACACGCTACCCTTAAGACCCAGTGGTATACTTTTTTGAAGCCACAAGTGACGCAAATCAGAAAATGCTTCTGTCTGTGTTGATTTTCGACCATCTCTGGTAAACCGTCAATAGTTCTGTTCACGTACAGAAATTCACTATTCAGAGTTGACTCACGTGTGTCACCGCAACTCCTTTCGAACTCCCACTCGCATCAGTGGCAGTGGAAGTCAGATGGTGCCACATCTGAGCAAGTGATACCCCCTTTGGCCATGTCATTCCAACGTTATCGGTAAAAATGTCCTCATGCCACAGGCCGTTTCTGCCCGGTAGTTCTGGCTTAGCGGTCTGTCTCATGACGTGAGCTATACGCTTCCGAACCGTTGGCCATGCATGTCTTGGCAGTGGCACGCATCACACACTCAAGAGTGCTCTATTGAACTGATTCAGTTGGTTGAGTTGATTTCTAATCCAAATGATTCGGATACATGAAGACCGTTATTCGAACGGCAATCAAAGTGGTTTATATTCATTTCCCACCTTTCGGTCGTTTTAACGTCGGTATATATTCTTGATGGGGCCCACCGCCTGCTGACCGACAATCGTTCAATCCCATCTATTCCAAGCAAGAGGATGACGAAGTGACTTAAAGCATTCCATATCAAGGGTATCTTGACGGTAGACGGGCACGTGTCGAGCATAAGTTCGGTTGATCAGTTGATCTGGTCAGACCGATGACCGGCGTCGATCACTTGTCCTGCTGCCGACTGGCATGACAAGCTACTCCGGCTGTTAGATGCTGGTGCTGTCAGTTGGAAAATGTCACCAAGGGAGATGTTGGATTCACCAGTGTTAGTGTTCTTTGGTTCTGTCCTTATACATTTTACCGCAAATTAACCGATAAGCTGTGCACGCAGTGAAAGTTTAGCCCGCCTAAGTTATGTGTCCATTCATTTGACATAGTCCTTTTGTGCTTTCCATAATCACTTTCGCGGAATTTCTATCACCTTTCTTCTTTCACCAGTGGTTAGTCCATCGACTTCTTAGTCGGCTGTCAAAGAGCCCCTGGCAGGGCGCTCAAGACATATTGTATTGTTGTCTTGCCGAGGACATCCAACCTGGTGCCTACTACCACCAGTGTCGTGTTGGTCAAATGAATTCGCAGGCTTTACGTGAGGGTATGGGGGATCGGCTGTGGACGGCGTCGGAGCGCATGATCAAACACTGGGAAGCCGCTTCCGCGGAACCGAGTCTTCGGGGCTGATACGTCACACTGGTCTTCCTTAAGCCGTTCGAAACGCTCCCGTTACGCTGTTGTTCGTTAGAGATTATTTATTTTCCGTTTGTTTAATTGTTGCTTCCAGCCGCTTACCCACCCGAATCCTGTCAACTTCCCGTTACATACCCGGATGTATGGATATTTTCAGCATCGTTCTCGTTTTCCTACCTTTGACTGTCATTCGCGAATTCAATACAATCTCCCTTCCGGTGACTCCCTCTTGTGAAGTTGTAGCATCCTAAAACGTCTTCTGTAAGACGATGCAAACCCGTATGTTGTCCTTCAATTAACTAAACCTAATAGTTTCTGTGCTCGCACTGAGGGAAATTCAAGGTGGGAAATGTCGCAGCCCATCTGCGCGAATCCGTGATTGTCGCTTACGTCGACCAGTCGATGAAGAACTTTTCATATAAAGCCCTGCAAAATCCTAGCATGCGACATAATGTTTCCATGATCCTGCGCGTGTGAACTTAATTAGTTTTGTCGTACATTCAGTAAACAACTATCTTAAATAGCACAATAAGATTTTGAATATGCCCAATTAACTGGAAATAGACTGATCAGCGGTATCATTCTTTGTGTTTCTTCATCCAACGAAAACTTCGTAACTCAAAATGGCAACTGAGGACTACCGGGAGTTGATGTGTTAAAAGCCGCGAATGGTGTGAAATCCTTATATATCTATCCTTGGTAGTCTTCAGGACAATACGACGTTTGCGAGCAATGCACTGATAACAAAGAATTTATCGGCGTGAAGCTCAAATGTGTACCGCTACGTAGTGCGAGTGTGCTAACTGTGTGCTTACTTATGGTTTGCATGATTATTTGTTGCCGGTGGACGATCGATTTATTCGGTCACATGCTCTTGTGACTGTGACCTTACCAGCAATATTTTATTCGTGAATTGTAATCGAACTACCAAATTTTCCATTGATTGCGTTCAGGGTTTCCGCTATTCCTAAATCTCCAAACTTCGCACACTAGCGGTTCGACTGCTGGTCGCCGTATAGAGCATGTTGTCGATTAGATTTTCCGCTAATGCGGCGATGTTTTCAGTCTCGATCTAGGGCCGAGGGAGAAACCCGATCGAACGTTCTTTCCACTCCTCATTAGTTCATTTTGTGACATTCACATTTGAATAGCCCGGGTAGTCATAGGGTTTGTATTCGTAACGATTTCTTGAAGCGTCTATCATCAGAGCGCAAATTTACTGACCGAAAGGTCCGTGGTTCGAACCCGACCTCTGGCTCTCGACTTCCCCTGTCTAGGCTTAGGCAACCCAGCCCTCGTGCTTCCTTCGGGTGGCATGGCAGTTAGGTACCGAAAGGGTGCTACAGCTGAACGATTATCCATTACCAATCTTCAGAGGATGTGCTGATCTGTAGCACTTCCGACTCTAGTCCCTTATGTTCTGTTGCCATACCAATTTTTGGCACTCAACAGACTACTCGGTCGGATTGATCCTGTTGTCTATCTGACTGACGAGAGCGCTTGTCCAATTCCGCCATAGTTTTTTCGTCAGTTCCTTCCATTGATTCAGCAGTGAGCAAAACAGTTTGGCGTGCACTTCGGTCTAATGTGGCCCAGGGTGTGTATTGCTAATAGACGGTGCAAGAGAGTGAAGTTGTCCAAGTTTTATTGATGCGATAACAACACTTGCATGCTTGACTCACACCAGAATCTACTTTAGTTATGCCAGAGCATACTGTCTTTCCCATCTGCTAGATTTCTGAGATTTCATTTTCTGCAGCCCGTGGATGCCATACAGAACTAGTTCGTTAAAGGATTTGTATCGGGCACTCTTCTCTCCTGGTGTCCACCGCGCCAGTCCACTGTCCTAGGATTACCGCACGCATTTGTCCTGGGCGTTGAATTAACTGAACATTGGTTTCCTGTATATACCACACGGTGACCTCACTGTGCACTCTGAAACGGTGTTACGGCCTAACTCATTATCGTATTTTTGCCCCGGTCCATTTGTCCTCCGTGCAGGGCTACTATAACTCCAATTTACAATCACAATGACAAACCAGCGTCATCTTTTTCCATGTTCATCCTTTTCGACGTCTGATATCCCTAAAATGTCAACATGAAATACGGAGCTGCAGTGATTGCATCAGTTTCAACCGATAGCGGGATGTAACAATTTCCTTTCAGCATCTTCCTATCTCCGCTGAAGCGATTTCTAGAGTAACCACTCGGGACACTGCTGTAGGAGTTTATTCGATGCTTCCGAAATGCACGGTTAATGGGGGGGGAGAAGAAATGGCTCAGTTGGTTAGAGCGCGAATTTACTGACCGGAAGGTCCGTGTTTCGAACCTGACCTCTACTTCTCGACTTCCCCTGTCTAGGCTTGGGCAACCTGGCAGTATCCCAGCCCTCGTGCTTCCTTCGGGTAGCATATCAGCTAGGCACCGGAAGGGTGTTACAGCTGAGCGATTGTTTGTATGGTTAATGGAAGCGTCTTCGCAGAGGCTTTAAAAACCGTGAGTGGCTTTATAATATCAAACAACTGCGTTATCGTAACGCAAATGCATCGACATCAAGTTTCACGAAGTGTATCTGAAAGTGAGCTGAATGAAAGCCACTGCACAAAATTTTGACAGGCCCTCCATTTTAGCGGATGTTTAAACTAATTATCCGTAGCAGCGGGCAGTGCGCTTCATTGTCAAACAGTGCTCCTGTTCCTAGTCGATGCTTCCTCAATGAAGCCAGAGGTTTGGATAGCTGCGCTTTAACTGCAGATACGGCATTGATCCCTAGCGTAGTTTCCGGTTGCTGAGATCCCACAGATCATGAGTTTTCTCAGTCTTCTGGCTTCTCAAAGAAATAAGCATTTACGTAGCTAACCCTACCATCCAGTGATCAAGCTGAGCGATTTGTTGATACCTCCAAACGATGTTTCATAAAGCTGGAAAATGGAGAAAGCATCAACTGAAACGTACATTGCTTTTTGCCGTCATATCAACCGACACCTAGTGACTAGGCACCCAGTCAGCAGCCTGGAGGTGATAAGTCCCCAGGAGGAGGCATGTGTCCATCCCTGGAGTTAGTATTGCCCTTAAAATGTAACTTGAAACTTGTGGAATTCATCTGGATGCGCCTCATAACTTTAGTGCACATCCGACAGAGTCGTCTAGCAGTTTTTGCGAACAAACGAGTGCGAACGTACAACCGTCTCACGCTATTTTATTGAGGGGCGTTATCTCCCCTTGGTTTAACGCTGTCTGGCTTTGATTCATGGCTGTCTGGTCGGTGTCTAGTGGAGTTGAGGGTCTCAGTAGATTCCGGCATTCTGTGGTTACTTTCAAAAACCTGTCCTCCCTGATAACAGTAGGCCTAAACCTAAACGTCCCATGTCCACCAAGCCCCTAATCACCCCCGATGTGACATTTATTATGCTCCAGCACAATGAAGCCTTATTACCAGTCCTATTTTCAGAGCACGCCGTAATTCACTGAACGTTTTCCAAAGGAATTTTTTAAGGAGGAAGGAAGCTGCGAGTCAGTCGGCCTACACTGCTCCCTGGTACATTGTTGGTCATTTCTGCTACACGCGTATTCCATCCCGTAGTTGATTCCTTCGCTCTGTTGATGGTTATACTTTGTCGTATATGTTCCAGAGTGCATCCAGCGAAATCGGATTTGAGACTGCCTGAGTAACAGCTCTTTACAAGTGACAACATCTATCCTGGGAAAACTGGAATGAGAGGGTGCTGGTAGAAGTACACGTTTTTCCTTACAACTTGAAATGCTTGAAGCAATCCAATAACTGTGATCCTTGGTTGGGTTGGAATGTCTCTTCCACCATCGCCAAAGCTCGTATCAACCATGACCTTCAGGTTGACAATTGTTCAACCTCTGAAATCATCACAAGTGCGAGACCCAACTTGTTGAAGTCTTGCACGATTTAGACTAAGCTCTTATTCACAAAAGATCTGGGTGTTCCGTCTATCCTTATTTACGTGATCCGGTCGCATGTTGTTTAATTCCCAGTTAGATCCTGAATCTTGAGTTTCTGCTACTGACAAGACCATTCATAATTGTACCATTCCTCACAAACCGTCTTATTCTTCTATCGCAGTTCAGTATGATTTTTCTTCCCGATCTAACTTTTGGTAACAACGTCAAAATCAAAAATCCATTGAGACATCTCTCTATCCTATGAGCTGACAGTCTAAAGACCCGCCCTAAGGTGGGAGGGACTGTTGATGGTGTGAAGATGAGTAAAATTTATCTGGTGAGTGGAACTTCTATTTGAGGTGTCGTAACTCGAGGAACCGGTTAACACGTGATGCGGATCCTGTGATGGTACAATGAGCGGCGCTATATCTTGCTTAATTGCAACTTAATCGCACTGCTGCTCAGCCGCACGTGGCTGCACAGCGAAGTGTTCAAACTACTAGCCAGGAGATCGCGAGTTCGAGACTCCCTTTAGTTTCGTGGGGTCCAGTAAGTATGAAACAGCACTACGGGACTTCTCAACATGGGTTGGCGTCATTCACAGGAAAAATTCTTCATTGGTAAGATTGGACTGATTCGAGAACCCATCGTTGCCTCATTATATGTCATCAGGTGATGCGACCGAATAAAAATTATTTTGAGAGCACTCCGTAAAAGCACTTCGTTAAAGAGTGGGATGCGTAACTACATGTTAGACATGTTAGGTGAAATGACGGATAACGTCAACAGTCTCCAAAATGGGTACGTTAGTAAATAAGGGCGAGAAGTCTACCGAATGCATGCGTTTATTTATGGCAGGCATATTTAGAATAGCTTCGCGGGAGTTGAATGTGTCCTGCAGGCTATGCATGCGCAAGAGTCTACGGGTAGGCACCTGTAGACAACGGTCGGTGGCTTGTGAGTTTCTCATATCAAGAATCGGCATAGGTGGCGGTTGGCCTCCTGCATCTTCGGGAGGTCATCATCATCCCTTTTCTGCGGGTCATGCTGGGCTTTCGTAATATGACACTCATCCTTGCAAAGTTTCAAACAGGCGGCCGTTTTTATCACCATTTTCTTCCGGTTTAACAAGCACTGCCCCATGTGAATTCAAGTCAGCTTTCGTTCAGAAGTACCATTCCCGAGCCTTTGTCTTGATGGGATGGAATGGTGTGCACCCTGCCACGCGGGTCTCTCAAAGCTTGCATATGTTTGGGTGTAATATAGCCTTTTTAATAACGGGGCTGTGTCAGTTTGTGTAGTATGCATTAACCAGATACCCAACTGGATCTATCCACACCTGGAGAGTGACTCCTCGGAATGTTTCTTTGTGTTTACTACCTAGCATAAATAAGTAGCTAGATGGATAAGTACATCAAGTCCGACCGCCATCTTCGAAGTCTGAAGCCGCAGGTAGTACATACTAGCAATACTACCGGTTGACTTTTGAGAACCATAATGTATATTGGTACGGGCGTGCATTGTGGTTTCACACAATTAGACTGAAGTGCGTGACCTCCTAGCGCACGATGGGTCACATGAGCTGGAGGTCGTGCACCTCATAGAGGTAGAAATTATGGACACAGATCGGTTGTCGCTGGTCTGAGCCAGGATTAAAATTTGCCTCGAGAGAACCGTTTTCTGGAACACACAGGTAAAGCGCCTCGCGCTCTCTCGGAAAGTCAATAAATGTCCTTCGATACCACCAGATTAGATGCTGGCAGCCTTAACCATTCACCTATCCGGTTGGTTCCGATAACCTACCAATGGGCGGCCTTGGAAACCTGTTCATGGGACATTGTGGACCTAATACCTAACGTGCAACGACATCGCGTGGAACGGCTATCTAGTTTAACAGTTTCTTTATTCAAAAAGACAGCGGCAGTTCATGAAATCAAGTCGGCTGATTTTCGCAAGCTCCGGGGAAATGCCACTCGACCAACCAGGCAAGATTACATCTCATACTGATCGGACACGCCATCAGACTGGAGTCAGCTTCAAGTTGGGGTGATTTAAACAAACCTTCCTGCCTAATGTGCATGGCTACAGAAGACTTTCAGCCTCAATTATATAGTTTCTCAACGACCATGATGAGAGGACGAATTGATGGACTGAATACTTCCAACAACTGTTACACCATCCGTCAACCCTAACTCAGTACCTTTTGGTGTCAAACGTGAAGAGTCGACTAAGCGGGAGATGTCTGCAATCGTCAAACAGAGGAGAAGAGAAAAGGAAAACCCATAGAGAAGACGGCGTCCCAGCTGCGCGGTACAGTTCCTGCATCTCAGCAATTCTCGATTCCACGTTTTTCTGGTGTGGAAGCTGAATCCATTGATGGAGAGTAGAGCGCCTCAATAATACTACCGAAACCTCCCCCTCCCCCCCAAAAGAAAAAGAAAAACCGTCTGCGATAATTATTATCGAACCAGTTTTGTTGATGTTGCTATCAGAATGTTTGCGTCTCCTCCGCGGTGATTTCCCAACACAAGCTGGACGGCAAAGCGGAACCATCGTAGAGTAAGTTGTTTGAGCGAACATTAGAATCGTGTCCCAAATTTATACAGCTTACCGAAGCATGTTTCATCGACTTCCTTGTAGCATTTGACTCGATTGGTCATGAGACAGTCCTCTCAGCTAACTCCTCGAAGCTAGTAAACCTCATCAAAACCTATTGCCCATTGGTGAAACCCGGCGTGCGGCTATACGGCGAGGCGAGAGATGCCCATTTTTTGTGGGTACTCCTTCCTCAAGTTCATCATCAATTGTTCATTTGAGTAGGCATTGGAGGGTTTCTCTGGCGTCAAGTTAAGTCCCCAATAACACAGATGGCTGATTTGAAATACGCTGATGATATTATTCTGTCGGGTGGCAACATGAAACAAGTGCTGCGTAATCTAACTCACTACTCAATGCTCGTAAAATTGTAAATCTTCACATCAAATTCTAATTCAATGAAAAGGCCAAAGGAGAAATCGAATGGCGTATCGGCGTATCTACCGGCAAGTCTTCAGGCGGCTAAACACAGTGGGAAATAACAAGTTAATTTGGGTACATAAATTCGGATCTTCAACACAGCTACCCGTCTGGTCTTGATTTATACCTGAGAAACAACGACCCCTACGAGTCATCACTAGCTGAAACAATGGGGTTTCGACGGTGTATAGTGAGGGTTCGCTATTTAAATGTGATGAGATTAGGAAACCTTGTCGTGGCCTAACACTCCTAACTCAACGTCTTCAAAAGCAATTATTAAGTTGTTCACATACGTTAACCAAGCCCCCAGGATATGCACGTGCACGTTGACGGTCCTGGTTGGTTGTAGTGTAAATAAGACAGATAGGATGGTCGTTGGTTTGTTCGCTGAGCTGGGCAATTTGACTTCAAACGTTTCATCACCAATCGAGGTGACATCATCAGTGCGTTGTCAGGACCAGTGACCATGTTGTGTCAAAACGGATTCGTTACGAAAACCACGTTTTCTCAACCTGTTTACCCACTGGAGCATAGAGTAGAAGTCAAGTCGGTGCAGCTAAGTCTATTCTTCAGAGGGTAACCTAAAACAGACTCACTAGACCGTCGGCGCCCCGGCAGAAGAAGTTTCCCATCTTCCACACGCGCCCTTGATTCACATTGTGCCTTTACAACTAAGAGATGATTTGACAGCCTGTGCCTAGTTTATGCTAGTTTATTCAGCAGTCCGCTGCTATGCAGCCGAAAACGTCAGACTTGCGACAGCAGCTCAGATAAGGAAATTGCTACTCTGTATTCCCAAATTGCATGACTGTCAATGTGGAAAATGTGGCCGACAGTAACCACTATCCAAACACAAGTAACGTCTTTAGAGCACCAAGTTATCTGCCTGCCAACGTACGTGGATCTGGATACAGTCAATGAGGCTATCGCCATTCTGTTTTGGCAGAAACGATTCAAGCAAATCCTACAACTATAGGAATGCTCACAAACACGCAGATTGTACGGATTTACACGTTCTCTTTACTGCAGTTCGGTGGGCCAGTCCACTGTAAACCACCGACACTGGTGAAACCATCACGGTTGACCAACCACTTTGATGTGTCATTTTCGCTATTTTATGTCACAGTTAAACGTTGAAATCAGGCCTTCGGAACCAATTTAACAAAACACTGCTTCGTTAGGACATCTTGTTATCTTCTATGTATCAAACCGTGTGATAGTCAGCCGTGCGTGTGCAACAAACATTTGTTGTACCTAAGCCCTTATTCATTTTAGTGACAACTAGCGTGTGGACTTTCTGCGCATGTAACACACTGAGCGTTCACCTAACGTCGGAACGGATGTACAATTCAACCACCTATCTCACTCACGACTGTCACAGTCAACTCAACTAACTTACCTGGATGTTGTTGTGTCTCTGTTCGATCAAAACGTATTCCCTAGAGCCTCTGATCATACGACAAGTATTCCAGTTTTCCAGAAATATTCAGTCACGAAGGAACAAATCCGCCTGTCTGTGTGTAGGAAGAGCCAAAACAGCTTTGCGAGAACCAGACTCACAAAATTCTTTGCTTATTTTTCCATGTATCCCTTTTCTGGGACAAAGTGCGGACGAATTATCTCGAGAAAGTTGCTAGCAAAATCTGTGGTGGTGACCATTGGGACCTGAACCAACGTTTGGTTCAGCTGCAAAATGGATCGGGAACGATGATCGGTCGCGACATATGTTAAATAGATTGTACTAATGAACAACTAGTTTGAACTTAATAGCTGTCTATTCAGGTTGAATTTGGTACTGGTTGGAGGTTGATTCAAGCGATTCAAGCATGGGTGATTTGTTACCGTCCCGAGCGAAGTCTAGTATAAAAAGGATTTTTGTTGTTGAGAAATTCTAGCATGTTCGCCTGGACTTACAGAAATAACGTCACACTGTCTATGTTGCATTGTCCGAATTCGAAAGACAAATTATTAGGAAAAACTACTTTTTGATAAACACCGATGATGGCTGAGGTAAAACACGAAATGTTTGGCAGTACGTCGAAATTCTGGCAATTCGGGTGCGTATATTGTTCGTCGACCAGGCGGCTGTTGATCCCTTTCATCGGGCTTAGCAATTGGCTTGAAAGGTTCCAAGGATTTACCGAACTTATCGACGGGTGAGGTGAAAGTATCACGAGGATTTAGCTGAACGTGAATGCATCAAGCACGGAACACCCATCAACGTCGTTTCTAATAAACCGACCACACTCTACAAAGTTCGGGTGCACTGAGATCTGGTTTGACACAACTCCGCGTTTAATGGAGCCCATCGGTTTATGGAGTTCAAACGGCATAATTCAGTCTTTGGCTGCCGGGTAATTCGAAAAATAGTTGGTTTACACGACATTTAAGAGCCTTGTACCTTTGGGACAAAAGCGAACCCTGTTACATAGTCTGACCAATCGGGTAAGGCGAGTTCAATTTGTCGAAATCCCGGAAAACGAAATGGTAATTATCGCGAACGCGTTGAGAGGCAACGGTTATCCCGAACGCTGTCATTAAAACATTTGTGTAACACTCTGTCCCTCCGGTCATCATGTCATCAGAAAATAGTTTTCCTTCATGAATCTGTCCCTACTGGCAGATTTAACCAACTTTCAGGTCCTGGCAGCATACATTTGCAGCAACAAACCTGTGGTCATGGTTCACTAAGAACACAGCGCTCCACTTAAAATTCAGAATTAATAAAAGCTAAAATTCGGTCCATCTCCGGAACGTGGTAATTAACTTTCTGTTTGGTACTGCGTGGTCGAATATGTTGGCCGGATGGCCAAGCAACTTCAGACGATATTACGGAAGCACTTTCCATTTTGAATTGCCAGCGAAGTAATCAGGTCAAACACAAGCGCCGTCGCCTCACATTTAGTTATGCTGTCAACCTTACAGAAGCATTCCTTTTTATATACATCTTTCCGAATAGGGTGCCGAATTCTTTCTAGGTGAGTTCTGAAGCCATTGTTAAACACATGCCCTGTGTCACTGGAAACGTTTTGTGCGAGCGCTTAGTTTGTCTTGGCCCTGAGACACACCACCTGGTCGTCGCTTGGCTTTTTACTTAATTTTGGGCAAACAAGTAAAGCAAGTCGACTCCCTGAATTAGCTACTGGGATTTAGGGGGTAGTATATAATTGACTTTTCAGGATTGGTCGGTCGAAGCGACTGTGCATGTCATGGTCTGGTCCACGTGAACGCGTGCCATCACATGATTGGTCGACTGCACCACAATCCATTTATTCTTACTAGCTGACCGGAAAAGCGTCACAGTATACGCGCAGCATCTGCCGTAAGTTTGCAGATATTAGTATTCTGTAATCGCTTGACGTCACCCGCCACTTTCCGCAGGAATAACGTTGGACTATACATTGAACCAATTACATCCCTGACTTTTGTTTAAAAAATGCGGGCTAGTAACGTGAAACCGTCGCAGATAATTACCGAAAGTCAGGTTGCAGTCACTTATCTATCGTGTGATTCACTCCTTGGCGCATCTTGGATAACCGGGTTGAGCAATGCAATGGAAATCTGAGATTCGTCATATGGGTTTCAAAAGTCCGGAAACTGAACACGAAAGTATAAAGAAAATCAGTAAGCTGGCTCTGGAAAAGGCGGATTACATGAATGCTAGAAGAATACTAGCTGCAGTGTTGAACTAGTTGTAAACAACCGAAAAGGGCTGTACTTACTTAACCTGGGCGACCCTTGTGCTATTTTTCGCTGGCAAGTATTTTGATCCAGTCGTTTCCAGTGTTCACACTACCTACATGGTTTCGACAATCCAGCCTGTAACTTCATAAATTCAAGATCTGCATTATCGAAACGTATCACTTTTCACAGCAAAGTATTTCAATGCTGTGGATACGCTCAACATGCGAGCAAGACGGGGCCCCCTCCTAACTACAGTCTAGTTTCGTTTCGGTTTGCTAGTCCGAAGTTCTCGCTGGGCACTTCACCCCACTTGATGGGGAACACAGCAGAAAACAACACCCTTGATATTCCCAAAAAGTTAAAAGTAACTTCAAGAAAGCGGCATACTTTGGAGATGGACCACAATACGCATGGATTCCATTCATAATTGGTTAGCCATAAAATGACTGTACGATCTGGTACTGAGCGAGTTATGCCCGTGTGGAAGTGAGGCGGGCTTTGCATTCGTACTGAGTGATCAGAGCGAAGTAAGTGCTACGGACGTGTAGACCTGGTAAGTTAAATGATCGATCAATAGAGCACAGCATTTGTCACGACCGGTCGTACATACGCGTGTGCCACCGTGTGACTGGCCAGCAGCATATGACACTTCAGGCTCATTGGTTAGAGAGCTGATAAGAGAAAACCACGGAGGGTGCGCTGATTGATTGTTGGTCTGTTCGCCGAGCTTGGCAGTTGGATTGCAAACGTTTCATCACCAATCGAGGTGACATCATCAGTGCGGGGTTGAGTGGGTCTGCAATTCAGGTGAGTCTTCCTTGATAATCAAAGTGGTGTGTAAGTGAGGGTATTTAACAGAAAGGCTACGTTATTCATTCGAATTACGCATATGCTGTGAGAATAGGACTGTGGTGTCGAAGTTTGTGAGAAATCAAATAATCTCGCCCGCGTTTCGCAAAAATCCGCCAGCTTCTGGTTGCATCTGACGACCATCAGAACCAGAGCGTGCAAAAAACAGACGTAAATGTAAACAGCAACAAATGAAGAAGTAATTTTTCACATCAGAAGCCTTTTTATCGAGACAGCGGGCAGTTCCCTAGCCTATAGTTAATAGCTATAGGGTCTTTAAACTAATTCTGTTAGTGCCATCCACCCTAAATTGTAAGTTTTACAAAATCCTGCTATTTCCCGACGCACCAGTGAGGTAAATAATACAACGGGGCGGGTCAATTTTCACCACCCTTCTATGATTTCACACTGTTTCGCTTATCTTCCAAGGAATGTCCTGGGTGCTTGTGATCGGAGCTGTCTTCTCTCTGGCCTTACTATGGACACTGTACACGTATATCACGACTCACGCAGTGTGTCAACTTCCATACCGGCTGGATGGACAACTGGTTTTAGTGACCGGGTGTAATCAAGGTATTGGCTTGGAGCTGGTTGGCGAACTGGCTCGTCGCGGTGCTCGAGTGGTCATGGCATGCAGAGACTTGGAGAGAGCGAAAACAGGTCGGCAGCAGCTGTTGCGCCGCTTTGGGACAGGTGTCGACGTGGAGCCTTCCCAACCATACCAGTCTCCCATCACAGAGGAGCAAGTAAGTTCGTTCATCAAATGCTCCAGGCAAACCTCACGGTGAGTTACCTTGAACTGTTCGAGTTAAGGACCACCGAACTGAGTACCAACTTAAAACGGATTGTCGGTGAATCTCTAATTCCTCCGTGGAAGGATTTGCAAGAAGTGACTTTTCGCCAAAAACATCTCAAAATTGCATAAAATTTCCATCTAAGCATGTTTCACTGACCGTTATATTTAAGACAATGGATCAGAAGACTTTACTGACACTTGATGGGGAGGAAGCTGTGTCACATGGAAAATTAGCTTAAGTAGGCATACCAGCTGCCAGGCCTCCAGCACTGTCGTTATCACGGAAACGACAATAGTGAATTGTTATTTGCTGCGGCTCTGGATAGCACAGAAGACTGTAGCAGATGAGCTGGTTGACTTCTGCCTCTGGTCGTGCCTTCTACTGGTAAAAGACGCATTGGCCCATGTGACTACGGGTCGGGGTGCTTTCTTATTCAACCGATGTCCGCACATCGGCGGAATAACAGACACCTGGAGTGCCACGATTGTGGTCAGAATGAGAATAGGCTTGGCGCACACGTGGGCGTGCATGTTGCCTATCGCATGTATTTGTTAAATTTGCGCAGGATATCTGCTCCAAAGGGGTAGTGTGCGAAAAGAAACCGAGTCCGCTAAGTTGCTTTTCATCGGAGTGACAGGGGAACTGCAGCTCAAACGAAATGTTTTTGTAAAATTCCTCCAGCGCAGAACCCGCTTTCTCTAAAGCTGTTGAAGATAATTTGGAGGTTTTCATACTTGCCTTCCAATAAATCGCCAAAAGAGTGCGACTTGTGTGGTTGTTTCCAGGTAGCTCTGTGAATAGCATAGACCTGCGTATATCACTGAAGATTTTTACAAGGGCAAGTTAGCTGGACATGACAACAGCGTCCAGATCAGCCTCTCTGCTGGCGAGCATAATTCGTCGACCACGGCTGTCCGTAAAGTGTGATGGTGGCAACAGACTTTACCCGCCAGACTTTACGGGATAAATCGCCGTTGATCGTCGTTCAAGTGTAGCTCCCTTTCGGTGCCTAAATGTCATGCCTCCAGGAGGAAGGAAGAGGGCTGCGATGCTGCCACGTGGCCTATGCCACGACAGGCAGAGGTCGGGTTCGAACCATGGACCTTCCGCTCTAACCACTGAACTATCTCGTGTTCATTAACAATAAGGGGTTTCCGTAACAAACTCACTGTAAGCGAATGAAAAACAACCTGGATTGTGCAACACGATGAAAGGATACATACTGTTCCCTGCCTCTCATGAGACATCACCTTTGTAACGGTTCTCTGAAAAGACTTCTGGATTGTAAAACTCTAAAATGACAGATACAAGGGATACAAGAGACTCTTTGTAGCATGGATGTACCGCCTATGAAAGGCCATTTCAAAGATCTATCATCATCAGAGAACCAGCAAAAAAGTACGCACCGCATTGCGCCTGTTGAATCTACCTGAATCATTTGGTTTTGGGGATCATTTTCAGTCTGGTAATTTGCTATTTAGATACCATAAAATCGGATTTCGCTGTCAAGGGGACATTAAACCATATCTCCTCAAAACTGAGCCGAGTTTTGCACAGTTTATTTGTCTTAAAACAGGAGCAAAAATTACAAAAATATTTCATGCATCGAATGGTGATTAAAGGTTTGTGAGTTATGTTGTATTCAAACCATTCTTGGCCGATTTCCGTCCACAGCTTACGTGTGAACTCTTGGACTTGGCATCCTACAAGTCAATTCGAAGTTTTGCCGACCGCATGCGACAAAAAAACGAACCAATAAAAATCCTGGTTAACAACGGAGGGATTGATCTTTATAAGCCTGAGTACGACTCATCGGGCATCGAACTACAGTTAAAGGTCAATCATTTGGGTCATTTCCTACTGAGCCAATGGCTCCGCCCCTTATTAGATGCTGCCGGCGGTGCTCGCATCGTAGTAACATCGTCTCTGAGGCATCGGTTCGCAACTCTGAATCTAGAGGACCTGTCACATCCCATCGTTGGTGCATGCTATTCGAGCAGCAAGCTTGCAAATGTGATTCACGCAAACGAGTTGTCCAAGCGATGGGGTCCTAATATCGTGGCAGTCAGTCTACATCCTGGCTTAGTGAGGACGGAGGTCTTTCGACATCATCCTATAAGACACGTGAGTGTATGTTATTGATTTCTTGGACTGTATTCCGAGAGCACAATTTTGGTTTGCTTTGCTTGATCCGATTTTACTTTACCAAGCCGATGTTTTTTATACGGAGATGCGGGTAAATTTTACTCACTCTGAAGCAGTGTGCATCCACAGTGAATAGCTATCCTCAGATCAGTCAAGAGACCGGAATCCTTGAGTAAACTGACAAAAAATTAAACGGTGTATCTACAGTCGGCCTATTTGTAATCTTTCGCGGTTGTCGGAGTTGTCCTGTTGCTGTCGTACGCCTAAATTTGTATCCGACCGCAAACGACCATCTAAAACACGGAAATCAGGTCACGAACAACGTAGCAACAAACTGGTAAGGAAGCAGCATGCTGGTTATCGCACGAATCATACGGTGGGGTTGAGACATGTGTATGATATACACTTAATTCCATTTTGATTGATCAGGTGACGAACATGTTTTGCCAGCGTGCTGCCTGTTAGGGTGTTGCTACACTGTTCAATCGTAAACAGACTGCCTAGATGTTCTCTCTATCGGGTTGACTGAATGCTCACTCATTTACATTAGACGCCACTGGTTAGCACTCCACCCGAAGTTCTTTCTTTTGACGCCTTCTTGAGATAGGGCGAATATTAATTGTAAATTTGAAAAATTATTTGAATTCTCTCTTAAATGTAAAAAGTATTTTTCGTCATCTTATTGTTTTTCAAGCCTCACACTCAAAATATTATCGGAACTCTGATAGTTCGGTCCTGATAGTTAGACACATGACCTGGTTATTCATTACGCCTTAACAGTGAGTGAGAAACCCGGGATCAATGTCGGTATTCTGTATTCATGACCTAAAATGGGAATCAGCTTACTAAACAGCCCATTACAGTGCTTCCAGTCAGCCCCACTGAAAACAGAACGTCTCCCAGTTTGGTCTGAAAAACCTTCTTCCCTTCAGTGGAATTCACTCTGATACAGAAATCCCATGCCTGATCGATGCATATTTTCGGGACTTAAACTCAGTTCCATTTGTGATACGCAGGTGTGGAAGCAGTTGTGAATTTCGCAGATGTGGTGGGCTGGTATCCGATTTTAAGCAAAACAGCCAATTTATTCGTGATGCAATTCTGACCCTGCGTCAGTCAGTAACTTTGGTCTTTGGACAGTTTATGCCAGTATAAACTTTAAATGAGAGGAGTAAAGATGTTCTGAACTTAACTGAAGTTGTTCTCATCGGTGGAATCAGCGTACTAATAACAGCATTCTGTGACATAGAGCTTTACACAACTTCCGTTCCAACTGTTTGTGGGGAATCGCAACAGAACCTACAGGAGATTTAGCGGCCCTTTGGTTGACCACAACAGCCTCAGAACGTTTCAGTCTATGCTATGCAAGCATGACGTGTGGGTTTGACCCCTTATGGAATTGTACGAGCATTTTGCACATTGTATGTGCGGAGAACGTGCCCAGCGTGCGGCAGAACCACTGGAACTATTCAAGTGGCTTCAATCACTGAAGGACTTGAACCAAGAAAGGCGTTGTTGTCGGAGTAATCAGTCTGTGAGACAACTCCTCAGGAACATTTTGATGCCGGGGTGTCAGAGACAGGCTGTTCCAAAGTATTTTGGGGAGAACATTTGCGTCGAAGACTTCCAAACCTTGCTCTCCTGTACGACAAGGCAACTCTTCGATTCAACTGCAGCACGGTGCCTAGAACGTTTTGCTTTCTCTCTGGACTGCTCTCCATCGCCAACCGAACGTGTATCTGTAGGTGAATGCTGACTGAGCAAAAACACTTCCTGTGGGGTCGCATACGAAGCCTAATCCTAACTTGTGTGATTTCAAGCTTTACTGATACGTCTGTTGTGATAGGTAGTTAGATAGGCAATTCTGATGTTTGATTTGCCGTTTAGTTCAACTTATCTTCCTTTTTCTTCTCAGTGGATTGTTCATCATATGAGATTCAGTAAAACGGCCTGGCAGGGTGCACAAACTCTGTTGCACTGCTGTTTGGCCAAGGACTTGGTACCAGGTGGCTACTATGCCGAATGTCGTTTGGCCACTGTGAACTCTCAGGCGTTACAGGACGGCGTTGGTGAGAAGCTGTGGATGGCCTCTGAGCAATTGGTTGAGCGATGGAGTCAACAACCTGAGGAACAATAGTCTGCCATGAACAGCGCACGATTTGTATATTAACTGCTCTCAAGTTTGTATCGAGTTATTAGAATTTTGTGTGCCCGCACCTTCTAAAATTGGAACTACATATGCGTGTACGTCACTGTGTATTGTGTGTGTGTGTGCTATCACCCCTAGCAAGGATGGGAAATTCAAGCAAATTCGGCCGTTTTACACTCAGTGCTGTCAGCAAATCCCGTGGACTGGGGGAGAGGGGTCCTCGTGGTGTAGTCTGCAAAATAACGAACGGTCACGTGATAGAGCTAGTGAAAATAAAAATAGACAAACTACGAGCATCGGTGGTGGTGGGATTGAACAGCCCTGGCGTGGCACTAGGTCAAAGCTAACGGCAACTTGGTTGCTATATGATACTGTAAGTTTGGATATTCCCAACGAATGGGGCGCGCTTTGGAGGACGAAACCGACGCTTAGATGTACCAACATACACATGACGACACGGGACTTTATGTCTTTGAAGTAGGCACAACCTCCGGGAAAATGATACGATGTTCGCTATGTTGAACAGGCCAGCTGAACCAATTTATCTCCATGGTCTGCCAACTGAAGCCCGAATGTTGGCGATACCCGGAAGCGGTCGGAGTGAACCTGACAGTGAAACTTACAATTTTATGATGACTGTATTAAACCGTGATAAACTCGGAGCACCAATCAATCTTGGATGGTTGGCGCAGGAGACTGTAGGACAGCATGACCTGTTGGTGTTTGCTGCTGGGTACCTGAATACTGAAGTCAGGTTTCATGGGTTCTCGATGATAGTTACCTTAGTGTATTCCACTGCAGAAGAACGGATGCAACCGTACAGCATAAAACCAGCACACAGTGAACTGGGAAGACAGTTTTCATTTGTAGCCATGTGATCAAGGAGGACAACGTAGCCTCTGGTAGAACAGAGGCAGAACAGAACATTGTACAACATTTTTCAGGCCACTGGGACCATTTTCCACCATGTTAACTGACGAATAATACATTTGCACAAATTGGTTTCACGTAATTAGCAAACCGCATTGGACCACGCCTTCCCAAGTCAAACAAGACTGACTGACTGACTGATGAGATAAAACAGACTCAGTGAGGATGTAAGTCTTTGCGTCATCAAACTGTGCAATCTTCTAAACGCACGCACATTAGGAGGATAACACTGCTGAGAGCAGCAGTCGACTAGACCGTCTTGTTCGCTGTCTGTAAACGTGAAAAACGGTTCAGTGATAGTCAAGGCTCGGGACGTCCAAACGTGTGACACTTGCGTTGTTGTTTACCGGTCCGACAGGAAGCTAGAATATCACTGAAACCTGTGACGCATTTGAACACATTACAATGCGGTTTGATGTGGCTGGTCGGTATCTCCGAGGTAAAGCACAGGGTAAAACCTGGCAAGCCCACACACGTTGGCACACCTTGGTCTGCATGCGACAAACAGGAAATAGGCATTGCACGTATAACAGGCCTAGCCAAACGGCAGTTGGAGTGACCAGGGCGTGGAGTCATGACTTTACGCACATCCACTTGCTCGACTATGTTGGTTAGCGGGATCCCATTTATCGTCACCCTTAATACATCAAGGTCGATACGTGAATTGGCTGGTTGGACTTAAACCCCGACCTCTATGATGATGAGGGTTAGATTAGCCAACAACTTTTAGTGCGTTACAAGCACTGATGCGCAGTGAACCAGCAAAATCAAATGACCGTTGAGCTTAGGTGACTGAGGCATGACTGAATTTATTACACTGCTACTCACCCACTCGTGATCTAACCGTTTGGTGTCCAATTCCTGGCCTCGAGGTCACGTGTCGAAACACCTTGGAGTTCCTCATCTATGTAAGGAGTGGGCACCGCCTTACACTCCACGCGGCTCTGGAGATGGATGGACTGACTGCACAACAGCGTGATTCACCACGGTGTTCCGGCCCACTAACTTTGTCATCTGAAATTCGCCGAGTTGGGTAATTCAGACTAGCCAATAAGCTCAAGGAGGGAGATGGGCACGGAAATAGCAACATAGCCTGGTACTACCTGTGCCCCTCGAACAGTCGATGGTAGGTGAGACAGGAAGTCTCATCGATTTTCACTTTGTGATCAAGACAGTCACGGCATGGACATGCAGCCCCTACCCAGGTGGCTGGAGTGAGATTCCTGATCGCGTCAAACAGATCATCATTCTGGCCTGACCGGAAGCACCCAAATCGATTGGTTGTTGCACGAAACCAGTGCGATGACTCGATATATCCTCTATAATCGATATTCTGTGGAAATACGGAAACCCTTTCGTCAGGCATTTGAATATGGGAAAGGGTGGGAAGATATTGAGGCACCGCCTGGCAAGAAACGATAGGCAGCCGATCACTGGCTAAGAGCCTGGGGAACTGGAGGTGGATGGCACCGGGGGTCTCGCAGAGTTAGAAACCCTGTTCTGAACGAAACAGAAGTAGGAAAAATGACTAACTGAATGAAATGAGTCCATCGGTGACGCTGTCTATGTTATACCTGAGAATTGGTGCTGGATTTGACGAAGACGTGAGTGTGAAACTACTTGTCAGGCACCTCAGTGGATACTTGCTTATAATGCGTGACTGAAAAAGAGGTATATCTTGAGAGCTATACGGTTAGAGATCGAGGATGCATTGATCCTTCGGGTCGATAAAACAAAACTCAAGTTCAACTTTGTCACCAATTGAACAGTCGGTCAGTCAGAGGCAAGCGAACACATGCCGTTCGTTCCACTCACATTGGTGCTAGTCTGTGTCTGTCCCAAGTCGAGCAGCATCGAATAGCTGAATAGATCCGAATAAAATCTGCAGAATACCGAGTGCTATCAGCGTTTTACTTGTCACCGTTTTTCAGGAAGACTAGACTCCTGAAAATAATCCCAGAACGTCCGAAACATACTGTGATCCTCGAACTCCACCAAAATCGCAGTAGGGAATCGTCAGGCCTCCTGGTCAGAAAGGTTAGCTTCCGATTGGACGCTGTAGCACTCATTTAGTTCAGCAGTTTCCGACGATGATCAGTGTTCATGCACGCCACAGAAGCGCGGTCAACGATGAAGAGGGTTCACCCGATCGGGCAGCCTGAATTCAAGGTCAAATAGACGCTTTAAGTGCGGCACTCGCTTGTCCGCAATAAAGCTGTTGTTTTGTTTGCTGGCGAGTTTTTTTCCGACAGTAAGACATTGGAGCAGGGCAGCAGTTAGTTACAACACTATTTCACCCCATACCTTGCGCGAAATGCACTCGGGGTAACTAAGCCATGCAACCCCAGTAACCGGCATTCGGTTTCCCACCAACGGAGGAGCTCACTTCGGTTTTTCAATTTGACCATAGAGGAGATATTTGATGCCACGTCCACTGAGGTTACCGGACTTGAGAGGCGCTTGACAGAGCTCAGATTTTCGGACTGCTACATTCGACCTAGTTGCTCTATTGAGGATACGTGACCAAGTTCATCTCTGATCCAGCTGATAGTGTGTCGGACTGTCAAATCTCCACGATTTGTTGTCCGTAAATTACTTCAGGGCGAAAGATTTCGGCTCCTAACATACGCACTTTTTCTTCACTGCACAGTGTCCAAGTCAAACGAATGAGTCTCCTAATTGCTAACGGCCAGACAACGAATCTCGGAAACTTTCCGCCAGCAGTGCGCTGTAGGCAACTGGATCAGCTTGAAAAGATAAGTGGTCGCTACGATACATAACCTAGTTTACGCTTTGCCAGTTCAAAGAGTGCACTAATATGCAGTGTGGAACATCTTCAATCTCCGAAAGTTAAAAAAAACGGGAGTGAGAGCCGCTTGTTGGAGGCGATGGCCTTATCAGTTCATTGATATCTAGTGGTTCTCTTTGCCTGTATGCCGAGGAGTGAGAACAATGTAGCTTTGATTCAAGATCACCACAGCCACAAGCATTGGCTCGCATGCGGGGTGATAGCAGTTATCAACCCGATTGAGTTGACTGGTGATAGTTTTCATGCTTCATTGACAAGTCACGGACTGGCCGTCTGTGGACTATCCCGATCGGGATAGGGCTGAGAGGGTTCTATAAGACAAACGGTCCTCTCGCACGCGAAGTGCATGGTCCAATAAGCGTAGTCTATGGTGAACGGCCAGCTAATCTATCCAGGGAGGACGAATTTTCTCGAGAACCATCCACTGTACCGAAACACAGAGAGATTTCAAAGATCTGCCGCACGTAGCGTCCACATCTTTGATCCACCGAACGGCGTGTTATTTATTTACTTTGTTCCTGTCGTTCTTAAACTGGTTCCATGCAACCTACAAGCTGCAAAACTAAAGTTTTCCGAAATAACGGCTACCCGAAGAATTTCCTACGGAGGTGCTTACGAAACCACCACCAAACGGATTTGCCAACACAATCAGAACAGAAGAAGGTTACGCTGCCATACATCAGAAACGTCGCGGAGATGACTGCACGACATTTACGGCAATATGGGATTACAGTCGCCTTCAAGCCTGCAAACACGTTGAGAAGAACTCTCTCGAAACCAAAGGGAAGTTTGGATGCAATGAAGAAAACGAACGTGGTCTACAGACTTAAGTGCAACGACTGCGACAAACACTATGTTGGCCAAACTGGAAGAAAACTGGCTACCAGAATACACGAACACAAGCTTGCCAGAAGAAGGCATGACCCAATGTCACTTGTCTCAATCCACGAAGACAGAGAAGGACACAAGTTCAATTGGAACAACGTTCAAATACTTGCTCACGCAAGAACAAAACGGGAGCGAGAGTTTGCCGAGGCGTGGTACTCCACACAAAAGTCGATCAATAAACACATCGACATTGACCCCGTCTATCAGCCGTTACGAGCAAAAGAACTACACGGTCACGGGACTCTGGGCCACATGGACAATCAAGAAACCTAACGACAACCAGCGGACAAATGGCCCCAAAGGAAGAAACCCACGAAAAACAAGACCACTGAATCAACCAATCAAGGAAACCAATCCAGACCTCAAAGCAAGAAGAAAACGACCGAATCACAACAGAACAATCACCCACAAAACTGTTGAATTGAATACGCCCAATGAACCAAACAGACACAAGAGATTGACACCAGGTCAGATTCACAAGGGTCCAATCAAACTAGGCGAAGACCCCCTTCAGAACTACCAGATGCTGTTTTAGGAGTCATATAAGCACAGGCAGAAGAGGAGGAATTCACCCACTCGACCCCGCACCGATGATGTCACCTCGATTGGTGATGAAACGCTTGCAATCCAACTGCCAAGCTCGGCGAACAGACCAACAATCAATCAGCGCACCCGAGCTACCTATATTCCACAACATTGCCGACTAAAGTTTTCCTTTCGTTTAGGAACCGCGTATATTCCCCTCCCTCTCTCAGCCTGATACCCACCTTTGTTTTTCAACACGTCTATTATCCATTTCAATCGTGCCTTCAAAATTGCACACAAAGGAACTTTCGAAATTGTAAGACATTTGACAAAGTATGACAAAAAGGCAAGAAAACCTATCGAAATCCCAAATGTCCGATCAAAGGATAGTCATTCGCAATCTGAGTGAACAAAAAAGGGATAACATATTCGTTTGGCTGAATGTTATGAAAGGGAGTGGTGTGTGGCTAAAGAGATCAATCCTTGAGATGCGTATTTCAAATCTTGGGCCTGAGGAGTGGATTTGTGTATGCTCTCTGGGTGTTGAAATGGGACGGATGGTCCGGTCCCTAAAACGGTGCAAAGGAACACAACACCTCATAATAGTGTGCCACAAAAAGGACAAAATTCTGGCGGTTACATCTAGTGAATACCAAATTCTCTCTGATTAAACTTGCAGTTTCATCACCAAACATGACAATGTTTATTCGGTAGAGTGAGAATATCTGTTTGAGTGGTGATATTTAGTAGCGATATTATATTATATTATATTATATTATATTATATTATATTATATTATATTATATTATATTATATTATATTATATTATATTATATTATATTATATTATATTATATTATATTATATTATATTATATTATATTATATTATATTATATTATATTATATTATATTATATTATATTATATTATATTATATTATATTATATTATATTATATTATATTATATTATATTATATTATATTATATTATATTATATTATATTATATTATATTATATTATATTATATTATATTATATTGTATTATACTTAGGAAGGCGATGGACGAACACACCTTGCCTAGGGATACTTCATGGTGGTTCACAGGGTATATCGTCTGCAATTTCATGCGATATACGAAAAATGGTCGTTTTTTATGCAATTGACATTCCAGCGTCCACGTGGACAAAACCGTGACCTTCTATATTTCCAGTCTCTGGCTGGTTGTCATCAGCTTGGCTGTGCGCTTCCTCTTGAAATGTTGTACACATGTTTCTTCACTAAGGAGATGTGACATCGTTTTTCTACCTCCGCACACTACTAAAGTGGGTCAAGTGTCCCAGTCATTTCCATATGGCTCGGACCCCCTAGCCACCCACAGTTCTAGGCTTACTTGAGGAAGAGTTTTTAGGTGGGTACACACTAGTGCTTCATCACTGATGCATCAGACGTAGACATTTCCAATGCCTCACTTCCAAGTTTGCGGCATGCAGCGTTTTGAAGAAATTCACCCTGTCTGCTTACGAGACAAGCTAAGACAAACTCTCAGTTGGTCACTGAATCAACCTTAGCAGGTTATGTGGGGCTGGCAAATTGGAGTCATTCTGTGAAGTAAACTATGGTTGGGCAGCACCAAGCAACTCTGGATGGACTGCAGAGGAACTAGTTAAGTCATGGTGACGTTCTCGAAATGACCCCAAGAAGGGCGAAACTGGTCGTGGGGTGTCGAAGAGTTTTCAGCAACCTTGTGGGTAGTTTCCTTTATGAAGTTGATCTGTTGTTCATCTGTGACACTGTGTGTTTAGTCGCTCCAGTAAGTCAGTTTTCTGATATCACAACTCAGGTTAGCTGTCAAGGCCCTAGAAACTAGCCTAATTGAATAACGCTTACCGGATACGAGTCCAGTTCGTGTGGCCGTGAATAACGCTCACACCAGTAGGACAGCCGTACCAAACGATGGGCAACTATCACCCAAAGGGCGACGCAAATCAGCGGAGTGAATACACACAGCATTAGGTAGGCAAGTAGGGGACGTTGCATTTGCTCGATCCTGACGCGGAGAACAAAGAAGACGAATAGGTTGAACACCGCCAGACATATTCCGGTAAGTCCATTTAGCGTTGCCTGTATAGACCAGGTGAGACGATAGAGTTTGTTTTCCGGGGCCCCTTTATCTGGCGTCTCGAGCCTAAGCACAGGACAGTAAACAGAAATAACGAGCAGTAACGAGGCGCTACGTAATGGCTGATGGTTTGTGTACGGAGAGATTTTAGGTGACTTTAGGTGACTTCTCCCTCATACAACAAAAGTCTACATAAAAAGCAAGTAAGTAAGGCAAGTAATATAGTAAAATGCGATAGTATAGTCAAATAGTATATTGGTTTTTATGGGTTGAGTTTGTGGGATCAATCTCAGGGTAGGTGGACAGATGGGAAAAGCTCCTGCTGCCCTATTCCCATAGGCATCGAATATGTGACAATGATCTGCAGGCATGAGAAATATCGACCTTCGTTGATCTGTTTCCAGGATAAGTCTGGAAATCACAGACCTTCATAATGTATAGTTCTGAAGAAAGTTATACTGTAAGGTTAATCGCACTTTCAAGTTTTCATTTACGGTAGCGATTGACCTCTCTCCTTCATGTGCATATGTTTCAAACCAAGCCCAGGAAATAGCCTGATCATTCCAAGTTGCGCGTTATTTCTCAATCCAATGGCGGTTTTGGCGACATCCTAATCGTTAAAACCAATGGACGTTCTTCTCAGAAGCTATCAGAATACTTCCCAGGAATCTTGAGTAAGGTTCTTTATTCGTTACTTCCGGCCATGTCAGCCAGTTCGCAAGGTTTCATTTGCCCCTGCCCGGATTAGCGTACGTTCTCTAGTAATGTCACGCAATACACTATCACGCTTAAGACAATACGGCGGAGTATTCGAAACCTGAATATGTTAGCTTTTTTTAAAAATAAATATGATGGGAAGATCTCGTGGACAAGGCCAATCAGTTCAGCTCGTAACCTCTGTTCGCGCCCTCCTTATGATCGGTCATCCAGTTCGACCTTTGCACTTGTCCATTACCATTCATCTATCAGCGTCTTGTTTTAGGGAGTGACGAATCTCAAGTGCGAACTTCCTCGTCGCTCAATATTCTGTGGCGTTTTCTGTAATATCTTACACCCTTTAACGAAACAGGCTATCCTTTCCAACGGTTACTGCTCAATCTTTCCGTGGGGCCCAACTTTGATCAAGTCACAATCTAATGAGGCTCCAGGCTCAATGATGTCTGACAGTGATCCTGCATTCCCAGGGCCAGCATAAACCTGTACCTGTCAAACCAGCCGGGCAATATTGCAAAAGACTCACAGAAAAGACGCTAGGAAACTAGATTTTTCGCTGTCGCACATTATTTTAAGTGCACAAGTTATGTGCTTTCTTCTGGAGCCACATTCACACGTCTTAACCTTAGAAACCTCGTGTCGTCGCCTCCGGACAAAATTGATTTTTGAACAAAGGTATCCATTCACGGTAGATTTCACTCCGGATTGGTTCGTGGTTTCTAACAGATTGGTTTCTGTGTGCCAATAACCCACCGTTTGACCGTCACATTTGTCTTCGAGAAATGCACCCCAGCTTGACCAAAACGTATCATTTTTGACCGCATATTTTATCGATCGGCACCATAAAGATCAGTCTATTTAACGTCCATAAGCTTCACACATGGCACTTTGTAGATCAGCATGCCTCGGAAGTCAGAAGGATTAATTAAGGGTTGTTCTCAGGTTGCGATGCTACATTCGAAATCCTAGGCTTTGTGGTATTATATTACTGCACCAAGCAAACCTGGTTCGTTGCAAATCATATCTTTGGGTTATCATTAGGCCTGCAAGCGAAATGCTGGACAGTCGATCGGGCTTTCATCCGTTTATTGTTTGAACCAGTCTGGCTGTTGATTCACACTCGACGTGGTTCAGGGATGTGCCAAGGCCTTCGGATACAGTTTTTGGTGCACTGCTACCTTTCCTTTGAAACAATCAATATCGGAACTAATGTCCCACTGTTCTACGGGAAAGAAGTTGCCAAAAAGTCAATATATTTCACTTCAGTTTCATTAAGTTTTAAGCAACAAAACCTCCGGTGCCTCACTCAAGGACCCTGTCTATTGAGCGTTAACTTGGTACTCACAGAATCGGAAAATTATTCTGCTTTCCGATGCAGAGTTTACAGCGCTCCCTCCCAGGCTACTAGGTTGGCATGAATTTTCGGTCCACTGCTTCGTCCTTTTGTTGGGTATCTATCATGAAATCTCAAAAAATAGCACGGGGACTGAGGGACTTCAGAATACCCAAGCCCAGACATAACAAGTCGAACGTCGAAGAAGATTCAATCCATTGGTTTTTTGTCCGGCGATTCACACATTTATTGTCCAGGCTAGTGAGATCTATTTGAAGGGGAACTCACCGCAGGTCGTCTGTTTGTCTGTGTTGCATTGTCAGGACAAATATAGGGTCTTGGGCAAGCAATGACTTTTACTTGAATAAGGAATAAATGTAAGGCCGATGTGGACGAATATATTTCTCAACGTGTCACTAGCATTGGTGTTCAGATATGCTCATAAACTGATCAATAAAACAACCTGTTTAGCAGAAGACACTCACTACTCATTAGTAGTAAAATCCAGCTGCAGCCTCGTTGGAACAATTAATATCGTCCAGTTAAACGACACCTAACTGTTGAAAACGTCGTTGGAATCTCTGGATGAGTGATCGGTAGAAGCGGCAGTTCTTCAGTCATTCGCTTCATCCACTCGAGAAGTTACACGTTTTGAGTCATTTTGTTGACGGTTGGATGCGCCAGATCCCTCATGGTGAACATAAGGTCGTGAGAACAAGACAAGCCAATATAGATTTACTCATAAGTTTACATTCTGCATAAGGTGGCAAGCATATGGTATCATCAAGAGAATCTCTCACCTGGTTCCGCGACCGTCTTCTCTCCAGTCAGGATGGTATATCTGCACCAGGGCGTACTTACATGTGAAGTAGTCACAGAGAAAGTATAGCATCCCAACTGGCAAGATGATGGGAGCAATCGGGGCGTAGGCTATTGCGATGGTTTGGATCAACATCATAGAGGCGTAGCGTTCACGGAACGGGAAGGGACCGGCGTTTTCCTAGGTTGGAGTGTGAAGTTGCATAGTTTAGAGGTTCAGAGTAGGGATTGCATGTGAATTTCTGTCAAAATACGCGAAGGTTTATCCGTAACGTTTCATGTCGTAACCGGTGTTTTTGGCCCTTGGTATTGATGAGGTGAACACCAGACAAAATCGCCCCACCTTTCGCATGATTCCCTCACAGCATGATTGAGGATACTATCCATCGCTGTGGATACTGAAATCCTTTGTGGTTTTCACACGTTTTTCTGCCGAAATCATTTTGCTGTGTGTCTAACCTGATCAAACGTAGCTGATAGGATTAACAGACGGCGGTTTTAGGCGGCAGCTTAAAAGTGGTTTTTGGGCTGATATTATTTCCAGGAGACCGAGGTTTTCACCGTACACTTATGGGATTGCCGTGACTGAGTAATTGCTCTGGTCTCCACTAGACAGATTGTTTGTTTTCCAAAGCTCAGGTTTTGTTCCTCTTAGCCGGTGTTTTCGCCAAAACCTGTCTACAAGATCGCCTCAAGAAGAGACCTCCGAATCAGGCAATCCGTATGTGAAATTACTTTTCGAAACCAATAATAAAATGCAAAATAAGCAGGCTACATTTTAGGATAGGAAACAATAAGTTGAGTCCGTGAAAACAAAACCCGTGTGTCTCTACATGGCAGGATCGTTTTCGACCAATATCTTTTATTGGTGAATCATAGTAAGCTCAGGTTACTAAGACCGCGAATTTATTACGGCAGTTTGATACACAGAGTTTAGGTGGACACTAAATGGATTTAAGACGGACCAGATGGAACCTTGACGAACGTTGTCCAGGATCATTTCCCTGGCCCGAGAACTAAGGAGTCCAACTACCCGTCACTTGTGTGCTCTAACCAAAAAAGCAACACAAGATGTAAATCGGTAATGTCTTTTCAGAGTATTGTTCTAACTTGACTTTTAACAGCTGACATGCGGCTGACGCGACCATGCATTTTAGGCAACAATGGAATAAACTAGAAACTTCACGCGTGCTGTAAACATGGCCAACACCTGGAGCCATCGGTTACAGTGAATGTCGGTAGAAAGTTTGATGCAGTTATACAGTATGAAGGGTCGGAAATGTTGGTCACGGCCTGACTGACCAGTTTGGCCACTGTTTGAAATTCTAGGGATTATCTGATGCTACCGCCAGCTGAATTGCTCACAGTCATGGTTTCCTTAGCACTGGTGAATAAAACAAGTGGCAAGTACTCTATACACTCATCTGCACAACAATTTGGTTTTGACGGGTGAATCACCAGGAACCCAGCTGGATCTCTCGTTTCTGATGTTGTTCACCGTGGGTCGGACGTTAAAATTCGGGTCAGGGGGTAATTTCATCAGGCATTCTTATGTGCTTGGTCAGTTCTTTGAGTTAGATTAAACAGAGTCTTTCGGCGATATCAAGATGTGGACGCAGTTTGATACCCTATCTGAGGAGCTACTGCGGCACGAGCACACTAGACAACATACGCATTCAAAAAGACAACTCCGAAGGAGACTGTTTTACGTTTCGATCGACCGTTCCAGTGGAGATTACTATCACACTTGAGACCATATGAAAGCAATAGTCAACTACTCAAAACAAGGTGAGCTATACATACGGGCTTTGTCAGCCACGCAAGCCCTACTAACTGATCTTTTGGTCCGTATTACGGATAGAACCCTGTCCAGGCGCGTTGCTAGACTGAACAAGTGGACCTCGAGGGATCTAAGAAGATAGCTTTCGCCATGAACGTTGGTCTTCCCAAGCCTTCAGTTCTCAGATAACATCTCATTTGCTCTTCTGCAATTTACCCGTCGTCCAAATAAACTCGTAATTCTGCTCATCGACTCGTCTGTTTCGCAGATGGCAAATTTTGTTATGTCGATTTCCCTCATAGTTAAAACCTCACAGATTAACGGCTAACAAACAAAAACCTGCAGAATGTGACCTCATCTGACAGCATGGTTTCGTAAACCGTAATGACCGCATTAAGGAGGAACACACTGCTACGTCAAAATCAGGTGAGCACCAACGCAACTAGTTGACGGAAACCTGTGATGCAATTTGCACACTCCCACACCGGCAGCTTTCGTTTAGCTTTGACAAGCAGTATGTATATCCCGCCTCTGAGATTCGTCGAAGACGAAGGCTGGTTTATCCCTAACACTGCTGTGCACTTGCAGATCCACTGACGAATTTTTTCAGCTACGAAACTGCCACACTACTTCTACGTAGCTAAACGCCCGGGAAAACGAATGCCACGGATATCAGTTCCCTTTTGGAAACGGTCTTATTGTAGTGCCGTATGTATGCACCGTCGAGTTGTGAGCTATAATCCCCACAATTACGTACAACCAGTAGTCAGAAAGTCCATTTAGATGGAATTTCTTGCACTTGAAACCTTACACTGAGATGTTTCACTAGATTTTGGTGATAGTGCTTTTCTTGGAAACGTGCGTCTCGATGGAAATGAAAAACTGAGCACGAGTTTCTCTGAAATCATTAGTTTGTTTCAAGGAGTACGCCGATGCACATTGCTGCAACTCACGAGTAGACACAAGAGTACTTGCCAGCAGCAAGTTTTCTCTTTGATTAATCTGCGTGTCTTTTTGGGTTGCAAATTCTGCCCGTGGAACGAAGTTATTATAGGGATCCCTCACATCTTACTTGGCAGCTCAAGTGATTCACGAACTATTGTTTAAATGACACGTGTAAAATCCATTTGATCAACGTCAAGGTTTCATCTAAAGAAACTCCCTGAAGATTCGAGGGATTGATTGAAACACATCCAGCTGAATGACCGCCAGTATAATTGTCAAATACAAACAGTCGTATTTTTCATCCTGGGCTTACCCGCGCTAAGCATCCGGCTTCAGCGGATGAGTGAATGCAACAGCTCCAACGTCGCACGAGAAAGAGGAAAACGCGATCTAGTTGCATCAGGGTCAAACCACTTCCCAACAGTGAGCAAGTGATTATGTAGTTGATGAAGAGGACCGAGCTGTCAGGCAAGAAGATACATTCTATTCGCAACTTAGCCCCTTCCGGCAAACTGGAGTTGAATATCTTGAGTAGAATTGCTGGGACTCTGCAAACAGAAATAAAAATAGTAAGAAATTGTGTTAAATTGACTTTACGTTACGTCGTGGAAGAAATATGTGATGGGGTTTAAATCATGACTTGGATTCAATAAATTTTCTTTTTCAAAAGGAGACTCTTTAAAAGGCGTATCAAAATGGGGTAAAAACGTTTCGCTCGCTGACAGATTTTGGTTCTGAATATAGTTTACAGTGGAACCAATAAATAATATGCTGCCCTGGTCTAGTTCTCCTTCGGACCAAACGAATAAATAGACGTATGTACCTACTGTTCATCGGTTGACGTATCCCAGCATAAGTTAGATGCTTGCAGGTGCGCCTGCTGAACGGGAGTACAGTGCCCCATGGCTAGAGGATGGAGGGCTGAACGGCCAACGCATTGATGAAGGCTCTTAGTGGAAAGTTAAATTATTGTACTACTCAGTAATAACGAGTAATCTGGCTGTTCGCAGAGATATCACGTGGCAGCTATGCAAATCGAGTTCACGCAGTTCAAACTGCAATGTTGAGAGGTCCTACATACTTCACATGGGGACTGTTTTATTTCTAATATTGTTACTCCGCATTTGATTCAAAGCATCCTCATGAGGTTGCAACTCTTCAGCCCTGCGGAATTTTCGAGATGCAGTCTGATGGCTGAGTAAGAGGGTGCAACCCTTCGGTTTGCAGAATTTTACGGATCACAACTGCAAAACCCATTGCTCAAGGTGCTTGATCGGAATGTTTTGTTTCACTTTTAGGAGAACTCACCCGCTAACGCCCAGAGATGGTAGAAGCAAGATGTTGACCACCAGAAAAGCATACAGACGGCGTTGACCAACTTTCTCTTGTCCGCTGTACGTTCCATGATTGTTCCAATTCTCACTGTACACGACCAGGAGCTTAACCAGAGCTGCAGATCCAACCAGAATAAGCGCTGGCACCCATTGGTAAATGAGGATATTCTGAAGAGCATAAAATACATTTCATTTTTTATTACTGTTGTATCGTGGGGTGGCCGTCTAGTGGTTACGGGCGAAATGGCCTGTCCTATCGTCCACAGGATCATTTTACCTGGAGTCAGTGAACAGATTTCCAGTACTACTGAGATTATGTCGAACAAACAGAAGCGGGAATCTTAGCGACGGTCTGATGGTAGGTCACCGGCTAAACACTCGTGTGTACGATGATACCCGGCATTATCAATGCACTCTATCCCTCATTAGTGAAGGTTAACCTCATACGTGACATTACGGTTGCAGAAATAAGATTGGCTGTCATCGTAATACACTACTCAAACGTTTGTGAAAACCCTTCGGCAGCCCACGACCGGTTTCGCCGTTCTTGAGGCTGGCCCATCAGGTAGGCACAATCCACAGTCAACCTCATGTTCTACTTGAACACAAATTGCACGAAATTCGACCCATACACTCATTTGCATATAAAGTTTTTTTTTCACGAGAGGTTCACCTGGAATTCAGCTGAATGTCTCGTTTATGATGTTCTTATGCAACTGAATGTGCTGCACCAGGCCGCTTTATGCTTCATTTGCTGCGATATTCGAAGTATCGTGATACATAGTAGAAACGCAAAACACTACTCGTAAGAAGACCATAGGCGAGAGATTCAGCTGTGTCTCCCATCAAAGCCAAATTGGCATGCAGATGAGTGTATAAGTCCAAATTGATTGTTCTCCCTGTAACCGAACACTCATGGCCTCGAACTTTCATTTGACATTCAGATGCTTATTGGAAGCGGATCACTGTGCACAAGCACCAACGGTATCAAGTTGTATAGACTGGCTTGACAACATGCCGACTGATTGACTCCTACTAGTTCATCTACGCCCAAAAAAGTTTAGGAGATTATGTTAAATTAAACCGTTCAAACTCAAATCTGTCGTAATTTCTGAGATGACAGTGATTTAAACAAAAAGGCACACCAAGTGAATATTTCGAAATGGTACTCAAGATGCAGGATTTTCAAGCAGCAAGCAAACAAATTTCGTAGTTAAGAAGCAACCCTTTCCGCATCCACCAATCTCCTCCAAAAGTTTGTCTAAAATCGTTATTTTCAGTGATTGGTTCACAGAACCGTGGCCCGACAGAACCACAGAGCTTGAGTTAACAGACGAAGACAGAATGCGAGAGAGAGAGAAATGACTCACAAATTCCGGCGCGAGCACTCTGAGTTGACTGATGTAATTTACTGCGACCAGGAGGTAAGACGGCGAGGAAAGTAACAGTGCCAGGGCGAAAATTCCAAAAGCTCTAAAGCACACAATAGCTTGCCAAAAGAGTCCTCGGTGACGCCTTTGCATCAAGTTAGTCCTGCAAACAAAAGATGTCAAGAATATGTGGAGTCCAATAGTTTTTGATTTATTGATTTTTTTGGTGTGCAAAACCTATGCTGCATTTGTGCAGACAAAAAATAGGCTTACAGCCCGTGAGTAAGAAAGCAATCACCATCGGCCGGAAACTTTCCCAGAACGTGATGGAAAGCGTCCTCTGTTGAGAATTTTTGTCAGAACTGTCCAGCCGTTTTTCTTCCCTGAGATGATATCTAATCTTTTTCCGGCCAATGCTAATTTTCGGAAATTCTGCTGTGTCGCTAGGATTCTTTCATTTTTTGAGGTCATCACCATGTATGGAAGTTCTTTGGACACTTTTTTTCGATGTAATCACTTGGACGAAACAACTCGGTGTCCATTATGTTTGAATCGTTGACACTGGTTAAGAATATTCGTTTGAGAGACACAGATAATCGCGGAACAACTGTTAAAACATGAAACGGAAAAATCTGAAATCGGTGAGTTTGAATGTGCTTTCTGTCCAGTTCATAAAACAACAGAAAAGGAAGTGTGTGCAGCGTTGGAAAACACACAACTGACCAAACAATGAATAGGGTAACGGGGTTATAGGGAGTTCTAATTGATGCCTACTCAAATGTATTACTGTAAGACTGTGATATCAGCGACTTTCAAAATGAAAATTATCCAATGCAGATCCCGGTCGTGATGAATTTCGCTTGACGCTTCAGGCAGTGTAATTTAACCACCGTAATGGCCATTATGAGTAGTATCAAAGATTGTACTAGGCATGGGTGTTACTGACACGCAGTCATCCAGCTGCACCCAGCCAATAAGAGCTGAGTTGTGGGCACTCATGTCTCGTTTATATTGAACAGTTGTTGGTTGGGTCATAACAGCAGCAGAGTGTTAGACATTCTTCACAGGCCGCACGTGTGTATATTTGAATACTGAACAATCGGGGCCGCAAACTCAGCCGCGTAACTCAGCTAATATCGCGACGGTGGGTCCAGAGAAAACAAAGGACTCACAAATAAGGTAGATGATGGATTTACAAAGTCCCACATCCTGTGTTGTGGATCAGATCCTGAGCAATTTCATAGAGTGGCGAGTTAAAGGGTGACCCTTTAAGGAAGCCACCACTTGAACGGAAACGTGCTGACTACTGGAATCTGTCGTGAGATGCAACAGACTTGGAACCACTGATCTGCTAAAAGCCCTAAAGGACATCCATGCTGTATCGAAATCCGTCCACATTTTCATACCCATGTTCTGTCCGTATTTTTTGTAGCCCACCGTGTCTTGCTGGAAGGTTGGTAGCGCAGGTGCTCTAAACGGAACATCTTCACCCATATGGAGGGAATATTTTAGTCCAGATTTGCACTCGACGCTCCACTGCAGAACCCATTACTTTTCTTTGAAGGAGTGTGGTTGACATATGAATTCATAAACAACATCCTAGAAGGAGTGAGTAGGACTCACCTTACTAGTCTGGAAAAGCATTGGAGCTCGCAAAATTCACGACACTCAACTTACCAGATTAGCTCTTCAGCTGCTGGCGCCAGTAGCAGCTCGTGAAACGGCTGACGAAGGTGTCGTACGGCTTGGGGCAGATGTGATTCGAAACTGCTCCACGCAACACCGTGTTTGTGGGTTTCCGGGTGAATAGTATATGAGAGTGGGATTGTGATTCTAGCCAGCGAAAATAACTCCTTTGCTATGCTGAAAGGAGGAGGGTTATCGAAATGAGCTTGATACATTTCCTTCCAGTAATCGTGCTACTCATAAGTAGCGCAAGTTGACGACCGTTATTGCAAGCGACAAGGGTTTAAATGGTCTTCAGAGTACAAAGTGCGATCAACTGGGATTTTCTAGGGGATAGAAGAATACTCAGTACCTCGTCTTATGATTACGCTCAAATCCTTCTGTTTCACTTTTTATGTACCTAAAGAATGACCTTCATCGCTCACATTTCGTCTGAGGTAGCCAAATTTTCAACGCCTGTGACTAAGTGCAGATGTTCTGGTGGTCGTGGTAATTGGCCAGCCAATTGCCAGTCTTCACGAACACACCAACGACCATCTGATCAACCACCAGTACACACACCCGAGCTATCAATAGTTCGACACATTGAGTTCAAATAATCGCTAAATTAACGGTTATTTCTTGTCTTCCACATGCACAACCTGCAGCAAACTGAAGGGGACGAAGAATGTTGCTGGTTTTACTTGTTGGGAGCCCAAGGGAGATCTAAGTTTCCTCCAAATGCGGTGTCTATGCAAAATATGCAAATACGACTTACATTGTGAATCAGGGTCAGCTAAGCACCATGAAGCGAAAATCGATGAAATACTTTGCTCTACTTAACTCGCACATCCCACCACTAAATTGCACAATGAACATTTAGGTTAAGTGAACCAAAGTGGAAGTAACTTCTGTTGAGCTTTGAAGAGAAAAATTATGCGATACATTTGAATTTGCAAGTACACTGAACTCGACTGAAATGCCTCATTCGGTAATGCTTTATCTCGGTGTTCCAAAAGTCAGTTTAATTTACAGGTATATCACGGTTTATCCAAACATTAGCTCGGCCTTCAAAAGTGCAAAAAATTCACTTTCAGTTCCCAGGATAACGACGGCGTCGTAGTGGGCAGTCCTTCGAGCCAGACTATGGCAGATTTACTCATGACGGAAATGGACATGGAGACAGCAGGAAACACAGGTCAACCTCAACTATATTGGCACAACCGGAAAGATGGTTTTGTCTATCTTATCGGCACTCAGAAGCAGAAATACCTCATTTATGTGATACATTCCAAGAAAGGTTCCCCGTCACTCACGAGGAAAGCAACGCAACCAAGTAGCTTGGATGCTAGACGACTTGGCTTACTGAAAACCTAACCGAACTAGACAAGGCGTAGTTCCACGATTTCTGTTAGATAAAATAAAATCTTTCACTAGTTCCTTAATTACTTTATTGAGCCAGACAAACCCTCACACCTGTCAAACGTGGCCGAGATCCTCATGGACACCAACAGAAGAGAACAACTGGTACTGATACACCCACCTGGATAGCAGATTCTGAGGGCATTTCCACAGGTAAATTACTGGCGTGACTGGCACACTCGAAGTGCTGCCCACTGGTGATTCACGAATGCATGGGGCTTTCAGTCGTTTCAGTAAGAGACGACTAAATGGCGTTTCGTTGGGCATGCCTAATGGTCGGTTATTATCTTTTTTTGGCAAAGCGTTTTGTGTAGTTTGGATAAGATGAAAACTTTCTGCTGCTCGACGAAATTTCCAAAAAGAATTCTATTCCTCGAACTCCATAGCACCCATTTTTGAATCTTCGTCGAGAGGAAGTTAAATGATGTCCTTGCTCTGAACTCAGCAGTTCAAGACGTCCATGTGTCATGAAGCAGAGACGGTTGGTTCTGGAAGAGCGATCCTTTGAGAGCTTTGTCTTGACCGGGACTCTTCGGGTGGATGTGGGAAGATTCGGTGACGTGGCCGACATCACACTGACGTCACAAGTGCGCACGGCATATATGACGTGCGGTATCTTGATCGAAGGCAGGACCATATAATTCAAAATGGCCAGACACTGTTGCCATACAGGCCATCTGCGCTTTGAAATAATGTGTGATGTGAACCACGTTTTAACCATTCATTCGTTTCATGTAACGTGAATTTCAGAACCGACCGAGATGCTTGAGTCATTTTTGGATGACATGTTGCTGCAGAGTGCATCCTGTGTGCTACTATTCCATGTGTGTAAAACCCTAGAGGAACACTGAAAGTACATCATTTCAGAGGTATTTCTTGTTGGAAGGTTTGATCACGTAGGGCCATATGATTCGGCACTGGTGAAACGGAAGTATATTTTATTGTGTTTCAAGACCAATTCCGCAGAGATGGGGCATACTTAATATTCCGGTTGGGAGCATCTGAACAGCAGTGTGGTGAGCTCCCACTTGGCTCGGGATTAACACCACTCGTCCTTAGGTTAGGGTATCCACCTCACGTGACCTCACGTTTTGACTGGCTCCTCGAGTGACGACTTCTCATATGTAGGTTTTACTCATCAGGTGAACTTTATTCTTCCTGTGAGCTCTTAAAAAAGGGTTCCTAAATCTCCTCTCCCTACCAAGTGCTCGCTAAGATGACCCCAGTTAGCAGTGTTTCGCGGCACATTTGGAATGCGTTGTGCGGATGTGCCAAATGTCTGTTGTGTCGTTCTCCGGAGAATAAAAATGTCGGTCGCATCGCTTGTAACACACCACTTTTCCATGTATTCAAAGAGGCCTAAACTTGTTACTGGCTAGGTTATCTTTAAAAATGAATTCCAAAACGAAGGACTGGACTGTCTACTTTCAGATTGAGAACACATGGTTTACGAATTAGATACATATGTAGAGGACGTCTCTTGAAGTACAATGGCGCAGTACAATAACGTTCGTCAATATATTTCGGCACAATATTTCATGCTGTTTAGCTGGTCAAGGTCGACAGGACTTGGTGACGACCAACAGCCAGCCACAGTGACAGCCAATAGAGGTTGCATTCAGTAATGTCCACATTTTCATATTAGGACATGTGTGATTGAAACGTTCATTTTAGTCTAACAGAGTAGGCACATGCACAAACTGCGTTGATATGAAGCATGGAAATCAATGCGTGAAAGGTCATTTATCGATTAGAGGGAAGCGACCTGGTGGTCTTTTCTCGATAATCCGAGAACTGGTAGTAGTAAACTAAAGTTATGAACAAATTCAAGCTCGTTGACCTGATTCTAGGACAAATAAAAACAGTCAGAATGATTTAGAAGCCTTTATAACAATCCTATTGACTGTATTCGCGTTACAAAATGTCAGTCTGTTGCCCTATAGTGTTGGTTACAAATTCTATTTTAGGTATCGATCACAAGGTTCAAAATAATCCGAAACTACGGACATTTGGGAGACCAGTTCGGATTCGTCGCAACCTGTGTGCTAGAAGACTCTTGTCAACTGGCGAAAAGTGCTAAGAGCTGCAAGCATGTTTCTTCCAACCGATGCTTCATGTTACTGCTTCTAATAGCGTTCAGTTGCATATCGGGCGCGCAATACTCTTACGGGCACTGGTTAGCTGTCCAGATTTTAACCTCGTCTCAAACAGGATGGTCATATTTGAAAGGAGTTTACTCAAGCTCAGATAGTCAGTGAATTCTTGCAAATTTATGCTATTAAGTGCGTCAGTCCGCAGAAATGTCTCAGAGCACGCTATACGCGTGTGAAATGCAGCGAGGACAAGAGGAAGGTAAGTGCAATACTAAGTACTTCATAAGCACATAAATCATGTTTTAAGTGTGACCAATAAAACACAATCTTCGTCCATCAAGTCTTCCCCTATTTTTTTACTAACTCGTAATTTTTTGCCGCAAATCCCTCGATTTTAATGCGATCGTCACGACTACTGGGATGTTTTTGTTGGGCGTAAGCGTGGACCGTTTGACGGTCGTGAGCTGAATGTTGTGGTGGGATTCTCCATCCTAGCACAAAATGATATCCTCATCCGGTTTACAACTGTCGTTATGGGTAAATCTCATGTCTGTTTTACCTAGCGTTGTTAACGGGCACTTTCTTCCTCGAAGTTACCTCCAAAACCGCTAGAAATTTCGTAATCTTCAACTGGGATTTCGTCATGTAACTGAAACGATCTATGTTTAAAAGCCAAGAAATACCGCCAAATTGTTTCACCCTTGTTTGGAATCACCAGCAGCGTTCGTCTGACAAAACTCAAGGAAGCATAGTACCTGTAACCTCCCGGCTAGTAGTTTGAACGCATAACCTTTCGGCCACGATTGAGAGCGTGAGTAACTCGCACGTAGATATGATATAGTGCAACGCATTCTCTAATTACGGGATACAACTCACTTGGTCATACTGTTTGACTAGCTCCTCGAGTGACAACTTCTCACAGGGCAGTTGCACACATCTTGTGGAATTATCCTTCCTCTGAGACACTTATGGCTTGATGTTAGTACGAGCAAAATCTGTGTTCACACCACCATCAAAGCTTCAGAAACAGAACAACAGTCAACACTGACTACGGTCTTTGATCCAATCGGCTTGATTGGACCTCATCTGTTGCTGGTTCCTGCATCTTCGCAAGAAATCATTTTCATTGATTAGTTTCATGTTCAGTGAGGAATCAGGTGCTATTCTTCAAGGGATCCAACTGAAGAAAGCACGACCTGGAAGCATACCTCGCTAGTGGGTGTCACTTAGTTTTGACAAGATGGCAGGTGACCGTTCTTCCGTGTCATTCGTTACGGGATATCGTGTCCCTAGTGTCATTTTAGTATGTTTTGACTGTAACAAATCTTCAGATAGTGGGGTTCAATCACAAGATTTTGTGAGTTCAGTATCTGTCAGAGGCTAGATTGACTCATTCAAGGTCAGTTTAAGGAGGAGATGTAAAAAACTCACGGGTGTTTTTCATAGTTCTGCGCGCATCATACTGCAAGCACTGTGATGTTGGTGAGTAGGAACCTACCTGAGTGAAGCCTCTGGAGAATTAAGTCCAACAAACACCAGACCCGTGAAAACGGCTTTACATTCGTTCACACAACCATCTCCATCAAGTCCCATGCTTGCTCGGATTTGTTTCTGCTGTTCCTCTACCTCTTCGAGTTGAGCCGAATAAACCTCGATCGCATCGAGTGGCAAAGCCAAGGATGGGCGACAACAACTGGGATCGCAGCAACTTCGTTTATACGTCGGCGGAATTCCAGTTTGTTTCAGTTCTTCCTCACTTAATCGACTGAAGCACTCCAGCTCGCGTCTACGAGTAGAACAGGTGAAAATGGAAAATTGGGAACACAACTAGTGGTTCATGGTTTGCGAGACCGCCCAAACTCATAAAGCACGGGCAACAAACTTGCAAAGATGGAAACTGATGATTACATGTTGCTGCTTCGGGGGAGCTGGAATAGATAAATGCTGCACCAATGAGGTGGAGTTAATCAAAGCCGAATAAGGAAATTCGTCTATGATGAGGTGACAAGGCTTGGCACAACGTATACCATGTGAGCCGAACAGCACGACAACCAGAAGTGCATATGGGGCAAGACCATGCGCTGGCGTGGGCCAGTCGACGGATGCCAAAACCTCTGGACACCCGTATATACACACACAAACGAGCATCATGAGGCTGCATGAGTGGTGGACTCAACCGACCGACCGCTTCATCTTTCCATGAGGGAATAACGGAACATTAGCGAAATACATTAATTTGCAAATCATTTCGGTTTTGCAAGAGACTCACCTGGAACCCAGTTGAATCTCTCTTTGTGATGTTTCCAGGCCCTACTCATAAGGTTGCTGAATCTCTCAGTCGCCTGGAAACCTCACAAACGAGAGATTCAGTTGGGTTCCAGATGAGTCACTCGTAAAACCAAATTGATTTGCAAATGAGTGTATTTATCGAAATCACTCCAATTTGGGTTCAGGTAGAACAGAAAGTTGACAGAAACTCGGGGACTGCACCTATTTGATGAGCCTCAAGAAGGGCGTAACCGGTCTTGGGCTGTCGATGAAATTTCAGGCACCGTATGAGTAGTGCAGTACGAAAAAAAGAACATATTGATGGGTGTGTAACGCCCATAAAAGTTTCACGTCTATTGTTCAACTGTGTGGTCAGCGAATGTTGCATATAGAAGAGGCGAAAACTAAGGGTTGTTAGCCAGGAACCGCAATTATTCGGTTCGAACAAATTGTGGGTGACAGTTCACTTTACCTCATTTCTCGCAGAACTATTGGTGTGTATCCCCTCGTGTCGAACTCCGTCACCACCGAGCGACCAGAATTTCGGTGTCTGGTCGCAATCCTGTCCACCCGCACCGGTCCTCAAATGCTAGGAGATACGGGTCTGCTTCAGTGGAAGCTAAGCAATGTAAAGTGCCCCACATTGAACTGATTCGTTTTCTGCGGGGCACAAAGTTCCAGTTGCCTGATCAATGCTTCCAAATGTGTTCAGTCAGCCATACCCTCCCGCAGTTGTGATAGACCACACGGCTTTTCCATGCCCTGTATTTGATGGATGTGCTGAATTTCGCGGTTTGCCTAACTCATTTGGATTGTCTGATCACATGTCGCACAGTTGTCCGTATTCTTATCGCCCTAAACGTCATTCGGGAGCAGCAGAACGGTTCCATACAAGACGCTTTCGATAAACCAAATACGGAATAATCTTTCTAGTGTACACAGTCTAGTCTTTCCAGCATCCTGAGCCATGTCACTGCAAACTTTCGGCAAAACTAGAATCCAGGCACAACTGCCCGAGCACATGTTTTTTTTCATCTGACCAAAGACCAAACCGAATAATTTGCGACGTACTATCCATTTTGTTCAAATTTCATTGATATCATCCAGCCCGACCCTCAATAGCGAAGTTGGTAACGTCCCCAAATGCGTGTCCTTTCCAACTATTGATTGTACTGCACACGGACAGGCACAGTTAAGCTCTCATTGTGACCGCCGTACACTTGGTAGTTGCTCTATTGGAAATGTTCACTCACATGTGCACCGCATGCACTTTTGAATACATTACGTGTACTATTTGTAGTAAACTGTACATTAGTCACTTACTGCTCGTGTGGCCAGAAAAATAGGGGAATCCAAGATATTGACGCACGTCCGGTTGTTCACAGCATTCGATTATTTTACTGCCACTCTGAGTATTCTGTGCTTAAAGCTTTACGAACACCGGAGCGTAGCGAATCGTGTGTATTCTATACCTTGGTAGGGGACTGCAGTCCTCAGTTCCCTCAGGCCTCTCAACGGACTGCTGAACTGGCCTTACAGCCTAAATTTATCTCACCTCATTATCAGGACGATTAAATTTAAACCAAAGTGCGTTCAACTGCTCTGTGGAGCGCGAAATCTTCCTATGTATAAGTGCTTCAGAAGGTGCTACAATCGGTAAATGGTCACCGAGTGTGTTAGTGGCATTTGTGCCAGTCAGTCGGTGGCTATGAATACCCAATGAGTGATTGCTCACGAAAGACAACCCAGACTCGGGAATGAAGTTTAACTCTATTCAAGTTTCATCAATTGTATTCGGTTGCCGAGTCAGTCAGGCAACTTAAACCTCGAGCTACGGCCCGCACCGTTGCGCGGAAGCCTAATGAATATGGTTCCTAATTTCGGCAGCCCACACCGGTACACATCGCGTTATAAGGTGTCTTGCTACGGGATGACCTCCAACTTATATATGTGACAAAGCAAGAAAGGGCGTAATGGCCTGGACTGGAATGGCCTACGCAAATCTGTAATAAACATTTGATGCTCTTAGAGGACCGTAATTTAAAGGGGTAATGTAGTGCAAGACTTCCAAAGAAATGGTTAAACAAAGCGAACTACCCAAGTTATTCACGGCCCAGTAGGAACAGACATTCCAGTTTTATAGGCGTAGTTATGATGCACTTTTGACGAATCGTTCACCGCATCGCAGATGTCTAAGTGTATGCGAGGGGAAAACGGTTCCAGTGATTCGTATCCTGAGCAGCCACGTTACAGCGGCATCTGATAACCGGCTAACTAACAGCTTTTTCCCGAAGAATATTCAGAGCAGTACATCTAACGGTCTACTTCGCTAGCACCCAAAAACCTAGTTCAACAAAAACTTTAAACACGGGTTGCCAGTCCACGATTACTTAGTGTTTACATTTTCCTTGGTTAGCAAGCTTTCCGCAAACTGTGTGAGTCGCACAACTCAGCTTCTACCTAACAGCATAGACGGGGCATCTACCTGCCCGCATTCGGGCCCTAGAAGCGGAACATGTGACCACTGCGAATGCAACTCACTTGATCGATTCGAACCACCAAGTAAACCCAGGTCAGTCGTTCAGCTTGATGTATCGAACGTCGTCTAATCGTTTGAAGGTCATCCGCCAACACATAGTAGAAACGACAGAGGCGATTTTAGTTTGGTTGAGCCAACCTTCCCCTTTTTCATCAACAAGTCACGTGTAAGCGTGGACTTTACCATAACTGTCCAGTGACCCCTCGCTGAGCGAAACTCAAAGACTTATGTAGGAACCACCTACTTTAGGGTTTTATCCAATGAGATCCTATTCACCATCCCCTCAACCTGGTAATCTGTTTATAAATGTACTTGTCTGATGTGGCGCTTTGCTTACAGTCATTATGTTCGGTGGCAGGGCTCAGGACGTTAGACAGGGAGTGTCAAGGCGGTCATTTGGAACGTTTTGATGAAGCACTTTGTCCCTGGTCTCTTAGTTGTTACTTAGATTATTTCAAAAGGCAATCTGTACCAATGAACAAACGGTCGGGTACAACAATCACATCGCTCAAGCGTGAACACGTTCGCCTGTTCAGACGTGAAAATTCAGATACGTCCAACGTGCGTTGGTGGAGTAGTGGCAACAAGCTCGCCTCGCATGTCAGATGTCCGGGATTCAAATCCCGGCACGGCCATTGGATATGCACTGCTGATGAGCTTTAATAAGAGCGAAACTCGAGTCCAGTGCTTCCCCTGTTTGGTGTGGACTCATCAGAATAATTATGTCAGGACAGGAGGACGACTGTTCAAACGAGAGTGATGTGATTATGAGCCATACATATCCCCCAAACCCCACAACAGAAAGTAACAAATGTTCCATCAATCGCACGCCTGCTTGAACACGAAGGTGTTGATATGTTGCGACAAGCACCCATTTACCAGAAAGTCAGTGTTTACAGGAGACTCGGATGAAGTCCACCTCAATTTTTCATTTACAATTACCATCAGAGGTTTCGTCGACTTCAAGAAAGGTATTGAGACATAATTGGATACCGACACATGAGGCAGGTTTCGAACAACACGTTCAGTTGAACAACATCATAAACCAGGTATTCAGTTGGGTCTCTCGTTAAGAGCCAGGTAATTTCAAAACAAATGCTTAATGCAACCAGGTTTATTCTTCTCGGCCTGTAATTTCGCAACTTTTATTGGTGAGGTAGGAATGTACGCGAGTATGTAGTTGGACACAGGTGGACAAGAGTTCAGCAATAGAGTCCGTATTTCGGCTGATTTCAAAACGTTCTACTGAGAACATGAGCGGAAAGCATGTTTTCGTCCATCTTAATTGTGAAAAGACGGCTTAGATCAAATACATGTGGCTTTTTTCTCCAGTATGTACTTGATAAGATGGGACAACCTCAGCACGAACAGTGAAAAAACAGGCATGAGAAACAACGTGAGCGTTTATGCGTTCTCATTAAGTTAAAACCCTGACACAGTAACTTTTAAGTCGTCAATCGAACAGAGGTCTTTAAAGCAGCTTCCTCGCTACTTCTCGTTAGCTTGCAAAACCAGCTTGTAACTAACGGCTTAGTCAGGTTCACCTCAAATTCTGAAGAAAAAGACCTGGTACATCTATCGACCTGAATTGGATCAACCATGTTTGCGTAGCAGCACCAAGCAGCAACGTTTGTATTTCATACAGTCGAGACTCAGTGTAAACCAGTAGAACTTAAGTCACGGCTTCAAAGTTTCCCTGCTCTTCGGGCGAGATTCGAAATTCGACCCGTCAGCGTAGCACTTCACTCGGAGAGCGACTGATATAATCTGAGAGATAATCAAGTGAGTGCTGCCAGTTAAACCTCACCTGCGTATTTCCAATTTGGCCAGGTCTGAAAGATCCCGTACGTAATGAATCCATTTGATCGATGCCTTTGGATCCAAAGCACTGAAGGCGGAGAATTAGGGGAACGGTGAGTTGAGAAATAAGAATGCATCTATTTGACTAGCTGTGTTGTAGATTGATTCATTGAAGGTGACGCTTTGTATCACGTGATCACTGATGTAGAATAGCATGAATGCCTAAATGGGCTTGGTGGCCACCGTAATATTGGAGTAGGTTCTGAACAAAAATTGCAGTCCCCAGACTTTGTATTAGTTTCCTCTCTGACAAGGTAGTGTCCAAATGAACATTGTCCACCACACATCGGTTTGAGCGACAACTATGCCGCGTTATTTGTTATCATTCCTCAGAAGTCAGTGTTCGATGTCTTCGGAGCATTGCCCAAGTCTGGTGGAAACACCGGATCAGCAATGCTGAAGTACGCCGAATGGCATTCGGAAGAAATAACTCATCTATTGTAGATGAACTGATCACACTGCATAGGTTGCGCTGGCTTGGCCACGTGCTCCGTATGCCAGTCGACCGACTTCCTCGCAGGGTTCTTTTCACACAACCTCTTGAAGGGTGGAAACGAGCCAGGGGAGGTCTAACAATGACTTGGCAGCGAAATATAAAAGCCATTACCAGCAAACTCAGCTGCGCTGGTCACCGCCGTCTTCCCGGATGGGGATCCTGAGACGGGCCACATCGATGGTTAGAGATTTTGTCAGACATGATCCAGTCGCGCCCTCAATGGTGCTCTTGCATCCAAACTAGTGCCTTCAATGCATAGTTCCCTTCCCAATCCTGCGACCTGAGAGTTCACTGACAGACCTGTTTTACGCACCAATTTATCCGCTGCCGCCTCTAGTGCGGATCTCCCAACCCCACCTCCACAAATCATCGGTGAAAGAAACTGTGGCAGCTACAACTACTGTATGACAAGTACGCGGTTTTTGCAGCAGCTGATGATGGTGATTATGAGTTTTACTTCCCGAATATGTATCACACCGTAAGGAAAACTATGGCTTTCGCTGCCCAGGTAGGTCGTTGAAAGTCGGTAAATCAGGCGCTAGCTGATGACGCTGAACAAACGCAAACACTGGTGCCAGAAATCATCCTGTCCAAGTGCCGCATATGATACACTGTACCTGCTGTTCAGATTTCTATGCCGTTGTCCGCAATATGACCATCTCTCCGAAATATTGTGGAATTGCCGTTTGTTCTGAGCATTCAGGTCGTTGATTGTGTGGCCACAAGGACTTGAAGACGTACGGACATAATTTTCCCGATTCGTGACCAATCTCGCTCTCTCTGTTCATATTTGTGGGGGGGTGTCCACGTTCCTCCAACACAGCCATGCATCAGAGTCAGGTAATTCAGAATGCCCATCACCACCATTATTTCTCACTGCTATTTTAAATCGATCCTCACAGTTAATGTACAGTGTATACCAGTAAAAGTGAGTCGAACCGAGCCGTGTTACGCTTGAGTTTTTGGCGCAAACAGCATTGGGACACAGTTCAACTTAGCGGCATCTCTCCGAACCAAAAGGCTGCAAACAAGAGGGTTCAGGAGGGAAGTAGATATTGATGGTAATCTCATCTGTTCACTTTATGAAGTAAAAACCGGTTTGACAAATTCGACGTAGGCGGGGAAGAATGCACAGGACCGCAAAGTTTACAGAGAAGTGCATCAACCAGCTTGAAATGGACATTTGTTCGGTCCATTAATGCATTGTTTCGTCACCTTCTGATTAGCTGCTTCAGGCTGCTACCCACTGACTACGCATCCGCCGTCCAGTCTGCCTAGTTGACCCATTTAACTTGAGATGTGTCTGTTGGTCTAACTAGACACCAGCCAATTTATGCAAATCACGTGACTACTGATGGATAGCGTCAAATATCCGGCTGCTCATCCATCCTCCCAGAGATTGTCGCTCCAAGTTGCTACTGAAACTCGGTAACTCAGAGGTTATGGAACAGAACGTATCCCGGGAAAGCACCATCTCAGCTTTTTTCCATTGATGCCCGTCCACAGGGGGTGCGCGTGACTTTAAACGCTAGCCAGTTTTGGTTAACACCCCTGCTAAAACAATAAATGCAGCACCTCGTCCGTTAGACCCTTCAGCAGGTTCAGCTTTGACCACTTCTGCCATCATAAATTCTCCATTGGTCACAGTGAAGAACAAGTAATCCGTGGAATTCCTCTATGTGTCATTTATTTCAATCACAGAACCGTCTGCTATTGTGAGTGCATTTTTAAGTGAGCGGAGCCTCAAAATCTTGATGTATGGATCTCTGTGATGTGCACATCCGCGGATTAGAAAATCAGTCCGAAATGCTGCTAATCACAGGTCAAAAGGTCGTAAAATGTCATTTTTGAAGTCACTTAACTAGCCTATGTCACAAGTAATTGAATCTTCGAGGTGAATGCTCTAGACAGCTGGATTTAATGATCTACCGTAGATTAGTTGCAAGGGTCGGAGACGGCCTTGTAACATGTATCCCGGGCCAAGATATACTCAGTGTCTGCAGAGCCCATACGGCTGGTTTCTGTGAGCTTTGTGATTTACGGTAAATGCACTCTGAGGCAGTGAGGAGAGCGACGGAGTTGATCTTGCGCTGCGCTACACTCTGGTCCGGATTCGGTAGAGAAACTCTACGTCTGGTCATAGTTCGGAGTAGGTTTCAGCGCCGATGTTGAACTTGGTAACCGCTCAAACCGAATTCTTTGATATCGGCGTTATGCGACAAACTCTGAAAAACAGTTTGTCCTCAAGGTGAAAGAAAGTTTGTCCGACCTGGAAACGAGACAGCCGGTTAAATTTAGGATTCTTTTCGTTGGTGGACAAGGGGAATAACCTTTTAACTCCGAACGTTTGCTATTAATTACTCGCACTTTAAAAAAATGGACGGATATCAAAATGCAGTTGAGTGTTTTACCATGCATCTGCTTCGTAATGCACTTTGATGAAGGGAAAGATTAGACTCCGTAATCATCAAAGCGCAAAAAATGTGAGCGTCGACAAAGCTTTGCCAAATGCCTAGATGACTCACCTCAGATAAGTCTGAAGTTCTTCGCGAAATTCACTTTCGGGTTTCTCGATCACATCGTGTAACATCAGAACGTTAGGAATCTGAAGAAGGCAACGGAAAATATGTTTTACTCAAATGGAGGCGCACCGCGAGAACGTTAGGAATCTGAAGAAGGCAACGGGAAATATGTTTTATACAAATGAAGGCGCACCCTGTGGTGCATAACATTTATCTCCTGGCCCTCTTTCAACTCAGAAAAACGACGCGAGTATCCAGCACAATGAAAGTTTCTCCCGTCCTTCTACCTGACTCATGTGATATGTCAAGTTTTGGGAGTTCACGTCTAGGTCACGAGACACTCAGGTCAATCCTCGGCACATACTTTATGACAGCTGGAGATGGCTCGGTGGTTAGGTGTAAACTTACCGACCGGAAGGTTCGTGGTTCGAACTCGACCCAGACATCTAGAATGATGCTGTCTGTATTTGGGCAACCTCGCATTATCTCAGCCGTCCTGTGCTTCCTCAGGGTGCCAAGGCAGCTTTGCACGAAAAGGGTGTTACAGCTGGATGGTTCTAGGTTCCGGTTCCTACATACATCATGGAAGTGATCTTTAGAAAAACATTCGGAAGATTTTGAATGGACAGTAACTTGTCGAAGCTTACACTTCCGTTTACTTCCCAGAATGACGGTGCAAATATTCATTTCGCATTACTGACAGTATGTCGGAGGTATTTTGGGACATGAAATCACCATCCATAGGCCATCAGGTGTGGGCATTCTGCGAACTATTTCCTGGCACATACCCAGAGATAAGACCAGAAATTGGCATGATTTCACACACGAGTATCTTGAGTTAAACCAGGATGCGCGCCAAATAAAATGCAGCGGAAAGTGGAATTTCATGAAGAATTGGCCTATTAGCAGAGGTGGCCTTAGAAGCTGAAATAATCCTGGATAAATCAGCATGTGGTAGTGTGAGACGTGTATCAGAACAAATCTAACACAAGCTGCAAAAGACAAGTTCAGTAAACAATTTGTTGGACGGGACGATCGATGCAGCCTTTTTCACTGAAGTCTTGACAACAAAGTGGAGGGTAATGACACCAGTAGGGAAGAATTGTTTACTTATGACGTTATCAACAAAATGACAAGGAAGAGACAGGCTACTAAACTTTGGAGAATAAACGGGAACCTCCTTCATTTGCTGAGGACTGGTGCTACACTTCTGAACAAATAAACTTTATACAGGAAAATGACACCAAAGTACATGACAGAAGATTTCGCCATAGATTGATTGAAATTAGCTGAGTGATGGAGAGACCCTCGGGGAAGAGAACCTTTGACGTGCAAACAGTTTTGTAAATTCGTTTTAGAGAGCGCAAAGACTCGTTGTCGAGGTATTTAAGGCATTCGGAAAAGGTTTTAAGGCGCCTAAGGTTTGGACATGGGCTATGGGCAGCTAAATCAACGGAGAGCTTTGTAAGAGGTTTAGTACGCGTGGAAAACAGTAAACACGGCAGCATAGATCAATACGAAACACTGGATTTGATGGAAATTAGGGAATATTCATATCCAATTTATGAAGTGGACTACTTCCGGTCAGTAAAGTGGCCATGCAAGATACCAATAGTTTCATGGTCGACGTCATAACCGACGAAACATCACAAACGAGAGATTCAGCTGGGTTCCAGGTGAGTCTCTCGCAAAAACCAAAACGATTTTGCAAATGAGTGTATTTATCGAAACCCCGACTAAGCCTTCCGAAGGCTTTTGTGCATCTGCGAGGTAATACTCTGAGGCAATAGCATAATTCTGAAGTATCAAACGTGAACAAACAGCTTTGCTTTCAACTTTTTTTCTAAGCATTTCTGTTACTTAGCCCCCCATCAAGATCATGTTCGACAACCAACCTTCGATTGTTGTTGATGACTTGCTCGCACCTTTATCCATCACCGAGCCCGCAGTCGACAATTGTCACTGCTGACAAGCCTGTTCGAACCAGTAGTCTCCAGTGTTTTGATAAGGATTCGCTGCACACGCAATTCGTACTCAGTGGTGGCATTCAAATTTCACCCTACGAGAATGAATGACAAATTTGAACCGAACAATTTGGCTTCCCGTGTATCGAAACAACTTGAGAGCCTAAAATGCATTTGTCTAAGCTTGTTTGGTATTGATCCTCGCTGACTTACCATTAAAATCTCACTGACATCTAGTGGCAGTAACATATCATGGGGATTTACGGCTAATTAGCGCTGGACAGAAGGACTAATTGGTCGATCGATACGACACCCAATTTAGCTGGGTTTATGGCAATAAAACGAGAACGGATTAATCCATCGTGCTGTTTTACGAATCATCTTTCCTTCGCTTTCCTATAATGATTGCATTCCATGGGCGTAAGATTCACCTCAAACACACAGAACGTTTTTTTTTTCATCAGGACGTTCAGCTGAATCTTAACAATTTTGTGAGGTTATGCGCACGTTCACAACGATGATTACGGAGTAGGATTCGTCCCGAAATTTCCCGCAATAGGCAGGTGAACTGATCAGTTCAATCACGGTAAAACACCTATTGGCATAACAGTTGAGGATAGAAATGAGAGTTTTAGGGGAGAATGTGACAAGCCGGATTCCTCCGGTGATGAAGACCCTAGAGAAATCTACGAGACGTACGTTTTCTTACCTGAAGCCCACCTCAGGACGACTTTGGTAAGGAGGTCGTGTTTTCTGTGTATATAGCTGCCATACGTAGGATACACTGGATTGAAAAGTAGCAGGTTATCTAAAAAGGTTAGCGACCCGGTGGGGATTTATTTATTGGGAAATCGGGCCCTTTGTGACAGAGATTTAAACCACAAAAGTACAAGATAACATTCCTGGAGTCCTCCGACATGACAGTGTACGCCCATCTCCAGAGAACAAATACGACCACTGTCTACCTGAAAGTCCGAACGAATATACGTGGAGGACAGTCATACACATGGGAAACAGGTCTCCTCCGACTTCCTGTAGTTCGCCCCCATTCCCTCTACCTTGCAGCAGTTCAAATTTTCAAAACGAATGCTAGTCTGTTGGTGTTTGCTCCTTTGGTGATGGATTTCGGCGAATTACTGATGCAACGAACTTGGTGTACAAGCTACGGAGAACATTATACCTTGGGATGTGAAGGTTGCTGACTGAGCAACGAACTCCATCCCAAACTTAGGGCAGTTAGCTCTAAGCAAGCTACTGCACGGCACACCACCTTTCCCAAGTTGAAGGAAGTGTGAGGCACTCAAATGACAAACGGCTAACCTTTTTTCAAATTCGCTTTTGAAGTGGATTTTGTACGGACGTGTTCCTCAGTTTACTCAGATCAACCAATTTTTAACTAACATTTGTCTGTAGCCCTCAGTAAAAGTTCACCCCAGTGGGGAGCAACCTAAACCCAGTTTGAACTGGTTCTTTGGTTCAGAATAACAGGATAAAGAAGCGCTAGTAAAAAAAACTGTCGGCAAACTCAGCTGCTATATTCACCCCAACTGTGGCTCCAGAGCGAGATACAGACATCGATAACTGTTTGGGTAAGTGCTGCCCTTACTTAATATGTACTACGACATTAGTGGTGGTCTATGGAACATTTCAGCAGTTAACGCATTAATCAGCCAATGCACCGAGTTCATTGATGTTGACCTACTGCGCATTCGGTCGACTTGGTTAGTTGTCTTCTTCCTTTTTCAAGATGAGCACCACGAGTAAAACCTAAGTCCAGTTTGGTTTACTCAACAATAAATTAGCTTTACAATAGTGGGAGACTCATCTGCTATGGTACGTCAGAAAGATGCAGAATCTGAAATTCTCTCTCGCACAGAAATTAGTGAGGTGTCCACTTTAAAAATGTCAATCAATTTAAACCTGCAAACAATACGACAGTCCCAGCGAAGGCAAATGAACAGTTGCACTCCATCACACACCGTTTTCTGTTTGTTATCCATCAAATTCACCTGGATTTTCGAGCTGATCATTCGACCAAGTTTCCTCTGATGATATTACCCCTGGCTGAGGAGCAAATGACGTACATTATGTTGGTTGCTCTCTCTAGGATGGAAGAATATGGCAGGAGAAAGTTCTTTTGATGTTGTCTGAACAGAGGCCTAGAGTGGTGAATAATCTCATATACTTCCTTTTGATTACTTGGTCCGACCCGCTACCATGCTTGCTGGCAGGATTTTCGTAATCCGCCACCAGCGGTTTCTCTGGAACTCAGAGGGAACTTTCTTCTCGCAATACGACTAAGCAAAACGTGTTCTGCGAGGACAGCGTACGTCCAACATGTAGAGCACAGGACACAACTAACGCAAATTATGGACTAAGGCGGACATCCCCACCATTCAAAAGCCATCTGGCTTGATTTAAAAACCGTTGTGCGATGTTCCCATCGGAACCTCTGCCGACGCCGAGAGGCTACGCTTATTGTGTACTCACAGTTACCAGGCTAGTGTATCGTGGAGCAAGACCGGGAATCTTGGATCAATTAAGACTGTTTCTGAAGGACAGGTCAGCTTCAGTCTGGGTGCCTTTGCTTCCGAAGCTGTTGAAGCCTCTTTTGACAGTCTTGGTTAGAGAAAGGATTTCGTCGATCTCCAGGCTGTCAGTATCGATACAGCTGAACGGAAAATACTCAACACTGCTGACTTATTTATTGAAGTTGTCCAAATGACAACTTTACTTGACATCGGGTGGTGACCAAACAACAGTGTGGCGTTTGGAATTTCCCATTCCGACGGAAGTACAGTCGTATAAAAAACACCCATCCCAAGAAAACCTTTACACCAAATTGTTTCTCAACAGCTTGCACCTCAAAAGAGCTCCCTTAGTGCATGTCTTCTGGCGCTAGGCAAACATTAGAGCGGTCACCCTAAGGGGGGATCCTTCCACTGCATAACCGACGCAAACGCTTCCGCTCAAAATTACTTCACGTGCAACCCCCACCTAAAACCCAAGCACCATGTTTCTGTTTGTAATCGGTTTCTGGCAGACCACTGTAGATGAAATAAATGTCCTCATGCACAATACGTGCTCTGTAGATGGATTTATTTAGTGGTTTTTGCTGCAGTCGGAAACACAGATCACCGCTTGAAATAGCCCACCAATTATATGATTGCCAAAGACTCTTCGAGACTCCACTGCTGTTTTCACCCCCTTTTGAGCTCATCAGACAAACAGAATTCCAAGATTCCGTCAGCTTTGCTTTTTCTCTGAATACCAGACTGTGAGAAAAAGGTGAGGCGCACTAATTTGAAAGCTGGTTTGTTGTTAACGTTAGACTCAACTAAAATCACTCATATACAGTGATCTCAACTGAATGCACTTCAGAAAGACCGTTTCCTGGCCTGATGGTCTTCTGGATCAATAGCAAGTAGAAAATAAGGGTGACGGAAACTTGGGGACAGCTCCCATCTGATGAGCCCGAAGAAGCGTCAAGCCGGTCGTAAGATGCCGAGAAGTTTCCAATAATCTTGTAAAGATCTTATAAAGATTTAACTATTGTTCCCCAAGCTGTTCCGAAACGATGGGTCCCCAATCTGTTCCAAGTGATCTTCACACATTTAAAGTTAGGCCTTTTGACGTTTTCCAAGTTGTATTACTCAAAAGCGTTACAAAACTTGCAAGGATAGCCCCATACTTACCACATTGATGAGCTGAAAATTGAGGCAGGCCTCATCCTTGGACTGGCGTGATTCTCCACTGCTGCGAACTGGACGAGGTGTATGGCTACGCCGTGCAAGATTTATGGGCCATATGTAGGCGTCCAGCAATCGCAGGAAAGTGCTTCCCAGATAGAGCAGGATGCAACATATGGTCATGGCCAGCAGGACCCAAGCACCATCGCTACAGTATGAAAATAGCATTTGTCTGATTCGGACGATTAAACACAAAGATTATAACTAAGCTTGGAGGCGATTTTCTTTATTCTTATTCAACATTCGAGCAAAGGTGGCCACATGAAGAGTACTACTCAGAGTAAACAAGACGAGTCTTGCCAAGCTCACTCATTTAGTTCCAACCAGAATGAAAAGTGTTGTGAACTGCCTTTGACGAATTCCACCCTAGTGGAAAAACTCGTGCTGTTTTTGAAAGTCAGGCTAGCAGAATCCGTAAATATGTTATGACACTAACGTTTTAGGGGAGCAGTTTTCGCTACTTAAACAAAAACAACCAGTCAGTCAACGGTTTTGTCTTGCAAACTGCTGCTGTCAGTTCGAATCTCCCTGGAGGTCCGTAAGATGCAGACTGCGAATGAATCCCAGTAAGGACGAAACAGCGGCACAGTTTGTCTCGGCTTTTCGGCATACTGACCACATTTACGAAATTGAGTTGGTTTCATTTTTCCAGATATTTTCCAGTTGCTTGCACATGACGACGTCCGGTAGAGATTTAGAGGTTTTACTGCACTCCTCGGATTTTTACAAGACCCAAATCTAAATAGAAATGATGTTAAACTCTCAGGTGAACATTTCGCCATCTACGTATTGGTCATACAGCCGATTACGTATCAGGTGGAGCTTTCTCCTTGTGGATATACTCGGTAAAGGAGAACCGGAGGCTGTGTTAACGAAGACACATGAGACCTTGGATATGTGTCCACATTTCACATATGCTAACCCATTCGTCAGCTAACAGAAGCAAACATCAGACCGACATAGTGGTCTCACAGATGTAGCCTTCACTGGCTGAGTTCTTAGACCAAAAGCTTTGTGCACGATATCTCACTTCAGTTTTCAGCAAGTGACTTGTTCGGGCTCGCGGAACAAGAAGAGCTTTGATGAGTCTATTCCATGACCATGAAATTCTTCTGTTACAGAAGGATTCATCTTGTCACCCAGCTAAAAACCGGAGCACAACATCCGCTGCACAGCACAACTCAATCGTGGATATGAAACCGTATTGAAGAACTGAGCCGGCTAGCTCATGAGAGGGTGGGAAATCCCACCACATACCCAGAGCACCCCCATACAACAGACTTCTCTTTATGTCCAAAGCAGAAAGCGTGTAGTATACCTTTTGTGAGTCACTCCCTGTTCAGGAATCCCTTAGCCAATTCCCAAGGGTTTTTTCATCCAGAGCAGCGAGGATACTGCATGGGCGCTAATGATGAACACCGTTCACAGTTAGCCTAGGGCGTGGTGCTTTGCTTTTGACGTAGACTGACTGCACCAAGCTGTGTGGATCGATGTAACAGATGTAACATGGTTTCAGAACGCTTTGATTTCCTGGGAGGCAGACTTTATGAAAAAAGGCTTCAGCAAAGTGCGCGCAGCTGTTTTCCCAGTACTCCGCGACAACATCCCGTAGCAACTGGCCAATAATGGACCTAGACTAGGATAACATCAGCTAGTTAATGGACTGCTGAACGGCCATATGAGCAAGCAATCAATAACTGGCAAAATATTTATAGTAAAGTCTAGCCAATAAACAGATGATTATTTTGGAGAAAAGACTGGATTCTGACTCACCTGTCTTGCAAACCCAGGTTTGAAATCGTTAGCCGGGCGAAATCGGTATCTAGACGTACACGTTGGGATGGTAGTATAAAAAATACAAAGAAACTGAAATAGACCAAATAGCACGATAAAACCGATACATATGAATGCTAGCATAATGACCGAGAGGTAGGGCGCAAATTATGGTGCGATTTACTTTCTGCGGTTGTGTGATTATTTCGTCAATCCTAAATCAATCAGAGATTAACAGATACGTTTGGAGATTGGAAATTCGCTCAAGCGTTCAGTAAGACTTTACAAAAGAATAGGCGAGTCTGCTGAGTTCTAATTACAAGATCGCTGGTTTCCAACTAGGAGAAAACTGCGAAAGGCAATGTCCGCTTTTCGGGGGTATTATACTCGAATCACCAAATGCCAAAAATCGACAGAATCTTATATGACGTCACAGAGAACAACAGGTGCAAAGAAGGCTTCGGTAATTTTTCATATGATGTGACGTTGACGACTGTCTGCTTGAAATCCTTTACAGGTTACCGGTTTAGTTCTTCGACAAGTCACCTGCTGCTTAGTTCTCTTGACGACTGGCGAAATTTGGATCACTGTTTTCTACGTGGAGGGGGAGGGCCAGAGTGTCGGCGGTGCGCTTTATTTCTTCAGCCGCAATAACTAAGGCGACCAGTTTGATATCATGAATAGGAATAAACAGGAATAAAACTCTGAAACGGAGGTTAACCAGGCCTAGTTCTAACTTCCACAGCAGCCTGACAGATGGTTTCAGGGTATTTCCTGCACACAAAATGACCCTCCATCAATTGGTCAACATAGTCTAAATGAAAGCTAATGATTTTGGGTTAACCTTGCGGGTAGAATTCTGGATACTGTTGTTAGGTCAGCCGCGTGACCAGTGGTTAGAATTGTTCACGATCAATAGGGCACGTTTCGGGGTCTCGGCCTGTGAAATCCTGATGACAAAGTGAACCTAAAAATAGTATTCAAAATTCTGCCTCGCAATCTGTTGACTTAGCTGGTCAGTCACACAGAAGACCTTGAAACCAGCTGTCAGCCTGTTCTGGAAATTAGAACCAGACCCAATCGGTCCGTGGTATGTTTGGTCCACTGCTTTATTTCTGCTGATTCCTAGGAATGATGTAAATTCGATGGATTATGGTAGAGTGGGTGAAAGGATCAAAGCGAAATATCGGAATCTGTCTTCTTTCCGCGGTACCCTATTGGATATAATAAACATCTTCCTGGTTATCCGTTGGTCCTCGCAAAGGACGAGGTAGAAACCCTGGCGTGGGTTTGTAATTTTTTCAGGTATTTAAGGTCAAATTGAGGGTGCGGCTGGATTCCGAAGAGTTCAACCACCTGAACGCTTTATTCCACAGTGAAGCTTACCAGCAGTCAGCTGACTGTCCGAGGTGGTCTTCAGCTGATTGGACCGTGAGGTACTACTAAAAAATCCAAAGGCTACCCACAATGATTGGCTGGCAGCTCAACAGGTTGAAGCTACAACTCAAAGGACCGTGTGTCTAATGTCTCCAGCTGATAAGTCGTTTCGGAATGTGACCATTTGAATTATGCTACGCTTGACCTGGCGTAGTTCTCCCGCCAACTCATCACACCGCACTGCACCGCTTCGCAATTATATATCGAAAACATCGTCTTGATTGTTGACAAACCACCTGCCAAGCTAGGTGAAAAGATTGTACCTTCTGCGAACCTGGTTGAGTTAATGCTGCTTTGGGTCAGGCACAAACTGTTTAGGCATGCACCATCGTTAGTCAGTTCGTTGAGCATAGCAAGCGCCAGTTCAACTGTTTGTCTCTGAAGACGACATCCTACAAAACGTGGAAAACACCACCCGGATTTCATCCTTTAACGTTTGTTTAAAGCTCATATAAGTTATTTGAAATTATCACCTCCTAGTGCATACAATGATTCGTCGGCGCTCTTGAAAGGGGACAAATATGCTGAACAGCACTTTAAGTCCATCGAGTTTTCACCAAATTCGTCGTTACCGGCACTAGTACAATATTCACTAATTTGTCAAGTACGCAAACATTAATTCACTGGTTAGGAAGCAGAAACCTTTGGTAATTGTTGAATAGAGAGGCAGCATGATAGAAAATACATTCCTAGGAGCTGATCAGGGTTGCCGACCTGCCTGTCATAGGACCGGTGCTCCACCAATTTAGCTGCCAACTGCCAAATCCCTAAACAAGGTTGCGACGAATTCAATGTGAAGCTCTTGTGACTAAGTATGGCGCGTTATTCTTTGTAGACAAGCCTGTAGTGAGCCTGTCCGGCGAGCGGTAGTTTGGAGGATCCAGTCTGTCCCCAGGCATGCCTATTAGTTCGTATCACTTGTATCTGGACTTCCCATTTCAAAAATACCCGAATACCGGCAAAACGTGGCAAAACTAATAGTCCACTTCTAGTGGTGTTGTCCTTGCGCCCAGCTGATGGCTCAACTTCTGCAAAATCTAACTTGTGCCGAAAGACGTCTCTTATTGGTCAGAAGCAGCGTGACATTTGTTCGACTTTGCATGGAGTTGTGACCGGCCTCAACTGCATTTGGCAGGAGATGTAGGTAGGAGATGTTTTCTTTGCATAAAAGCAAAGTTTTGTGGACAATTAGTTTGGATGATTGAATGTCTTAGGTTATAAAGAAGCGAAGGAAAGCAAAACATGGCTGATCTTTGTACAATGAGCACCCAGATTTAAGAATTTTTTGACTTAGGCACTGAGACTTGAGCAGCTGTCAGCTGAAATTTGGGGCGACTCTTTTGGAATAGTGAAAAGTGTTTACCTCACAGTGGATAGGCATTCCTAGTCAGGTCAGTAATGGATAAACTGATTGGGCTGAGTGAACTGACTTCATTGATCCAAGGCAAGATAGGTAGGTAACCGGAGCGAAATCTCACCTGCTTTTCCCCCACGGTAATAAATAGGGACCGCAACGAACAGAAATGGGGCCATTGTAGCAAGCTGCAATGCGGAATAGATGGTCGAGCGCAGGTAGGCGACCCCATCAAGCCCGGCGTTTCTGGCCAGTTCGATGTAACTTTTTTGGGAGGTTAAAAAGAAAACAGAATGTTTTAATGGTTGGGACAAATGTACTTTTGCATGTACATCACTCCCGTTTGAACGCAAAGCAACTATATCGGAACACAACAGATCAATAGACTTCATTCCTTAATTACTCCGTGATTAAGCCTTTTTTGGCCTGCATACGAAAAACAGAAAGGGGCTGGAAAATCAGCAAAACCTGGCCTATAACCAAACATTTCATTGGAAGGCTTACACGAGAAAGACACGCAATACCAAAGGATGTCACTCCCTTCTCTGATATACTACTGTACCGATCGCACTCAGGTTCGTTTATTTTCACATTGTTGATAAAATTTTTAAGTGAAACACTTAGTAAATATCGCTCTGTTCTTTGGAATGATAGTAAACTCACGGCATACGAAGGCTTTGCCATACGGTTGGAGTGGGCCGGCCACTTTCGGAAACCCGATGAATGGAAAAGATTGCTCTAGAAAAAAAGCGTGAACTGGTGAAGTGGACGCCTGTAAAGGGAATGCATCAAATTCCAATACAGTTTACCAGAGTAGAATGGCGTCGTTCCCCCCAGCTTGGTACCATGAGCGCCGGTACACAGACTGGTCCAGGGTGACACGCACACTGAGAGGTTCGAAACCAACTGTTTGCAGTCTGAAAAAACGACACGTTCATCTCTGCTTGCTATTTGCATTCTGATCATACGGAAAACTTTAAGTCGTCGTTCGCACTCCCCGGCCTACCCTCAGGGGTAGGGCGTCTGTAAAAGTGTCGAACCACTATGAGAATCACCTTGTGCCCTCTTTGAGGTGAGCGCAGAGGAGAATCCAAAGACCGATACAGTTGGCTAATTTGCATAGAACATTAGTGCCACCTATTTCCGAATTTGCTTGGCATTGTCTCCTCACACATGTAAGTTTCATTCTGCAGAAACTCTCTGTGGAATATCTGAGCTATTGTTAGAGCGTAGGAGTGGAAGTTAAACTGATATGTCGTGAGTGAATTATTGCATAATACTCTTGTGAAAAGACCTCTTAGTTACGCAGTCAAATTCTGGTGGCCTTTACTCCAGCCGCCGCAGGACACACAGCCCCATCTTTTTTGACAGGCCGCTGTTGGTGCTGATTCTAAGCTGAATGTTGCGAAACAGGTTCTGCTTGGGAGATGGTTTCTCCTTGGATAAAGCATACTGAAGGGAACTACTGCGTTCTCCCATGTCTGCAATACGGTCCCAACGACTCAGACCAAGTAGATAGTGTCTAGATTAGACAAATATTGTTGTGCTGTTATGAAAAACAAATCTATCGAGACTACGCATGGTGTCGGAACAAATAGCTCAGGTTGCGTAGATGGTCGTTGGTTTGCTCGCTGAGCTGGGCAATTTGATTGCAAACGTTTCATCACCAATCGAGGCGACATCATCAATGCGTTGGTAGGGAGCGTGGTGGACAACCATCAACCCATCGCTACACTTCACCATGCTCCATTCCAACGCTCTGATGATGTCACCTCGATTGGTGATGAAACGTTTGCAATCAAATTGCCCAGCTCAGCGAGCAAACCAACGACCATCTACGCAACCTGAGCTACCAACATTCTCCTCTATAGCAGTTCACTCTTTTTCCAACAAAATACTAGCCAAGCAAGGAAGGGACAGAGATTTAGATGGACAGAATTGAAGTTCACACTACTGCTTGCGCATTTTATCGCAATCTTGTAGTCTATGTAAATTTCATACCCAGTGATCAACATGCAAAATCGGTTACATTTCCTCCTGAATTGTACAATAGACGTTGTAGAATGGAACAGGGATAAAAGAAGGCCACTCACTTGCCTCGTCTGTGTATCGCGCCGGTGATTGCAATCGTTATCACATACACCAAAACGCACACCTATGTTAGAGAGATGAGTGAAGTGAATTCCATTGTTTGACGTACCAATAACCCCAGTATATTGACACCAATATTGAACGGTATACCTTGAAATACCCACAAAACAGGTGGTCCCGGGCCGGTCGAGTAATTCCGCATCTGGCATTGATTTTCGTAGTAAGTTGTACTCATCCTCAACGAGGCTAGATCGGATTAGCAAATATCGATCGGAAAAGCGCTCGCGTTTCTCGCGCTCTCTCTCTCAATAACAGTTAACCGGGTAAGTTGAATCCACGTTATGGTCACATGCGCCCTACAAAATAGACAAGTGGATTATGGAAAATATTAAATGGCGTGATCAATAACCATTTTTGATTAGAACATAGGCCAATATCTATAACCAAGTGAATTGTTTTCCCGAAGTCACACTGCAACAGTTTCTTCCAAGTTCTGATTTTGTGAGCATCGTGCTGATGCAAAACCCTGCCTGCTCGCTCCTGCCCTGCCGGAGAGATTTGCTTAATCATTCATTGAATGAAGTGATCTTAGCTGATCTATTCTTACTTCGAAGTAAAACTTTGGAAGAAACGTCAGTTTGCTTTTGAACGATGTCCAATGTGAGGGATTCGGATGCTCTCTGTCACGAAATTATCCATTTTGTTATCAATGAAGTAAGCGACGAATGAACGAACTACAGCCCATCACTCAAATGGATAGAACCCAGTCCTCTACCGGGCTGATCCCTCTTCTTGGGAGACGTTACACCAAGTAATAACTGGTGAGGAACGCCGCTGGAGAGATCTTACTCAAAGTACGATCGTCTTTGTTCACTTCGCCCGGCGCCATCAACAAATCGATTGTAGGTGGTTTTGGCAATCACTTCTTCTGTAAGCAAATCACATTCCTGCTCCTGTTTGCACTTGATTATTTTGATGGGAAAACCAGAGAACAAGTGTCTTCCTCTCAAACGTATTCCTTCTATGCAGTTTCTGCACGTGTAGTTTATTCCCCGTTCACATGTTTTCTTGACTTTGTCAGCCGTTATTGTGATTTGATTCAAATGGACCAGGTTGAAAACAAGTAGAGCGCTCGGATCTACCGGTGTCCGTCCTCTCTCTGTGTTATTTCGTTCTCTCAAATAAAGCTAATCTGATACAATCGAAGTTAATAACATGAACCTGAGATCGATATTTTTCGACTGCTCTGTAGTTTGACTCTCTTTGAACCCTGAAACCAAGTTGTATGTGTACAAACCAACGGTTTTTATTATCTCGGCTGATGAGAGAAAACAGGACGCGACGACAGTTTTCGTCTAGCCACACTATTGAACTGTCGGAACCTGCGTGCACAAAGCCAAGCTGTGAATGTTGCAAAGACCAACCATTGAGACCGGCTAATCACTTAAGGTCCTATTGAAAAGTGTCAATTTTACTCAGATGTCCAAAAAATGTAGCGGTCGATATCCGACTTTACCACGATAAACGGATCCACTTCGTCCAGCAACCGAACAAAATCAATCGGTGAACCGAATCTGAGTGGATCACAAAATAATCGAGCTTCGGAAGCGGTTGTGGCTGGTGATGCTGCAGAACGAACCTACATATTTCAGATCTACGCCTTATCTACGGAGAGGAGGGGGGGCAATCCTGACAGGTGGACTTAATGATGGGCTAGTTATTTGGTTTCAGCTCCCACTTAGAGGTGGGTTTCGCCGATGGCCCCAAAGATCATACCGAATTATCGCGTGACTGATGGAAGACAAAAGACAATCCACGACAGTGCTGTATCTGGTTGGTTGTGTGTTCGCTAAGCAGGGCATTTCAACTGCAGACGTATGGTGTTCACTCAGTGCAAACGCTTAGTTGCGACTCATGTACCAGGAAATTAAACGGAGTGCCTTCTTTGAAAGGCGCATTTTTCAACAGTGAGTCCTACAAAAAACCTGACTAGAGGAAAGATCACCTAAGGAGAGGCTTTAAAGAAACGGATGGCGTGGTCACACAAAACCTCAAAATCATTAGGCCTTATGATGTTCCTTCAATGCAAAGCATGAAAGTCATGCTCTCTGACGCATACAAAAACTTTTGCAGGCGGTTCGTATAAATTCGGCCCATGGATACAAAAATCCTCAACTCGTATACATGCGCAGATGACCCTATCCAAATAACTGAATCATATGGCCGTCTGCACATTCATACATTACATGCATTTTTTGCGTTTTTTGAACATCATCGGGCCAGTTTATGCAAGTTCTGGGTCCCCAACTACCAAGGTGAGGAACAGACTAAAGCGACTTTGAGTAGACAGCAGAAAAACGTCTCGCGGTTTAGAATTTCTCCTCCGATTGCTACCCTCCTCACGAGCAGTCAAGCAAGCAGCGTGCACTTGCTAATTCCATTTTGTTCACGGAAACCGACGTGTCAAAGTAGTATAGGATTGTTGGCTTTTATTCGAAAGAATAATAGTCCTGGGTGATTTAAGGAGATCAGATCATAGTTAACCGAGCTTTTTCCCGTAGATCAAGCCACCAAAAAGTGGAGAATCACTGCACACCCGTTTGAGCACCTTATTGAGCATAATCAACAGTGGGCATCTCACAAAACTCGGAGGGTTTCGAACCCGCAATATTCGGGCCAGTGCATAATCGCTTAACCGTTTGACCGCCAGTGGCTGCTCAGCAGTGTGATTAACTCCTTCTTATTCAGGGCATAGTGCCACTTATCCACCTTACGCGGTCATGTGGGTCACGTGGGCTCCTCGAGTGATGACCTCTTAGAAGGCAGCGAAATTATCTTCCCTACGAGATACTTATTGAGTCATGGTGATGTGGGGAGGTTTGGCAATATTCAATCGAGAATTCATTCTGCTTCTCTCTCTCTCTAGCTACTGAATAATAGTTTAAGATATGTTTCTGCGCATTTGGTGTTGAAGAAAATTGTGGAAATTATCACAGTCAATGTGTATTTACTGGCTGTTGATCAAGTACCTGTTCACGCATTTCTGCGATTATTTGTAAACTTCCCACCAACAATCGAGAAGGTATCATCATTGCGTGCACTGAGTGAGGAGCTATAAACAGCTGGGCGATTATTGAAACGGGCAATTATCCTGAGTGCGTTTCTTGGTTGTTGGTCTTTTCGCCGACTTGGCAGTTGGATTGCAAACGTTCCATCACCAATCGAGGTGCGGGGTTGAGCGGGTCCCACTCAACTCTCCACTAACAAGAGAGAGTTTTAGATACCTGGCAGAAATACGGTGAGTCGATACGGTTCTTAACCTATCGACCAGATATCATTTTCAACATTGAGAAAACTTACCGACTTTTGCCTTGCGGTGTTGACAGAACAAGGCACTATCTCCTGTGTCTTAAACTTAGGCTAGGTAGGGTTCGGTTGGAAGGGGCAAATTCCTTAACGGGAATCTGGTGATGACTACGAGATCGTGTATGTTTGAGGTAACTTGGTTGCCCCCAAACTGACCCGGAACGACTTAGATCTTCATCTGTGTCAAACAACTGCTGGGCAGTCACTGGTTTATCAATGATGTTTTAGACAGCAAAACTTTATTTGCGCTCAGCATAACTTCCGTTCCTAAGCATCCAGTGCTCCAAGCAGTACATAGTCATCCCCACATGATTTCTGATACAAAGATATTCTTCTAGCAGAGACCAACATTTACCTTCTAGAGCTTTTCTCCAATAAAATGTGCCTGAACTCCTAACAGGGAATGCATTCAGATTAAGACCTTTCAAGATGGTTGTGGACGGAAACTCGACCTTTAAAAACAACAACAAGAATAACCTCCAAGCTAAGACGAATGTTGGTACGCATGAGCCCCGTTTTTTTGGAACATTCATCACTAGCTGTTTACGATACTCCCTCCCTCCCAGTAACGTCTCCTTGTCCGTGAAACACCGTATGCATATACAGCGTACCCACTAGTTTCAAGCTATTTATCTCATTTTGATGCAACCACTTCTCTGACGGGACTGAGTTTGCTTAGCTTCTTCCCAAGTTAAATGGAGTATTTTTATCAAACATATCGCATCCTTGTGTTTTGAAGATATCTCAGACGTCATTTTCTCCTGAAAACTACGAAGAAGTAGGGCGGCGGTGAAAAACGCGTCGCTTATTGACCGTATACCATATCGCCACCAGCCTAGATCGACAACAACGAAGGTCAGTACTATTGCTGTTGGTGTCTGTGGTTGGCAAACTGGACTGCTTTTGGAAGTAGAACGTGTGAGTGTTGTGTGCAGAAGAGTCCGGAATTGTCAAATGTGTGTCGGAAAAAAGGATTATTTGATGTACACCCGATCAACGTCGACGTGTCAGACTACTGAACGCGTCTATTCTCCACGTTTATCCTTACTAACTTTATGACAACTTCTAAGCCGGGAAACTCCACAAATTCGACAATCGCTCGGTTCGGCCTCGTTACTTTATTTTCACACCTTGTCCTCTAAAATCCTTTGGTAATTGAGTACTAAATACTTTAAGTTCAGAGAGAAAGACCCAAACGGGTACTGGCCGACCACGGTATGTCAACCTGACCTCGTTTCGTCGGCAGTGTAAGATTTAAACGGCTTAAATATAATCATTCAAATCTGGCTGAATCAGAGTCCACGGGATCTATTTGGACCAAAGTCACACCAAGTGGTGTCTTGATAGTGTTCATGGATTAACCGCCCAGTTTTCCAGTCGTTCTCCCCGCAAATCCCATTTTCACGCTAATGTTCACACCTGTGTTTTTCGTATGTGTCTCTGCACGGGGTCCTGTGGGTGTGAGAGCCAGATGCAAATCACCAGTTCAGTCCTTCTGCCTCTCGGGCATGATAACACATCAGTGCAAACAAGAGCTTATGCCTGATTTCGCCAATCTCTGAAGCAGAAGGTGCATGGTACAACAGTACACAGCGCCAAAGCAGACGCAAGTGAGCAGTCTCGTACAATCCATACGTCTCTATTGATCTTTCACATTAGAGAACCGCTTCTCCTGCGCAGTAATGCAAGAGTGCGAAGGCGAACAACTCCGTCTTGGAGAAGATAGACAAAATCCTGAATCTGGCTAGCCATAAGTTCTTTCTCAAAGCAGAAGTGCCAATCCGTTGCAGTTGCATGTGTTTCAGAGCCGGATAGAAATACCGACTGACCCAACTGTGTCCATGCAGGTGTACAGTTGATGTCGTTTAAGTCACGATGTTTCTAGCGAACGTCTACTCCAAACGAACTGGTGATAAACGAAATTCGCTGCTGCATGACTTCTACAGTATTGCTATGTTTATCCACTAAACATAATTTCAGTCATCAAAAAGAAAACGAAATCGCTGCACTGTACAGCTACCGAGGAGACGCTCCTTTAGGCACTCAGTTTCTTTCAGTAATGTGACTCATGTAACAAGGTTTAATCAATACTTCTGTTGCTTCCGTCCGGTATGTCACATAGTTCACGCTTGAAAATTGGCAGAATTTACGGCCCTACCTTTTAGTGCAAAAGTTTTCAGCAGTTAACTTACAGCATCACGTGATAAGCTCCAAATGGTCTTATATCTTCCAACCAATCATTTTGAGCTTCTTAAGTGCACATGAAGAAGACAAATTGGTATTGATTTTCATGTGACTGTATTTGGGACTTCATGACGAAGGTTCGTCTTTTTCATTCAATGTTTACGTAATTCTCAGAAAACGGAATTTGCCTATCCTAAACAAACGCGCGGCGTGCAGAAACTCCAAGGTCTATATGTCTTCCTGCATCCAACAGACATTGACGTAACTCTGGAACTATTAGTCGTTGAATTATGAGCAAACCCGCTGACCTGAACTCGAAAAAGATGCATGCATGCTTGCGACGTAACCTCATTTCTACCTTGATCTGTTCTGGTTGCATCAGGCTTTGTGGTTTACATGAATTCTCCACAAATGTTTGTGAGATTAGATTCACACGCTAGTGGTAAGGTTATCGTAGCCATCAGCGACGGGAGTATTAGCCATGTGCATTAAAACCCACTACCCATCAGGCCGAAAAAACGAAAGATTTAAAGCAGAATGCGCACACTGCCAAACCAATTCGATCTCAACGGGACACTCATTTAAACACCAGCTAATTCTCTCGTTAGTGATATTCTTCAACCAGATATACGTCACAAAGGCCACCTCATGTTTCAAGTGGTACAAGACACCGCAATACATTGCGTTGAAGTTTGGTGAGAACTCCTGGACAGCCAACGACCGGCTTCGTCCTTCTTGAGGCTCATCAATTGAGAGCTGTCTCTGCATTTCCGTCAACCTTGTGTTTTACTTGAATCCAAATCGTACGAAATTCGAGAAATATAGCCATTTTTGCACCAATCTGGGTTTAGCGAGGGATCCAATTCCAGAGGGTTGAAACCGGTAGATGGCTGTCAAATGGTTTAAAACAACCTTACAGTATTTTTTCGTAAAGGAAACTACTCACAAGGTTGCTGAAATCCCTTCAACTGCCCACGACCGGTGTCGCGCTACTTGGGGCTCATCAGGTAGGCGCAGTCTCCGAGTTTCCGTCAAATTTACGATTAACTTGAGCCCAAATCGGACTGATTGCGACAAATACACTCATTTGCACTCACTTGTGAGTAGTTTCCTTTATGAAAATATACTGCGATATTCCGAATATCGTACCAACTGAAACATGAGGCGGCCTGTGTGCAGCACATTCAGTTGAAGAACACAATAAGCGAGAGCTTCACTAGAGTCTCCCGTGAAAACCACGCTGGTTTGCAAATGAGTGTATTTGTCGTAACCTGATGAGTAGTTTCTTTTGAGATGGGCACGGAGTGACTGTGTTGAATGAGAAAAAGCAGAAGTATGGTGCTGATGAATATTCCCTCGCCATAATCTCAGCCCTACGTGCTATTGGTTGTGATGTGGACTTTTTGATCCACCAACCGATGATCATCTCTTATCGAGGGATCTGCTTTCCTCAATCCGCCAAAGCTGTTATTGGACTGGGACTTTCTGAGGTCACAGTCAGTGACTTGTGCTTGCTCGCCATTGTGGGTTCTCTGCGTAAGTATGCGTGGCACATGGTGTTGAATGTACATTCTTGCCATTGAATCTCACCGCAGACCCAGTATGACGGGCACTTTGTGCCTGATGTGCGAATCTTGGATGTGCTAGCGCTTACCGCGCCTTGAAGAGCATTCAGCATTGTTTGTCCTTTCTTCGGTTGTTGGTCTTTACACGCATGTTTCCTTACCAAAATTCTTACGTACGTTGGGATTCATCTTATCTGACTGGAACTGTTGGTTGCATGACTTCGAATGAGACATTTCTCTCTTTTATCTCATATTCTCCTGTAACCCTTTCGCATTCATCGCTTGCATTCACTTTTTATGTCTGTGACCATGCTCTTCAAAAATAAACGACAAAAGAATGTCATGAAAGGGCTACGTGTGAATGGTTTTTGTGGATGGTTTTCGGCTTCGAATTACAATTAATCTGGAAATGTAACCAACTACAACGCGTGCTTTTGGGAAGTTTTCATAACAATGACGGTGAATTCGACAATTATAGTAACGATCCTCCGACGGACGTGACGTTTTTTGTCGCAATTAACAAGATACGAATTGAAACGAACAGTAGGCAAACAAAACGTCTTCACCAGAGACCTCGCGCAGCGTAACTACAATTTCCCTTTCAATCACATTGCGATGACGGCAGAGTAGGCGCCGTCTACTTCGTGCTGTGTGGCAGTAATTTTATCCTAACTGCTATCCACATGTTCCACTTAACGTTCCGCTGAAGTGCGGAAAACGGCGGGCGCCACAACAGCACCGAAAAATGTTGGCATTTTAAAAATATATGCTCTCTCACTTTTAAAACAAACCCGAATTTGTGCATCCGATCGAATGTTTTTTCACCTAGTGTAATTTCGGCCCACGTTTTCGAAACACATAAACTTAGGTACATACAACCTGCAGATACATTTGCAGATAATCTTTGTATCGCCAGATGTCATTTTACCTTGACGTCGCTTCAATCAGCACGAAGTTTTCAATTTAAGCTTGAAGCCTGCTACTATCAAAAATGAAAGCAGGTAACTGTGCTGGAGCTGCCGTTCCTTCACGCATCCTTAGAAATTCATCGGAAAAGGATGAACTGTCGTCTACTTTGAGGTGTTGAAGGCAGTAACGGAAACCAAAGGCCAGATATTAAAAGACGTACGGCGCCACAATGAATATCGTGCTTTCAGACAAATCTTGAAGTACCAGTTTTGAATAGTTTTCTGCTATTTGATGTGACTTCGCTAGCGACCCATTTTAAATCATATTTTGAGGAATTTTTCATGTTTACGTCATGAATTATAATTAACGTGAATTCTTTAGCAGTTTCTGGAGACAGGAGAGTTGGAGGTTTCTTAGGAATCTTGCTCAACTCATGAATAGGCAAATGGTTTACTCATATATGTATAATTTAAAGGAAGTGTGTTGCTTTTGAGCAGGTTATGAATTACCACTGGAACACTGCATTCCCAGAGTTCTTTGTGGTTCTCAAATCATTTTAGATCCAGGACAGTTGTCATGCTTATTGTTATACTGAGAGAGTGTCTGTCTTGTCCGCTGTCCCTCTGATGAAACCGCAGTGCATTCAAAGAGAAGGTGAGCAAATGGAGTTCGGTTTGTAGTTTAGTTTTACATATTAGTTTAACATCGTATTAGTCAAAGATCACGTACTTCCAAAAATATTCCCTCTAGTTTTTGAAAATTTACATTTACACAAGCTGACGGCCACGGACATACCCCTCGTGCCAGAACTATTTTCGTAACAACCATATTCCACCGAATCAGGGATCTTTGCGTTTCTGACGATTTCCCTAAGGCAGTGGATTTTTTTCAAGCCAACTCCTCTGGCTAGTGAGTGTCCAGAGCGAACCATCCAGCTGTATAGCCTTACCAAACATAGGATGCGTCCCGTTTCACTGCGCGCAAAAAAAGATGTTCTGTTATGGTCGCCCTTCGCCATCAGTTTTGTTTAGCTGCATGTCACGGCATACTCATATTTTCGTACTGCAGGCAAACCAACTGAAAGAAACCGACCAACCTGTCGCAGATGTCACATTGGCGCGCAGGTTTTGAGCCAAAAAGTGACAGAACAGACCGGTGGCCCTTTCAACGGACAGCCAACAAAAGGTGAACATCACTTGGACAGCGATTTTGTCATTAGGAGAGACATCTACTGACAATGGGCGCATCAGTTGGTCCAGAATTAATCACTGGCATTCAGTGAATCAGTACTTATTTAGATGAAACAGTTTGCGCCTTCTGCACAGAAATTCTTGGTCGCCGACATTCACCCAGGTTTACCTCAACCAAGATTCACTGCCAGGCCTTTGTAAGTTGTACAACAGGTTTCTACACTATGGAATCCCATTTTCGTATTATCCACGTTGGTGTCTAACAAAAACGTTGCATATAGCTACTGCGCAGAGAACTCTGAATATCAGGCCCTTTGGAAACTGGTTTTAAAAAAGTAGGAAACCGTAAGAACCCATCGAAAAATTGGTTGTCATATCAATGAACTTACTTACGTGTACCTAGTCAATGGCCACGTGCAGGCAGCACAAGATTTTATGGCCCCGCCAACAAAGCGCATGACCTGCGCTCTGTCGATTGGTCGTTTAGCGCACCAGTCACCGTCCAGTTGTGCTGCACTCACGCCTTTGCACGGTCGCGTATGTGAAGTCGTGCGTAGAATATTGATCGATACCACCCACATAACGGGACCGGAGCAGTAGGCGTCCACACTCAACTAGCACACAACATTGCAGGGCGCTGGTACGCATTTGTTCAGGTGACTGTTACACCACAATTGTGGACATAGGATTTTCATTGTTTTTCACGGTCAGCCTCTTGAAGCCCTAATTTCATGTTATAGCAACAGGAGAAAATCAAACGGCTACATGATATGAGAGGGTTTTTGCTAAGCTATGAAATTTATTTATTTATTTTACTGCAGCTACAGTACAAACGGGGGCCCGTTTTCTACCCCTAAATCTAGAAACAATCACGAGCTGATTGTTTTTTCTCCGTACCCGTGGCTTTGAGTAACAGAACAGTTATTCCTGCCAGGCACATACTACTTTTAAGTCCATTTATCGCCTCGGGTGCTCACAACCAACCGTTAAGTTTGTCGAATCTGCGCGCATCTTGCGAACTGGTGAAGCGACGTAGACCTCTGAGTATGCCCTTCTATCATCCAGAACTATATCCTCTAGCCAGGTGAAGCCCACTCTGTTATTGACCCGATACTTGTAGTCCCAGAGCATCACCTACAAGCGCTGTGGTTGGCACGATCCTCACACCCTATCGGTGGTCACCCCTTAAATCTAGCCATTTAAATGAGTGCCCTGTGGCAACTAGATGTGATTGTGTATGCATAACAGTGATACAAGATCACTTTCATTTAATAACGCACCAGTTTCTCTTGACTGGAAAAGTGACAGGAACAAACGCAGACGAGTCCGTCTGTCTGTAGTGTTGAGGGGCTGTTCATACGCCTGTACTGTGAACATTCGTTTTTTCTTCAAGTTTCGATGAAAATCCAAACACGAAGTAAGCCGGACGAGAAAGACGCCATTTTCTGAGTGCCAGCAACTAGCACATCAATAAATATACACAATGCGTTGCTGTGTTCGGGTGCTCATGAACACGAATGGAAGCAGGCTAACGCAGAATGGGTCAAATATTGCAAATCCCTGTCAGCTGTATGACCAAACTCAAGGGGTAAAAGCGAAATCAGATAAGCTACACAACGGGCTTAATTAATGAAATTTAGAAAACCGCAAACCCTCTTTTTTGTTCAGTGCAAATGACGAACATCACGACCACTTGCCTTATATTAACACTGTAATCTGGGAAAAGCGTGTCAGAGAAAAAAACTGAGTTAATTGCATTTCACGTAACTGGATGGAGCTTCATTTTCTCCTCCCTTTTGCCACATCCATTATCCGAGTTTGAGTTCAGGTACGAATCTTTAGTACACGGGTTCATCAGATCTCGGTTTCCGTCCAACCTCTCCAGTTTAGAATACAACACTCCGGACTGTTTCTGGACAATTGGGGTTCGATTACCCACATGAACGCCTAGTAACTGGTTGTCGCTTTTGTGTTGAAAATTCTGTCCAAGTTTCCGCGTCAGCAGCTTAAGCTTGGGAAGAGTTACTGGATATGACCACTATAAGTATACGAGGAGGCCTCAGAATGGTGATGTGTGGGTCATAAACCATCCGTATATATCGCTTGGAGTCGGACAAAGGGGAAGTTTTTACTTACATATGTACAATCTAAGCATATGATGCAAGCAGCCACTGATTTGAACAATAGACGGACAGAGTGCCAAACATGCGAGTGCAATAACTGTTTTGGCATGCGAGTGAGGAGATATTACGTGGCGCATCACGCCCACAGGTCCGCTGCACAACGTAAACAACCAGATAACAATCACACTCCCGAAGTACGGAAAGGGAACTCGCCTCTTCCGACCATCATCCTTCCGTGAAGTACCATCGGTCAAGCTTCTTGTTGCATTTCGCATTACCATGAACAATCAGATTTTCACGTTCTTGTGCTATGAGAACATTCTGTTTCTCAAATCAGCTCGCATTTTAAGGCAGAAGATGTGGAATTTTGTACTGTTCTGACCAACGTTATTGCAGCATGAAACAACTCGTTTGGGAATCAGTCTTGAAACTAACCGAAAATGTCTCTTTCATGGTTCAAATATCGTGCATGCTGGATGACGAAGGAGTAAGGTTTTCCACTGTTTTCTCGGCTTCCATCTGCATTCACACTGCACTACAGTTGACAGTTTGAAGAAAAGCCAAGACTCGTTTATGCCACAACAACGATGGGAAGCATTTCCGCTCCCAGCTCTAACTAGTGGATGGATCGATAATGGCCGCAGACGATCGATCGCAGCTCGAACTACTATCCCTTTAGCGATGTTGTTACCAGAGCTTGTAGAGGCCGATTGTAGGCAAACATGTTTATTACGCCCATGTCGTTCTACTTGCCTCCGTTGGTAACTTAGCAACAAAATAATCGCCTTATTATTACTGAATAACTCATAAGATTTTTATTATAGAAAAGGGACAATTTTTAGCCAAAAATGATTAGTCATCTTTGCATTTAGTCTAGAATGAGTAAATTATGCCAAACGAGTTTGAGATTTTCTCCCTACATACATTCCCCAGATTTAGAAGTAAAGTGCTTTGCGATCAGATCGGTTCAGTTTTAGTCCTACTGCTTCCTAAAAACAAAAACGAAGAATTCACACATCCCTTTGAATTAAAATTCTGGAAGACGGACAATATTCCCCACTGCACTCCAGAGAGGTGACTCACAGGAAACAATGAGGGAAAACTTTGTGAGTCTGTGGATGATCGACTTGCTCCATCAGGAGAAAAGATTAACGTGAAAATAATTTGTGATGTTGGTCCAGTTTCAGTGGTGAACTTTTATTGTCAATTTACGTTAGCAAATTAGTCGAGACAGTAACCTGACAAATACCATGATGCGATAAATACTCGAATTTGTAAGCTGATTTGGTTTTAAGGTTAGAGTCAGATGAATCTTTCACATGGCCACCTCATGTATCAGTTGGTACGATATTCAACATGTCGTAGTGTGTTGTCTAGACATAAGTCACTACTCATAAGGTCGCTGAAAACGCTTCGACTGCCCGCAACCGATTTCGCCCTTCTCGAAACTCGTCCAGAAGGCGCAGTCCCACAGTTTCCTTCAAGCTAATGTTCTACTTGAATCCATATCCGCCGGAATTCCCCAATGTACCGTGATACCCCGAATATCGTATCAAACGAATCATGAAGCTGCCGAATTCCGTCCAATTTGAGTTCAAGTAGGTCACTGGGGTTAACGGAAATTCGGGGACCCCGCCTACTTGATGAGCACCAAGTAGAACGAAACTGGTTGTGGGCTATCAAAAAATTTTCAGCAACCTTGTGCGTAGTGTGTTACGTTTAATCAGTGTGCGCAGCCTATGAGGCCTATTAGATAAGGTGGCCCCTTAAAAGAGCACGTAATTTGTTTTGAGGCTTCACTGTTGCCATTCTGATTGAAGAAAATGATTCTGGGAGGATAGATAGAAACACCACAGCAGCCACCGGGTTCCAAGCCCAACTACCGACATAAAGTCTCTTCCAGGTGTCACTGTTTGAGCTCATTCCGTTGAGTAGGGCAACACTCTGTAAGGCTCTGGATGACGGTGCAGTACAACAGAAATAAAGACATGCCGTGTTAGTCTAGTATCCGTGGGTTAGGCGGGAATATTAGTCACTGAACATATCATGTCCAGATAGAACGCGTTTAAAACAAACAGAAAAAGACGGATATTTCGTTACCTTGGTGCAGAAAGACTTTGACGTTGTTTTTGCTGGTCCGCCTTCTGCTGTAAAAGCAGTTAATTTGAAAATGGATTTTTGACTCACTCCCGCTAACGACTCCCTCCTCACTACGATAATGTCGTCGGTGTTAGACTACTTGTTTTTCCATAAAAGGACCTCTGTTTCATTCGAAAAGAATTTGATTGGCTTGCTCGATATCGTCTCATCTGTATAAAATTTACCCGCATTGTAATTCCGCCTTCAGTAAAACTGGTTGCTTAGACACGCTAGTGTTAGTTCTACGGTTACGCACTGGGTATATTCATCTACACTTTTACCCGAGAACGTACTGGTCTCACCCCATTCGCAAATGATAGTTAAACTTATCTTCTCAGGCTAGCCGGCAAAGTACGACGTATCTATTGACACTAGACGCGATGCTTGTGTCTAGTTAACCTACAAAGCAATGGAAGGCATATCATGAAGCCGTACGAACGGATATATACCAATATTTATTTAGAACAATGGCAGCTTCACAACTAGTATCATCATGTCCAAACTCCATGCCCCAAACTTGAAAGTATGCCTAGATAAGAAAAACCTTGTTGTACTGTGGTAAGTGCATAGCGGAAGATCCACATTGTCCTCGTCCAGCACACAACCGACGCACTGCCTTTGTGCGGTAGCCAGCACAACTAATGCATTCGTAGTTTTGATGTGCTTTAACATTTTGGCATTTCGGGCAATAGTGTACCTTCTAACAGTGTACTTAAACCTGGAGAACTCAGAAAACCCGTTTGTGAGGTCACCAGATTGAAAGACGTCTAGACGGCAATATCCCACGAATGACATTCGAAGCCTTAAGAATCTGTTTGGGCAAACTCTTAGTGAGTGCCTGCATGGCACACGAATCCATGCTTCCGTATTCCCACTCTAGGGCAGCCACTAATTCAACCCGGAAATAATTGAATTTAGCACAATGGACGCTCGTGTAGCTCACATTGCCCACGGTTTATCAACCGGGTGGATTTACTGCAGGTTCAGTCAATTATCTCGCATTCCTGAACAAAATCTTGATGTGGACAACATCCGTCGTGTCGGCAGAGTGCCACCAGTAACCGACTAGTAATCATTTCAGTCGGCAGAGCGCCATCCCTGTATTAGGGCATAAGAAAAATCGCGCGTCGTACCGAATGGATTATCCTGTTGGTGGACGAAACAATAGCCCCGATACTACTATGACTTGCTTTCGTCAGTAAACGTGGCTTAACCCAATCACAGATTCGAGTAGATGGGGTTCTATTTCCAAACGACGAACTCTATCTACTAATAGCTGTTATCCGCTGCGGTAGTTTCTTGATCGCGCTAACTAAAAACAGCTCTCCCATCTACTCTGCGTGGAAGTTGATATCTTTGCAACTCACAGAATGAACCACTGGTGGTCAATCAGATGGTAACTGATCTGTTCGCCGCGCTCGGCAACTGGCTTGCAAACTTTTCGTCCCAGTCCAGAAAACATCGTCAGTGTGCAGTTCAGTGGGTGCTTCCCCCGCGCCTACCTGCGTCTATATAGCTTTTGAAGAGTATCTAATACCCTGTCAGCTGGTTGGTTAATTGGTGTAGACTTTCTATTATTATTAGTGGTCTGATCGTGATTTTTGCTGCGTTGTGCTCCATTTGGGGTGGTCCAGTTGGAGTACGGAACATAGTCATCACCATGCTGTTTTGCACTCTTGCACTGTGCCCACTCATTGTCCACGAAGAGGAATAATACCCCACTTCGCCTTTTTCTCTTGTCCTATGCACATGTTTGTTTACCATCCTCAGCTCAAGCCAACTAAGAATCTATGAGTCATGCTGGTAAAGCTGTGTGTAAAAATCCCTCAAACTGGGTTGGTATGTGCTTTTTAGCCTGAATCGCAGTTCCTGAGTTAGTTATATTCATCCGTAGTTTTAGGGAAATTTGGCGAGAGAGGTAACTCCCATGAGATGAAGCGGTCTGGTTGAAAACTTCACGCGCGGAAAACCGGGCAGTGAAACAAACCCCTGATAAGAGAACACAGGATGCTTCTTTTGAGGTCGGATGTCCTGTGAATATAAAAACAGGGATTAGTGGTAAAAAGTAACTGTTGCACGCAGACAATGCTTGCAGTGCTGTGTTCCGGTTGGGAATTTGTATAAACTTCAGAGTAGATTAAAATGACGCTCCAATAGGTGAGTGCCTAACGTGTGTGCTTGGTGGGATAAGCTTTTCACGGTTTCACGGATTGGTACACAGGATCGAGGCTTTCGCCCAAGTTTCCCGGGTCGGCTTTGTTCTTGTCGTTTAGCGGCTGTCGTTCACGTGAAATGCACAACAGGCAAAAGACAGAGTAGGAACAACTATTCGTAGTGTGTTGAAATAGTGGCAGATTGGATCAGTTTACCTGTTTGTTGTCTCTGTTCGCCGAGTTTCGCATTTAGCTTGCAAACGTTTCGTCACCAAATGCTGTCGGGTCAACTCACCGGTGATTTCTTCTCAACTGGTGAGGAAATGATTAGAAGTGAATTGCCAAACAAAGTAAACTGGACTACCTCTGGCATATTTTATCTCTCCAAAATCGTTGATATAAAACTGAATGGATCCCCAAACCTTGTGACCAGCGAAAGGCACGGATTCGAGCACAAGCAACGGACGCACTGGATTTTGTCATTGTTTGGCTTCTAGCAAACAATGATTACAGAGTAATCAGGGCATTCGGGCTTGAATGGCTTATACAGTAAGAGATCTAACGTAAAGTCGAATGATCAATGACTGCTTAAAGCAGCCTTATTGGTACGTAAGATTCACAAGCACATACGTCCACTTTTCAAATATACATGCAGTTTCAGCGGAAAAGGGGATTGTGTAATGGCTTTTAGGCCTAGTTTAGTCCATAAGGAGTCAAAGATGCGACCTCAAATTGATAATTCACGTTCGAGTTTGAATTAAATAGAACTTTGGATTTGGATTCATTCAGCCAGTTGTTAGCATCCACCCAATCAAAAATCTTGTCTGCGTACTGCTAAATTATTTGGGATGCCATAAGTGGTTTGACATCCCAGCCTTGCTTGGGGAAAGCAAGTCTGCCGATGCAGAGAAAATGGGTTAAGCATGGAAACAACAAAACGAATCAGTTAATTCTGCCACATCTACAGTACGGAGAGTAAGCTCCCACAGGCAGTTCCTCAGCTAACTGAACACAGGCATCCGTTTACTGGATATTTCTCCTGCAAGTGAGTTGTCGTTTTCCACGCAAATTATCTCTAGCAAATTCTACCGCGTCCATCAGATCACTGACAAACAGCAAGAAACAAAGGCAGTACAGTAGGCACGGGAGAACACAAACGTACTTGGACACTGAGACCTCAACAATTTCCTGATGTGTTGATGCAGCGCTATCAAGAAACATGAATTTGTGATTACTCATCTAATATTACAAACTACGTTGACAAATTTAGTGGTTTAGGACTTATGGTTCGTTTCAAAGAGCTCACAAATTTAGTCGGCACGAAATAATACGGCACATCATGTACCGCATCGGGATGACAAAGCTAGGCGCGATGTGTTCGAAATTGGTTTCGTTTTCCGCTCGTACAAGTTTGTGAAATTTTTTCTTGATGTTTATTCTATTCACCGAGTTAACACGTGTCATTTTGTTGGATATTTCACTCTAACGTACCCTTCGCGTGAAAACCTCTGTAGGCTCGCACTTAAATCCTGCGGTGCACCCAGCCTCAATCATGAGACAGAGCAATACAGGCTGCTCTCTACGGCCATCGGTGGACCGGAGCAGATATGGGCGCAATGGGTGTCCATCGAATGTAAAACGTGGCATGAACTGGCACACCAGCAAGGCCTGGCGGCACTTTAAATGCACGGGTTTACGGGACGACCAGATAACTCAACTACATAACTCTCATGACGCGTTCGTCTGCGCCAGCTGCCTCTACTTTGACGGAGATACGCACTCCACAACTAAAAAGAGCGATGTGAAAAACGAAGCCAAAACCCCGCTCCTGGAACGGAAAGACCAGTGTCAATGTCCCTTTTTATCGGAATACTCAATAAAAAACGGGCGCTCCTTTATAAAGTTCTGGGGGACAAAAACACAAAGAACACAGCGGCCTAGATGAAAGTTGATAATGAACTTTCTTCCGTAAACGAGTACCTGGCGCCATCCATCCCAGGTCCGTTGGCTGCAAAAAAGGTGCTCCAGCTCTCCGATGCGGCAATCAACACCGCCAAGGCGTCTCTAGTGGACGGGCGCATTGCAAAATCAGGATGATCACCTGGTGGTTGGTCTCCAGAAAGAGTCACGCCAACGCAACTGGCACAGTTGCTCCTTGACGGCGTCCTCACAAAGCCTGCGCACGGATCGCTCCACGCAGAGTGGTTAGGCGAAAAAGGATGCAAGCGAATGTGTGGGCTTCTAGTCGCACTTTCCTCAACATCCACCGTATAGAACACCTTGGAGCAGGCTTCTAGCATTCAAAAGGCTTGCCTAACCATCAAAAGTATATCCGACGATCGCCCGCTAAAGATGCGAAAGCTGAGTCACGGAATTCATGGAGAGGCGCAAAACAGGCTTTCGCTTGGCTCCAGCTCCGCCGAGCCCAAATTTGTGGCCAAACCGATGGTAGTTATGGAATCTTGCAATCTTGAAGGCAGGCCGACGCAACCGGCCACGACTCCGGATTGCAGCCTCTACTCAACCGCCGCAGACCCTTCGACTACCCAAGGCAGCGATGCTCGGGAGGAAGCAAGCCTCGCGTGAACGCAGCGTTCAAATTACGTAACTCTATCATTGCTAATTTCCGATGCAGAAGATAAAGACACAGCAGTAAACTCCAAGCATAAATCACAACCTCTGGGTTGTATTGGGTCAGGTGTGCGGAGACAAGCGGCGGAGCTTACAGACGAATAAACCACAAGCATTGATCTCGGCATCGGAGAATGCTGCAAGAACCGTACAACCACTGAGAATGTAAAAATACCAGTCTCCAACTCCACTCCGCCAAACGTGGCCTCTCCAACTATGCACACAGTCGTCGCCCGTGGCCCCGATAGCGAAAGCCACAAACCTTGTAACGGCAACCCGGAAAATCCTTCGTACACACAGTTAGCCACGCTGATCGCGGGCGACTCGGGAGTCCACACAAACATGAAAGAAAGGGCCGCTCACTAGAAGCACACCCAAATTATTTTTGCCGAAACCATAGGGTTTTTGAGGTTGTGACTTTTACGGGGAGTTAGTCTAATCCATTTACACTTGTAAGTGATATGTTGCTCATAGCATTTTGTTTAAGTGAGCGAAATTTCAAGGTCACGGACCATCACCGATTCGTATTTTGCTACCGGTTTACGAGGGATAAAACACGAAATCGCACTTTACCTTATTTTGGCGGTCTTTAGGAATAAAATAACATTTACAGAATATCCAATGCAAATTCTCCCAAGGAAAATCGGTCATCAACATTTGTTTGCTTTATACCCCCCAGATTTAACGGACGAGTTAATTTTGTTCAGCGAACTTCATCACAACACTTTTTCTTATGGAGCTCAGCTTCCAGTAAGTATAACATTGTCAAAAAACAGCATGAATTGTGCAATGGAGGTGCGAGGGCCATCTTTGTGGATGATCGCCCTCCCCAGCTATGCATAACTATCCCGTGGACAATACAGCGTCGGGAGGTTACCATCGGTAAATTACCAACACAGTGGTATCATTTCTATTAGTAAACTTACTCACCATAGGTGGAATACATCATAAAGCGGTCATCATGATAACGGTAATCGTTGTCACTCACCTCGACTACTTATCGTCACTGCAGCATGCTGGGTCCATGTCAATGTGCGGCGCTGGTTATGAAGCTCCACCTATACATGATAACCTAATCCAACGGCTAATGACGACCCGTCATACGCATAACTGTATTCAATATCGCCGGCCTCCGCTGCGTATCGTAACTGCTAGGCCCGTATCCATGTGTGACGCTGATTATGAGCCCTCACCTATACACGGCAACCTAATTTAATGGTCAATGGCGGTCTTCCATAATCATAACTCTACGCGCTTTCAATCATCTCGAATACTTGTTGTAAATGCCAGGCCCACTTTTATGTGCGACGCTGCTTATTAGGCCTCACCTATGTACAATAACCCAATCCAATGACCAACGACCGTCTCTCGCGCACACCTGTACGTGATGTCGCTTATCTCTGCTACCTATGGTAAGTACCAGGCCAGAATATATGCGGGTCGGTGAAAATAAGGCCTCAACTATGCGTGGTATTCTAATCTAACGCCCAAGGTGGGTCTTTCATACTCATATCTGCAGTCGATATCGCCTACTTTGGCTACTTATGGCAATTGCTAGGTCTGTGTCTATGTGCAACGTCGAATATGAAGCCTCAACTAGGCTCAGCGGCATAACCCGATGGCCAACGATGGCCCGTCACGCTTGTAACCGTACTCGACGTTGCCTACCGTGGCAACTTATAGTAATTGAAAGGCCCGTACACATCCTCGTAACTGACTAATGCCCCAACTATACATAATAGACCAACCCAACGGCTAACGGCGGTCCTTCATATCTATACATGTCATCCGTTTGCCAGCGTTTAATAGCGGTATTTAGCAACCGTATGCATTATTGAACACAGCAACGTTAAAGCTAAAGTGGGGTGCATATGTATCAGCCGTAGACCAAGTGGTGTAGACTTGAGCCCTGGGATCCAAGGAACACGTGCGTCATCATACGTGCACCCATGGATGGTGGGGATAACGAAGAAGCGTTGAGCGGGCGGGTACTTGGTGTCAAGTCTACCCAATACCCGGCAATACCCGGTTTGGAAACCCAGTTTACCATTATCCACCCCACCTGGTCAGTGATTTACATCCCCAGAGATCTCCAAACGGACCAGAAAAATATCTGCGATCTTACATTGGCTTCGTCCTACCTCTGCAAATTCCCTTGGCCAACTCAAAAACCCCGCTGCTCACAGAATTGCACATCCCAGCCCAATCATCTCAAACATGACGTCCGTTACGGGGCTATCCAGAAACCGAAGTACGGCAGTCCTACGATGGCACAGCACTGCCATACCCAGTTTGATAGCACACCCGCAACTAATCCCTTCCTACTCTCGACTGTACTCTTTCGCCCACTCGGTTCATTACCTGCAACTACGAACAAACTCATGCTTAGTTCTGAATGTAATCTTATGATCATGCCTGCCCGATCATGCTACCCACCACTTGTGAACGAACATTATTACTACCTTACACTTTGTGAGTGCAGGGTGCATACTAAAGGACGGAATGAGTTTGGTCAGTTCATTCAAAAAACAATTGCACCTTTTCCTCCTCTTTGAAGATGAGAACGACGTCTGCATGCTACATATGGACAAGGCTTTCCTCAGATATTTGAAAACCGGGGTCCAGATGACGTTAGTTAGTCAGGAATTGTGACCACTTTTGGCCACTTGTTATTTCGGACCGCAGTCTACCTCTCATCATATTGCCTTCTAGAAGTCTTTCTGAGACTTTTCCCATTTTGTGCGCCGGATATAGACACGGCAGTCTCATTGCATTTTCTGAATTACAACAATGAAACACCGTGCGTCCTCAATGGACCCAAGGATATCCTTGATCCATGCTAGTCTTAATTTGTGATGGTTTCTTGGCGAAGCCTAACCACAATGACAACCCTAAACGACTCACCCAAGATGTTAATGTACGGGGCTGTCCACGGACCCGAGTACGGCGTTGCGATGACGGTACCGCGACTACCATACCCAGCCTGATGGATTGCCCGTACTTCACCATATCCACAATATTTACCGGATGAGGGTGTTACGTGCACACACAGGACGACCTTAATCCTTTTGAATTGTGCCAGGACTTGAAAGCAATGGCCAACTTATTGTGCCTTAAGCTTGTTCTGCCCATAAACACAATAATTCTACCAACACCACTATCGACGATTCGGTAAAGCCTTCCGTCTGATATAGCATGAACTGACCATCGTAAAAAAAAGTACCAGCTGTGACGAATTCCTTGGCTTGCTTTTGCAAGACACCTGCCGTAATGATAGGAGACTTTTTCATACACAAGTCGTCAAAAGCTGCTCAATTTTGAGTTTTCCGGCGACACAGAGGGCGAAATTATTGTCCTTGTCGTTTCAAGATTGTTTCCAAACGCAATGCAAAATAAAACACGTGAAGAAACCGGCTCTTCCGCAAATTTCCCACCGTCATCAGATGTATAGCACGCGATGCCGTTGGCGGTCATTAAAATATAAATTCCGCGCCCTGGTGGACCTGGAGTACGTTTAAACAACTTTCAACAAAACTGCGCCCGAATAAATGCCATCAAATGCTGAAACTTTGCGTTAAAGTTTTCCTTCTCCGAACTATGGTTTCAGAGAAATTTTGGGTGTGCATCTAAGGCTCGGCAAAGAAAGGCGACTGCAGGCAAACAAACCACAAATACCGCCAAATCAGAAAGCTGCTGGTTAGCTTCCAGGTGCATACCTCTACGAAAACGAACCTTATGGAAGCGCCACCAGAAAATCTTCTTGGTGCTGCCACCCAACGCACCCGGCCGCACAAGGTCATCTTATCTTATCAAACAAACTGCGTCAAATTGCCCAAGGAACCAAACAGACGCATAGTTGCCCTAAATAACTGAACAACAACAAACCTAGTCGTCCAAAAGACGATAGTAAGCGAGCTACAGGAAGCAGCGGTCGCAATTTTCACCCACGAGGGGAATAACAACGTCCCGCAAAGATAAAATGCCCGCGCAAACCGGACTCTAATGGGACAAAAACCCCTGCAAACGAAAAGTGCCTCTTAAAACCACCAAGGCAGAAAGCAGACAAGTATGCCGCAGAGGCCTCTTCACAGCCTTGAACTCGAACCCGAAGTACAGCAGTCAAATCTTCTACCAGTTCCGGCGCCGCACCTCTCGACTCTCTACCTTCGGAGACAACAGAGACAGTGTTGAAATGCTTGTCGATGAACTGTCTCAATCTTTTCAACAAGCTTTGCGCTATTAAACAGTCCTCCTGCCTCGACAACCGTTCAGACTCGCACTTACAGAAGCCTGGCTCACGTGGAGATCTCGATAGACGGCTATTCTATTTTTCGAACAGACTCAAAGCGTGGGAGGGCTGGTGGAGTTGCTTTATATGTACATGCGGCTCTGCCCATCCCGACTGTCCTCTCCGATAACACTCCTGCGCCTTCTTGCAATCCGCTGTGGGTAAAAATAGCGGAACCGCTTCTCTTCTTCTCGGCGTGATCTACCTTTGCCCCTCGAGATCTCCGGAAGATGACCCATTCCTCACATAAACCCTTGAGCAACTCTCCTCCAGCTACCACTTCACACATCTCTTGCTGGTAGGTGATTTCCGCACCCCCAACGCCCTCCTGGATGAAGCCTCAACGCTTCGGATCTAGGGGAAATTTCTGACCAAAGTCGTTCAACAGAGCGCTTGGACTCAACATGTTGTCGCACCCACCATATACCGCGAAGGCCAACTACCATCCTTCCTGGATTTGGTCATCATCAACGAAAAACACATCATTGATCAGGTGACAAATAACGCCCCACTAAGACATAGCGACCAATGTGTGCTGACCTGTGACTTCATCTGCTACTGGACCAGAATTCCCGAACCCCAAACGTGGATTCGAAACTTCTGCCATGCAGACTGTTCAGGAATGCGCATCTTTCTTGATGAACTTCAACTGGGACCAGCCTCAGTGGAAGACTTATATAGAACTATTGTCAGGAAAGTTCACGAGACTGATGTGATGTTCATTCCAAAAAACCAGCACGCAGTCCGTTGGACAGTAAGCTACACAGAAGAATTCGGCGTCTTCTGGATAAGAGGTCTTAACTATTTTTCAGAGGTTTATCACAGCAGACACAGAAGATGAGCTGGCCTTTCTTAAAATGCGGAACCGTTGTAAGGAAAAAAGCTGCCGATGAAACACACGAAAACGAGCGGAGCTACTGGACCTCGCTCGGAAAAATACAAAGTTGCCGCTCAAGCACATGAGACGTCGCCGCAAAAAAACCAACCACGTTTTCCCTGAGAGACGGGAACGGGAAACCCACGGATGGCCCAACAGTAGTATCTGAAGTTTATAGAGAACATTATGCATGCCCTTACTCTTCCCAGAGACCACGTCACACCCAATCTTGTCAAGACGTAACTACAAAAGGCCTCTAATCAACTTGCTCTTCACGGGAGAGGACACTCTCCAACTCTTGCACAACACAAACCCGTTCTGCGCGTTTGAACTAGACGAGGCCCATCTAAGGATCCTGAAGGAAACGTCGTTTACACTGGCGAAGCATTTCTGCCTCATGGTTCGTCAGTCGCTGGACGAAGACAACCTTTCCTCTGCTTTGGAGGAAGTGATTATCACGCCAATCCGAGAAGCTGGTAAGCGACTCTTGCCCAGCAGCTACAGACCAATTAGCCCCACTAACGTACCGTGCAAGGTGATGGAACGCATTGTGAAGCGGGCCACTTTAAATCACCTCGCCAACAACGACTTGACATCCCCAGTGCAACATGAATTCTTCCCAAACCGTGCTTTCGTGACGAACATGCTCCTATCTGTGGACAGCTTAAACCAGGCTATGCAAAAGGACTCATGGGGGGTGCCATATTTTTGACTTCTCAAAGGCATTCCATCAAGTCCTACACGCCCCTCTGCTCCACAAACTCGAGTCTTGCGAGGGGAATTCTACGCTAGATGAAGGCGTTCCTATCATAGAGAACATTCTGAGTGAGAGCAAGCTTCATACACGCTTTTTTGGCGCCCGTCGCTATTGAAGTTCCTCAGGGCACTGTTTTGTGACCACTTCTGTTTCTGATCCAGCGTGTTTTTTAAGTCCAAGTCTACGCTGTTGCGGAATCGTGGGGTTTCCGGGTTTCAAATGTCAGCTCACTCAAACGGATGTAAGAGCTGCAAAGCAGTGGTCGTTGGACTGGCGCCCTTCTCGGAATGATGAAAAGGGCGTCCATGTGATTCGGAGGGGACTCAGCGGGCACCTTTGTCTTGCGTAGGGAGAATTGACCAGAAGACATTACAAGGATAGATGCCGAAAATATCTGCTCACCCGACTCTTTTCAAACGTGCTTTCTTCACTGCACTATGAAAAGGCGACTCCAACTCATTCGCCACTCTACGGATGATTCGGCGAGCCTTAATCCGTATTGCTTGCATGGACTTCCACGCACCACATGCGGTATGCGCCAGAGGGATTCTTGATTATGTTAACCGATTCTTTTACTCAGGACGCAAGAAGGGCGTAACCCTCGTTGAGCGTATCCAACGAGGTGCTACGGGGATGATTTCCGGCCTTGAATCCATTGATTATGAAGCGCGTTTCGTGGTGCATGGCGTATTTCCCCTGAAGTATCTTCGCATCGAAGGGGACCTACTCCTTACTTATGCCATGTTTAAACAAGGTTTTCACCGTTGACCTAACTAACGAACGACAGGGACATGATGAGAAGATTTCCAACTCAGAGAGCAAGCATGTATCAGGCAACAGTTTTTCCCATTTCGGGTAGTTGATGCGCGGAATAGCCTCCCTCTGACGGCTTTTCACGCTGCATCTAGCACCTAATTCAAAGCACTTTCAGAAGCTTTTTTAGTTGATCGCTCGTTACTTGCCCAGTGGAATCGAAAGCTGCGACGTTTTCAGGATAACCACTTTACAGTGCGGACTGCCTACATGCTGCGAATTATTCCGTTATGGGTGGTTTGTTTGAGGGGTGTTTGCTCAAGATCATAAATCACCACCGACAGTGAATACGTTGCCAAATGTAATAAGATATCGCGAATTGCGGTAAAAAGCGAGTCGCTTACAGTGGACAGAAGTTGCAGGTACTTCTGCGGCTGCAAAGATTCTTTTAACCTTCCAGAAACTGCATGGCCCATATGAATGCGAACTATGCAGAGGTACCGCACCTGTACGCAATTTTTTGACATTCTATCTGTGTGACCGGTGGAGTACTGAAGTATGTGTGCGGGTTCCTCGATAGTTGCTATTCCGGTTTAACATCGCACAAGCCGCTTTCACTAACGCCGGATAAATCGTGCCAGGTTGAAAGAATGTAAGTCTTGCAGGTATAGATCACCCTTGCAAGTCTGTTGTTAGACAGCAGAGTGCTCCATTAAAACTTGAAAATATGCATGGCCACATGGAACCTGCGTCAATCTTAGCGGACAGCTGAACGAACCTAATTGATGTACACAACTAACATGCGGCTAAGGGTAAAGGATGCCGAATCAACTGGCCACATGGAACCTGCATCGATCAAAGCGGACAATTGAACGAACCTAGCTGACGAGACTTACATGAAACGCCTTCCGTCCCACTCCCAGGCGAACAGTCTGGAGCTGATGGGCCAGTTATAAGTCGGGTGAAATCACCTTCGTCTCCTTCTTCTAGTTGACGCTTTACAGCGTTAGTCGTAGTAGTGCGATGGTAACTAACGGCTGTCGATTAGCTCCAACTTGGAACCGAAAATACGGACACGGACTTCCAGGACACACGGTGCTGGGATTCCGTGCTCCGGTCCAGGCCAACCTCGCAAGACGGCTTCTTTGCGGACCGGCTACCATGCACAACTCGTATGCACATGCACGAATTCTGAACGGGCCGGAGGCTAAGAGACAAATTATTCATCTGTGGACTCACCTTTGGGGCGAGCCCGTAGAGCATCCCCACATAGCGGGTAGGGTTCATCATCAACGTGATATGATACGCGATTCGCTGGACACCAGCGGTCACTGCTACTAGGAGGCCAGTCACAAAGCACACAAAAGCCCAAGCCGTGTCCCTGGACCACCATCTGGATTGAGGTGCATTATCCCCGACCACAGACGGCAGGCCGTCAGTTACAGACGTCGAACCTTGGCGCAGCAGGATTTTACCCCTGAACAATCAACTTCTTAATACTGGCTGTGGTCCCCTGGGTTCCAGGCCCCGCGGCTTATTCACTACTCGGTTCACGCCGTTGAAAGCTGTCTGCGGTGGCTGGGAACAAGTTTACATCTTCTTTCGTTTGGTTGTAATCCGACAGCCATTGTTTGTGGATCGAGAAGGAACCTAAGAAAAAATCTATGAAGAATGATCCTTTCTGTTAGCAACCAACTGATCTCTAAATACAGAGAAAAAACGGATGCAGGGGACCCAAATCGTTTGGTAGAAGGGACATGTGCATTCTGTAGCACAGATGGCAATCTTCTGGGAGAACTTGGGTGCTTGCACCACGAAATAGAATTTAGTTAACGTACACTGACCTCACTTTGTCTGTTCCAACAATATGATGGTGCAGCCTCAGAGGTCGCGGCTCCAAGTGCCTCAAAACCAGGGAACGATCATACGTGGTCATTCGGCAGATCATGTTCGGAACGTAGGCATCGCCCCCAAAGATTTCCCTGCGGTCACAATGATATGAAGTATGTATCTCGTGCTCCCGCATGAGGCACGCGGCGCGCCAGGACACCTTCTGTGCGGCATTTTGAGGTGTCTGAGTGGTGCACCCGGTTTTTAGGAGGCCGTTGGTACTCCCCAGACGGTTGTTGGTCACATTACAAAAACGGACGATCCCGGATTGTGCGTACACATCCTATTTTCTGGTGATATACAGCCAGTGGACCGTAAGATAGGAGACTAGTTGCGGATCTGTGCGGTGTAGTATGCGCAGATCTTGGCGGAATCTGTGTGCCCGTATTATGACAAACGAACAACCTACTGTACAGCATTGTCCAACCGAGCCCTACGGTAGGATATATGCTGGCTGTCCGCAGTGTGCCTGTGAGCGAAAATACATGGATCTTATGTACAGCATAGTGCTCCCTGATAGGCGGGAAGGTGTACAGTTTGTATCTACAGGCAGAATATTATTTGCTTTAAAAGCACTTGCCCAAAATGGTTTGTCGCTTGAGTATCGTCCTCATTATCTACATCTGGAAAGTCGAAACAGCGCTATCTGCTACAATCTAGAGAAGCGAGTGTGGCTGTAGTGACCCTCCTCTGATTGCAACACAAGCGCGCGTTCGGTCTTCGGATGTTTTGCCGGGACCAAAGGCATGTCTTCTGCCACAACAAAACCCCAACTATGCGGCACTTACTCAACAGGGTTGATCGACACTTCCGGCGGCAGTTGTTTATGTCCATGGTGGTAAGGATTTTGTCGAATTCGTCGGCTACAGACTGCCGGACGTCGGATGACGGCGTTCGATACTTCAACAGGGCGCTGCAGGTGTCCAAATCCTCTTCGTTTAGCCGTCGACCTATCAGAGGCCGATTGTACAAAAACTTAGAAACCCTATGCTTGCGTTCAAGATAATAAGAAGTAACCGTGAAATTTCTCCCCTTCCTCCATAGAAAAAAACGCACTGGACAGCTGCTGCTTCGCCTACTGTTTGTCAATGGCAACTACGCTCAGCTTACCAGCTTCTGGGGATTCCTCGACTGTTGCATTTGTAGTACACGCATTCGAAACGCAACACAGCGTTGGTACTTTCAGTACTGGATGAAAGCACAAATACCACACAGTTATCCTTTGGGTATTCATTGAAGCCTGCTTAAACGTCGTGAAAGATGAACAGGACACACCCCAATTCCCAACAAACACACGCGAAACCGTTTCTGACGCAATGACACACCAGGCTCGATGCCAAATGCGCGTCAAAAATTTAGAAAGTAGGGTAAGTAAAACAACTCACGATAAAATTAAGTTAGATTAGGGTGATTTTTGATTTTAGGATATGCACAACAAAATACAACATTTTTGCGTGCAAAGTTTTATTCCATCTGCAAAGCTTTTGCAAAAAAAGATTATGCGTCTAAGGAGCGGATTTTGGTTGAGCCCTTGCGTCAGCAAGATTACTTTTTTGCGCTAAGAACTTAAACGGCAGTGATACACCCTATTTCCGCTTGTGACTTTTGGGTGAACAGAGTCTGTTGAGCGACAAGAAAAAACCCCACCCGGGAAGTTTGGGTGAAAGCCTCGACCCTGTGTATCAAGCCGTGAATAAGTGAATCGCTAAGCCCATTCAAGTTCACCCTAGTATATGGTGGAGGCCCGTTCGTTCCGCTTTCTTTAAGGGATCGACTGTCTACACAACCGAGTCCTTGGTCTTCGGCCTCCTGCTGGTCTGCAAAACCCCTGCAGTGATTTATCTACTGAACAGCCAATCAAAACGTTGAATTTCCCCCCGTCTGCCGGCTTGGACGTTGAGCCCATTGCTGATTTGTCGTCATGGGTTCAAGCGCATCGAGAACCCTGGATCAGACGGAAGTTGAGGAAATAGCACAAGAAACCGGTTGTACGTGTCATACTCCAAGTGTTTTTATTCCATTATAGTTTCTTCGAAACAGATATACAGATTATACAATCGCTTTGCTGCTTTGGATAAGACAAACGTTGGATATCTCAGGTAAGCTAGTTCAGTAGGTTCCATTTTGCAAAACTACGATTCTTACCGAGTTATAAGTTGAAAAATACTTTTTAGTGTTTACATAGTGCAAAACCTAAATCAGGGTCATTATCTTGGCTAAAACGCTACACGTCGAACGTGCACTGTGATCTGTTTCCGCCAGATCATGACCTATCCAAGCGTTGTGCTGCCGGTTGCTCACGCCACGGACTGCTTCATGGTTATTGCTGGTCACTTCAGAGAGTTCCCGTGCACTTTCACCAGTGCGTCAGTGGACGAATCCTGTCGCACACTGCGAGAATACGAACTGTCCACAAGCAACAACTATAGCAAGCGTGACTCTGACGTTCAAGTCGTCGTCACCAAGGTTCGGTTTATTTGACCAGAAAGGTTTCCAGCATCGTCCTTCTTAAGAGGAACACATGCGATCTGTAGACCACAACGTTTCCGGCGGTTTCACTCTCACCGTGTCCTGATGGTCCGGCTTCTGTGCTGCCATGATCCTGCGGGTTGTACTGACTGGAACTCAATTCCTAAATGTTCAACCATGCCAGGAAGGCCACCGGGAAGCAGGCCGGCGAAGAATAGCAAGTAGTCATTCTACGAGGCGGTTTGCAGGTAAAGTCGTACTGTACTCTGCGATAAGAGCGTGAAGGCAATGGAGTGTTTCCCCCAGGCGACCAGGATACCTATATTTATGGAGGCAGCGATGCTACCTTCCCCCGAGGAAGAAAGGGTTAGAAAAGGTTGACCCTAAAATCTGCACACTCCGATACCCAATGGTTGACCATGACCGCCGGCGCATTATCGAATACAGTCGAAATATTTTGAAAAGTCTGGTGCTGTTCAAAAAGCACCTGCTGTGCGCAGCGGCATTAGGAAGGAAACAGTAGTGCCTTATTCCCGACGTCCTCGGGCCAGGCCGGCCGTCTACATCCAAGTGGGTCAGACAACAATTGAGTCATTGGCGCTGAAAACGGTCCCCCAAGAAATGCCTAAAGACCGCTGTCTCGCGGTCCAGACAGTTGGGTCACAGACTAGGGGCAGGGTCCTCGAACAACAGCCAACATCCTCCCACGACTTCGTGGGTCAGACTTCTGAGTCAAAGGCTCAAGGTGGGGTACCTCAACCAAACCCCCTTCTTCAGCTTGGGCAAGTGCGAAGTATCATTTACTCTTGCAGCTCTTCGCTCGCCGGCCTTGCCCTGCCCCTCCCCACCCGTCGAACAATACAGTGTCACCAACCCACCTGCCAACCCCCTAGCCATTGTTCAGTGTCTTAACCGTCGCCCGGAAGAATAAACAAAAATAGACACCTACTCACCAGAAGATCCGATACACGTTGCAGCCTTTAATGTCCGTACCCTATGTCAAATTGGGCGACAGACATCTCTTGTTGAAAATTTGCTTTCCTTATCTGTCAAAGTTTATTGTGTCTCCGAAACACACATACAGGACCCCACTTCGTTCGTGCACCTCAAGCTGCTTGGGAGGGGCTCAGATGTTCCACATTTCTTTCTCCGGGTATCTGGTTATTCTGATGCAATGACTCGGGGTATCTACGGTTTGGGAGTTGTATTCAGCCCCAAGGCTGAAAGCGCCTCACTGGACTGGATCCTGGTTTTTGGCTCAATTAAGATCAGTGCAGGTTGATGCTGTAAGCGGTGTTTATTTGTCGTATCAGCATACACCTCGATAGACAGCAATCCTGAAACCGAGAAGGTCTGGTTTTACCAAAATCTGTCATGACTGCTTCGCTCAGCCAGAAGGACGGATATTATAATCCTAGCGGATGACATGAATGTTCAAGTTGGACGAATATGCCCGGAAGAATAAACTAAAAAACTGTTCAGCTGTAGCACCCTTTCGGTGCATGGCTGCCATGCCACACGAGGGCTGGGACACTGCCAGGTTGCCCAAGCCTAGACAGGGTAAGTCGAGAGGCAGAGGTCGGGTTCGAACCACGGACATTTCGATCAGTAAATTCGCGCTCTAACCACTTGAGCCATCTCGTCCGGAAGAAGAGCAGTTGTGTGATGGATTTGGCGTCCATCCTCAGCATACGGCTAATGGGGAGCGACTGCCTCAGTTGTGTGCAGATCATCATCTGTTCCCGGCCAGTACAAACTTCCAACACAAACGCTCACATCGAGTTACTTGGAGGCCCCCAACCACAAGACAGTCGTGGACCCAATTAGACCATGTGGCTATCAGTTACCGATACAGAGCGTCAATTAAAGATTGTCATTCCCTCTGGTGTACGCTGTTTGACTGATCATGCTATTGAGCAGGCCGTGCTATCACCTTCGTTTTACCTCAGCAGTAAGTGAAAGCAGAGCCATTCAATTCATCAACTGCGACAAATTTCAGTTGCTGAACAGTATCGACGTGACCTGGCTGGAAAGCTTCTGGATGCGCACAGTGATGCAGATGGTGACAATATTGTGGAGACTGAATGGAAGCGGGTTAGAGGAGCTATGCTATTAGCTCTCAGAACTGTCTGTTCAACCCATCTGGCTTGACCGAATGAACAGTGGATATCGTCAAGATCGGCAGATCTCATTGCGGCCAGAAAGGCCATATCAGCAACTAGCGACTGTGATTGCGCACCCAGATACCTCAGACACCGGATAACCAGGAGCTTGAAGAATGATAGAGAACGCTAGTGGATTTCGAAGGCCCAGGAGATGGAGCAAGCTTTCGTTGCAGGCAACAGCCGCGTCCTGTTTCAACTGATTTGATCAGCCGTCAAAAGAAGACAAGTGTCAAACATTGGGCCGAAAAGACGGAACTGCAATCCACTCCCTCAGTCGTCGTCTTGAGCAATGGGCTGAACACTTTCAAAAATAGTTCAGCTGTCTCCCCCAACCCAACGGGTCTGACTAAAATATCGACACCATCCCCCCGTCAGCAAGCGAAATCCAGCTCGACAAAGCACCTGATGCGCATGACCTAGAGTCCACACTCTTCAAAGAAGGTGGCGAGTTCCTGGTGAGCACTGACAACCATACTGCCAAAGATTTGGAATGTAAACAGTATACCAGCCGAATGGAGCACCTCGACCGTCATCCTAGTTTTTAAAAAGTGCACAAGAACGTCATGCAAAATTTTTCGTGGCATCAGCCTGGTATCTGTCACATCTAGGGTGCTCTCTGACATTATTTTGCCTGGGTTACTCGATTATCGGGACTGACGGATTCGTGAAAACGAAGCTTCGTCTCGCCCTGGCCGAGGATGCATCAACCATATCTTCACCTTGTGACAAATTCTTGGACGGTGCCACAACTTCAAAGTCCCACGTTGATTGTTTTTCTTGACCTGAAATCTGCTTTTGACATTGTCGATCGTGAGAACCTTTTGCGGTGTTTGGTGATCAAAGGTGTCCCTTCCAAATTTATATTTTTTATAAGAGCACTGTGTGCGAACTCCAATGGGCGCGTACGATTATACGACAGGCTTTCGCCTGAGTTCACCACGTCCAGTGGTGTGAGACAAGGCTGCCATCTCTTACCTTTTTCTTCAGCTGTGTTATTGATGTGCTGTTTGGAATTTCTCTGTCTGCCTCCGAAACTTCGGAGGTCGAAATGCTCCCGGGACGTTTCCTCACAAACATTGAGTATGTGGACGATATTTCTCTCCTTGGTGCAGATCCTTCCAAATTGCAAGCGATTTTGAATAACCTAAAGAACTCTGCCGCACGGTTTGGCATGCGCTTCACATCTGTAAAGTGCAAAATGCTGCTACAAGACTGAGTGGGACCGAACTCAACCCTCATGCTTGCAGATGGGCCAATCGATGTGGGCGTGATGGCTGTGACTGGAGCGCGAATTTACCGACCCGAAGGTTCGTGGTTCGAACCCAACCTCTGCCTCTGGACTCCACCTGTCTAAGCTTGGGCAACCTGCCTGTATCCCAGCCCTCATGTTTCCTTCTGGTGCCGTGGCAGTTAGGCACCGAAAGGGTGCTACAGCTGAACGAATCGGTGATAAGTAGATTTGTTTACCTGGGAAGCTGTATAAGTTCCAGTGGACTCGCTGGAGATGTTATTTCTCGAATCGGAAAAACCAGGACAGCTTTTGCCAACCTCCACCTATGGCACCGATGTGACGTCAGTTTATCTGTCAAGGACGGAATACACAGCAACGGTGCGTTCCATACTGCTTTGTGGATCCGATACTTAGCCTCTAAGCGCAGAGAACATGCGAAGGATGTCAGATAATTAAATGCTTTACGTCATTTTTCTCTAGCCAGCACAAACTTTCTGTACAGGCGCTCACAATGTTTTATTCGGAGGCCCCCAGCTGCAAACCAGCCGTGGATCATGTAGTAATTAACGATGGAGAGCTTCGGTACAAGATTGTCGTTCATTTTGGAGTACACTGCTTGACTCCGACACGTTATTGGGGCACACATATCCACTTGTTTTCCCTCGGGAACACGCCGGCCGATTCAAAGGCATTCATTTCACCGCCTGCAAAGCCTCTCTGTAGCTCAACAGTATTGAGTTGGATTGCTTCAGAACGATGGCAACAATGGTAATTTGGATGAAGATAGGGCAGGTGAAAGAGATCATGATCACAGCTTTTTAAGCTGTCTGCTCGAGCTCCCTCACACCCGAATGAGCACTGGATCTCGTCACGATCAACAGCTCTGATTGAAGTCAGGAACACTAGCACCAACAAACGACTGTAGCTGCGCGCGCATATTTCAAAGGTTCAATAATGAAGAGCCTAATGATTGAAAATGACCGTTCCTGGGTCGTAGAAGCCCAGAAGGTTGTTGCAGTGGAGAACAATCGCACTCTGTTCCGGATAATCCGATCAACTGGTTTGAGGAAGGTGAGTGTTAGCGAAACAATCCCTAAAAAGGATAGGACCTCAATCCATTCACAGATGGGCGGAACACATACTGAAGAGCAGCTCAGCTGTGCCTCACCCACACCCTCTGGAAGGACAAAATAAACGCGAATGGTACGTCAACATCAGTCCGCCATCGACGACCGAAACACAGAGTGTAGTTATATTGTTTCAGTGCAACAGAGCACCCAGGCCAGACGGTTCGCACCCAGCACTCTTCGAAGAAGGTTGTGAATCCGTCGTGGCTAACTTAACGACCCTACCCAAAAATGCCTGGAATGAGGGATACTTCCAGCAGAATGGAGCACCTGGATGATGATTCCTATATTCACAAAGGCTCCAAGCATATCGTTCGAAAACCACCGGGGTATCAGCTTAATGGCTACAGCTTCCGAGGAGTTCTCTGGGGTTATCCAACGGTCGACTTGCGCTTGGGGGCCTCCAGGTTACGTGATGTGAATGGTTATTCTGAAGAGTCGTACTGGCCAAAAACAGTTGTTGATCAGCACACAGCTAGAAAAATCGCTGCCCGTCGTCTTTGCGACGAGTATCCACTCCGAATCGACCGCTTAGATGTTTTTCCAGGAAGCTCAGGCGACCGAATTGGGCATACATATTGCCCTCAAGGAGCACAATATCAGTGCTTTTTGCTCGACGAATGAGCCAGGTTAACGCTCGATGGAAATTATCTATTTCAGCGTCAGAACTTCAGTCCGTTGGGGCTTACGCCGACACTACAGACGGGCACCGTTTTTATGTCCCGGGGAATTGGACTTGATTTAGCTCCTTCAGCTGAGTTCTTCAACTTCGTACTCTATATGCCGCTTGAGTCTTTACCTGCCTCTAACACAGAATCGAAATAATCCTGCACCGTTAGCCCATGGATGTTGAGTACGCCGAAGATACTGCCGTGCTTGGATCACACCCGTTAGAACTGCAAGCTATTTTAACCTAACCAAAATGTTCTATAGCACATTCGGACTTGGGAAGTATAGAGTGCTGCTGCAAAATTGAGTGGGATCTAACCCAAATATCGTGCTTGCAGGTGAACCTATCGATGTCTATCTGGACAGCTGTATAAACCCCCGTGGTCTGGCGAAAGAGGAAATCACCCGCCGAGTTCGGAAGGCCAGGGTCGCTAACCTCCAACATTTGTGGCGCCGACATGAAATCAGCTTGAATGTCAAGGGTAGAGTGTACAATCCCGTGAACCGATCTGTTGTACTTTGGGGGACGAGATGGCTCAAGTGGTTAGAGCGCGAATTTACTGACCGGAGGGTCCGTGGTTCGAACCCCACCTCTGCCACTCGACTTCCCCTGTCTAGGCTTGGGCAACCTGACAGTATCCCAGCCTTCGCGCTTCTTTCGTGTGGCATGGCATCTAGGCACCGAAAGGGTGTTACAGCTGAACGATTGATTGATTGACTTTGGATCACATACCTACGAAGGCTCTCTGTGCTTGATCATCGTTCAATCAGTGTCTTAGTCCAAAAAGACTGGATGTTGAAAGCACTGGTGCCTAGATGAAGTCACGCACCCTAAGTCGGTCATTAAAAACCACCCATCAACAGTACCGTTGGATTTATGGGATCGAAAGCAGCACACAATTCGACAAATTCAGTAATGGTCGACCGAATACGCGTGTCTTTCAGTTGCACAACGAGCAAGCGGAAGTAGAGCCTTGTGCAGCGTGCCAATGATACTGCGTTTTGGCGTTTGGAATGATGTACGATTGTATCGTTTCCCCTCGATGTCAAATGACCACCCGCCCATCTACGCCACGAGCGTATCGGTCGGGAGCCGGCCGCATGTTTCAACAGATATGGAGTCACGTATTTAATCCCCAGCCAATGGATGAGGTGAAAAAATTGGCTGATCATAAAAATTGCCGCATTTCTGCAAGATACTGCTCAACTGCTTGTGTTAAGAGGTCGATTGTTGTTAGATTACGCCCACCATTGTCGTCTTTTGTAGGATCCCAATTATTTTTCAGCCTTTTTTACACATGCCCACTGCTTCCTTTATTCTCCTTCCTACAGGCGTCACGACTTCCTGCTCATTCCGGAATTGGCCATCAATCCATTGGGTGACAGAATCGTAAACGAATTCTTCAAAGGCAGGTGAGGATGATCCTCCCATGCAGTTTTCCAAGTTGGCACTCCATTCTAACTAACTTAATGTTCCGTTGCGTCCCTCAGTTTATGTCGTCCGGTCGTCCTGTGATTACTTGAAAACTGGTAAACACTCGTTCAACTTAGGCGCGCTTCCGGTACGTAGCAGCTGTGCTACTCGAAGGAACCACAAAGAATGAGGCCCTGCTGGTGTGCCCAGGCCTAGGAGTGATCAACCAAGAATCCACGATTGGGTTCGAACGTCGCTTAGCTGCTCCTTTCCTTGACCTTTGAGCTATCTCGATCGACCACTGTGTTTTCCACGGTTATGGAAACATTCGTATGCGCCCGTACATGGGCAACCCCACTCCTAGAGCAGTTGGTTCGCAGTTAGATGTTATTTAATTCTGGGGGATTTGACTCTGTGCCCTTCATTGATATCTGCATTCAAACGCATTTTCTAAGACTAGCAAACAGGCATCCAATATCATCATCGTCGACAGCTTAACAGTGATGCTTCACTGCTGTACGGATCCCCGGTTGTAAGTGGGCTGAGATACCACCCCCCCAATCTCCCAACCTGGAGGATCAGGAGACTGTTGTTTAGAACTCTAACCACTGACCAATCTGGTATGAAAGTCTGTGTAAGTGTTGCATGGGTGGCGGAGGTACGAAAACCGTCACATCACGGTAAAGTCCGTTTTCTTGATGTCGGATGTCCAATCTTCCAGCCAGGCAACAAAGTCTAACTCAGTGATCAAGCTTGCGGTTATGCTTTTTTTTGTTTTCGACAAACCGCTAGATAACTTTACTGTCCACGAGACTCGCTAATTCGAGCTAATTCGTGCAAATGGATTAAAGACATGCAATCTTTATTGTAAAACTTTCTGAACCAAAAGCCCTAACGTTTCCACTAACCGATGCTGTCGTATATATGGATGTCAGAGGCTAGGTTGAGTCGGATCAAAAACGGTTGCTCTCTTTTCTTTCGGAAATGGATGTTCAGTTGACCCCATGGTCATTTTAATTCGAGGATCTGTTGTCCGCATTATGGTCTCCCTCAACAGTAGTCCAACTTTCAAGGAAGGTGAACACGTCCATGACGGCCAGTCGATTGTCCCGGGTGTTATATGGTCAAGAATGTGTATCCACCCACAGAATTTGTTGAATCCGTAGAGAATGTGGCGTGTTTACTGTTGATTGGGGGCGAGATGGCTCAGTGGTTAGAGCGCAGATTTACTGACCGGAAGGTCCGTGGTTCGAACCTGATCTCTGCCTCTCAACTTTTCCTGTCTAGGCTTGGGCAACCTGGCAGTATCCCATCCCTTGTGCTTCCTTCGGGTGGCATGGCAGCTAGGCACCGAAAAATTGCTACAGCTGAACGATTTTTTTACTACTGATTGTGAGCTATCCTCTAAAGTTACCTCTGATGAAATTAATCCTATCGACGGATGTCGTTCTGAGGATAATTAGATCAACAAGGGGTTGCATGCAACCATCTGCCTCCCACTGTTGCCAGGTCGAATTGACAAATTTGTAGCGGACTCTAACTTTTGTCATTGTAATCCATTCATCCGATACAAAGATTTCGCATTCTGCACTTTCCAAAGTCTGTAAGTTGTTAATTCCACAACTTGAGCTATCAACTCTCCCCACTATATCAAACTGCAAATCTCTGTTAGCCCGTTTTCACTGTCTACCACATATCGTGTCGTTGATGACCCTGACAAATATGGCTGTGTAACGCGGCAACTGGTAATCTTTCATTAAGGCTATCACCTTCACTGCGTGGCTCTCTCAGCCCCTGTTATATCAGACTGGCTGGTCCATTGCCTCCCACGGGTAGCTCTCATTCCCTTATTCTCCTTGTCTTTGATGAACGAAGCCGTAACAACTGGAACTACTGTATTTCGGCAAACGTTTTATGGCCGAAGAACTGACTGACTGACTGATTATATGGCTTAAAGAAAGAAAACTAGCCTCAAAACAGAGGGTTTCTTTGTTGAACACTCACGATAACCGTCGCTTCCCCAGCCGAGCAACTGTAGGGGTCTCTGATGTTACACTGCACAAGGTCAGAGGATGATCTGTTCAGGTTGTTGCGTGTCTTCCCTTTTGTGGATTCTACCTTAGTCATCATTCCATGATGTGAAAGCCACATTGGAAGGCCATACGCTTTTGTTCCGTCAACGTTTCAGCCCTTTTTAGGAGTGCTCTTGGCCACGCTTATAAATATGTGTTGATCTGGGGCTTGTTCTCGCCTGAACAACTTCACAACATTCAATGTTGTCAGACGAAGTTGTGCCTCTTTACCGTTGCTAATAATGTGATGAAGAGTCCCTACCACCGTTCTGCGCGGCCATCAGGGTTCCCATACTATCAGGACGTTTGCTCCCTGATATTGTCCGGATCATGCAGGACTGCAGGCGTACCATATGAAATGATCTAACTGGAGAGGCGAATCCAGAAGGCGTCAGAATTTTCAGAATGTTGTCGCGACATACACTTTATATATGACGCGCTGTACAAGTGTTTTTACCTGGTTTTGGGCGGTAATATACGTTGTGCAGCTTTGGTGGTTGTTTTCGACGAGGACGCTAGCTTGGAAGGTTCAGACCGAGAACTAAGCTGACGTTACCGTTGTTACATATTTCCCTGTAGCGTTGGCGTTGAAATTCATGATGGTGAGTCAGAAAGGCCTCTTACGAACACGTCATTGGCGAGAGTATCCTATCGAGCACTGCAAATCAGCATAACGTATGGTTGTCCAAAATCGACCCGTCACTAACATCTCTGATTCGCCCAGATTAGAAAATCCATATATATGTGACAGTTACTTCCAAACGTGTGATCTCCGATGAGGCGGCTCTCCCACTCGTCCCCATGCATAACAGGGACTTCCCATGTTTTCTACACACTAAACTATGTATGGAGACCTGGCGAAGTCACTCCCTTGCACGCTCACTTGGTTTACCGATGAAACACAATTCGGTCTGCCGTACGACTCAGATGAATCTCTCCCGCTTCACTGAAGGATGTAACTGGAAGGCTGTCTCAAATTCTAGTTAGACCGATATTCGGAGACCAATCAATCACCCATCTCTGCTCGTCGGTGAGGCATGGCTGACGACTTTCAACCATTCTTCCCTCACCTCATTGCCACTGTTTATCCTGTTTGCATACTGAGTTAGTTTGACTCAAAAGAGTCTTGTAAGCACCAAAAGGAATAGTTTTTCCATCCAGAAGGGGGTCATACTCTCAGTGGTCGTCGGTGAATTCTGGTTAGTGTTCCCGTATTTTCAGACACCCTTTCTGCTGTACAACCGATGCACAAAATCGAACGCGACAAGTTTATTCGAGTTCAGCTTTCGCGCATTCCTAGATGAGTTGGAGTCAGTCGGGTTTGGTTAACTTCTGTAGCATTCACTAGCTGCTCTTGCTGGGGGATTTGGGGGATTCAGTTAGCAGTGGAGCCGCGGGTGAAATAAACACTGCTGGAATCCACTTTCTGGCTGCATTAAAATTCTGATGCGAGTCAACTATCTCATGTTCCTCAGACAGGTTCCCCTATATTGTGAATCTTCCGTAAAGCTGTCAGTTCAAACGCCCAGGCTGGCGGCGGCCAACGGTATCGCCAAGTTGTGTTCCTTTTGGGCTATTATGACGCTATCTCAGTTCGTTCTAGTTGAATCGATCCACTGGAACTGGTGACAGTAGCGCAACAAACCCCAGGCACCTGCGGCTTGGCAGTTCGCTTTGTCACGTTAAACTTGACCACTTGCTCTAACGTTGTCTTTGCTTATTTTGTCACATGCACGCACACTCTCTTAAATTTTCACACGCTTTCTCTCATTTAGCCAAGAGGAATTGAACTTCCGTGAATTTATGCGCAAATTAGCCCGCTTTCGAAAAGTTAAACCTTCACAGTCCACCGAGTACAACAGCCGAGAAGCGAAGCTACGCTTTCTGTTTGGTATGTACGATCTGGATATGGACAACATGATCTCGCGAAATGAATTGCTGGGCATGTTGCAAATGATGGTCGGAGCCAATGTCACAGTGGAACAGGTGAGTAAATGCGTGTGTGCGTTAAACCTACCTCTACCGAGGGAACTGTGAGCGTTTAAGGAGAAGCGAGTGACCACTTGTTGGATGCGTAAGGCATTAGTTTTTTCGAAAACACCAAGCTGGTTTTCTCAGCAAAATATGGAAACTAGCTAGTAAGGTTCAGCCAAGTGAAATGTCGAAGGTGAGGACGAAATAATTATAAGGCCGCCACAGAACGTATGTTTTATACGCTCCAGTGTGTCAAACAGTTTTATGTTGGCTTCCCAAAAGACACTGGATGAATCCCACCGATGGCCTCCTTTGCAACCCGGTGTTCAGATAGGTGTATCTGAATGTTGTTGAATTTTTTTTTGCTTTTGATCGTTTCCCCTAGTGACTCTTCTGCAATAGAATTCCGCACGCTCTCTTTTTCACTGCTCATTATGGCTTCCCCGCGTTTGTGTGGCAGCTACCTACCAGTATCTATTTCTACTCTTGACAACGAATCCTCTCCAAAATCCAGACAAACTACAGTCCCTAACGATTGAGGCACTATACTGCCGGCTGAAATGCGTAGCGTTAGTTTCACCAACATTGGGACTAAATCTACACCGTCTAAGGGGGAGAATAAGAGTGACTGTGTTTTGAACTGACATCAAAAGAAGCCTGTCTAGAGCCTGAGATTACGTTCAAGCACACGTCAAGCCTCGTTTGAAGCCGATGAAGTATCAGCTTGACACACCTTGACAATCGTAATGATCATTTCGAGTGGTGGATAACATGAAGTAGGGACATATCATCCAGGGGTAGACAGGTTATTTAGGCACACCAGAGAATTTATGCCTGTGTCTTCTCTCCCTCTTTTTGTTAAAATTGGTTTGATGAATGAGGCCATGAATGGTGTTTGGTCACCGATGTAACAGCAGAATTATCCGTCAAATGGACAACGCCATTGTGGACTCCAGTGTTTTGCGTGTATTCCAGTATATTCCAGTGTATTTCAGTACATGGGTCTGTGCTGCGGCTGGCGCTGGCTCAAGACCAAAAATGATATGGATGTCTCCATGTCGTCTGTGGCGCTTGCTGATGGGAACAGAGCTCGATCAAATGATGCGGCGAACGCTTCGGACCACCCTGTCTGGACACGTGCGATTGGAAACACCAGTATTACCGACGTATCCATTAATGGAAGTTAAGTTGCGTGAAATAGAGCAATAGAGCAGGCACCAGCAAATAAATTCACATATCACGAACTTACTCCTAGCACTTTGGCTCCGTTACCTTAGAAATCTGTGTATGATTACCGTCAACCAGATAGCATGACCATCCCACTCTTTCCTCTGCTGAAGCACTTACATGATGTTTGCTGTTTACGCACGATTCACAGTATTTGGCTAGAGTCATCATCGTCATCGACAGCATGACATCAGTGTTCAACACCGATGTTTCTCTAGCGTACAACCATGATATATTTAAAAATCTTATTGTGAAGAGAAGAATACAAGTGGACGGGGGAAGGAAATTAGCGCTACTACAATCATTCCGAGGTGCCTACACCTCCAAGCACTCATTCAGACAATCTGGATAGAAACTGACAACGAGAGTGCCACTGACATCGGTTGGCAGCCATATCTTGCAGCGTCTCCAACCAGGCACAGTTGTACAACCATGATACAACTAACAATACTCTCATATGGCTAGAATACTCGGCATAGTGCGTTGTCTGCGGTGAGAGGAGTGGTCGGGATCCCGGGTTAGGTTCGAACCACGGACCTTCCTATCAGTAAGTCCACGCCTTAACTACTGGCCTATCCCGTGTTCCGTCGATATGAGTTCACGGGAATATCAGCCTTTCAAAAGCCGATTCATTTGGTCCTACGTGGGGTGGTATCCTCCCAATTCACGAAGTACGGAAGTCCTGATCGATAGACCCAGTTGCGTTGGTGACGGTCAGCTCCCCGTACGGTGACCACGGAACGGCACGTACTAACAGCTAGCAACAAAGGGGGGCAATCACATACCAACCCTTTCAAATTTGTTTGACCATTGCTTCCTTTTTTCCGGTTCTTGACGGATGGAACTGCTGCAGCTGAAGCCAACCAGATATCTGCTTTGATACATTTATGAATGCAAAACGGGTTAATTCATGTTTGCTCTATCCCTTTCGAAAATTCCAGATCAATAATATTGGCGACCGAACCTTGGCGGAAGCCGATTTGGATGGAGACGGGTATATATCCTATGAGGACTTTGTCCGCGTAAGTGTTTTGCTTTCTCTGAATTGGATTGAGTTCCGAGTAACTCTTCCTTCTGGTGATTAATTAAGTAGATTGTACCGTGATTCGCTCCGCACGAATGTCTCGTCAACTGTACGTTAATACAAGTAATGCGTCATCCAACTTATTTGAGCTGAACGCACTAGAATTGCCTGATTTTTCCGTACCCACTCACTTGTATCGAGTTCTGAGAACTTAGTCCCCGCCTTGTTCCATCATGACTGACAAAATTAAAGTCACTGGCGAACGAAAGTGACCGTATGACATGTCTTTTGTAGGTGATAAGCTGGCAGTGGAAGGTCCTAGCTAAAGACATATTCCAAGTAGATTCGGGCTTCTTTTTTTGAAAAAAAAGAGCTCGTGTCATTTGGATGCCACTTCCGAATGAAAAGACTGCAGCAGTAAACGTTCTCACATATGTGGACCCGCGTGTACGGCGCTGACTGACTCGCTGATTTGCGGAGACCTGATCAGGCAACAGTTTCAGTATAATTGACTGTGGGGGGATAATACCGAGGGAAGTGGTTTGCCGTAAAATGTGGAGTTCCCCACTGCCATCGTTGGTCTAAATTCGTCAGTTTGGCTTACAGATGACGGTTATGGGCTTGCAAGACGAGACCAAGAAGCAATAGAGTTACTGATGGTCAGACAGGCTGGAATATGCCTATTGCAATGGAAATTAATTTCTTTCGGTGCTTGTGAGTTTTCCGCGTACGATTGCTCGGGAGAAGTTGTGTGAAAAAGTCAAGGTCGACAGGAATGACCTAAGTATACAGCGAACAGCTTCGGACACATTGGTTGTTGGATACATTCACGTACGTCACGGTTGAGTGGAATGAACACTTTCTAGCTAGGGTTTCCTGCTCGTAAGAACGTTGGAATCCTCTGTAAAGCTAAATCACCGATTTGTCGGTCTAATATATCCACCCTCCGTAGCACTACGCGAGTCTTCGTGAGGAGACAGATGATCAGTTTTTTACCAGTGTGAACAGTTCGACGGGCGAATGTGCAGAATTCGACTCCTAAACTCATCCGCGTACCTATTTGGTTTTGACGGGGCACCCACCTGAAACCAAGCTGAGTCTCGTTTATGGTGTTCTAACGTAGCTGGGTTCAAGGTCAGTCTCTTGTCAAAACTAAACTGGTATGCAAACGAGTGTAGAAGTCGAATTTCATGCAATTTGGATTCAAGTGGAACGTAAGGGTGACTTAAACTTGGAGACTGCGCCCAACTGATGAGCGCCAGGAAGGGCAAAACCGGTCGTGAGCTGTCGAAGATTTTCCAGCAACCTTATGAGTAGCGTTTTACGTCTGTAGGGTGTTCCCTCACTAGGGCGGTTCACCTCCGCAGTTCGTATCGGCAGAACCAGATCCTTTCTGCTAATGGTTGAGGCCACAAAGGTCAGCTGTTCGAATCCATCCCTGAATTTCTCGGTAATTGGGCAACCAGGCAGTTTGTTTACTGCGGTGCCTTTGAACGACATGGTGTCTTCTATCTGAGCTTCTTCTGTTGCTGTTGGTTCACTAGGTCAACTAGGCACAGTTTTCCTCTGTTTTTGCATTAGCGCTGTTCGTCCCTTGATCTTACTGGTGGGCCAGCCACAATGACTACAAACATTTCATAAGGTTTCTTTTCCCGCTCTTTTCCGCAGGCTTTTGACGACGTGGATATCGAACAGAAAATGAGCATCCGTTTCCTTGAATGACTGAAGTATTGCACATCTTCCCCTTTCCGTCTTCAGGCTGTGACCATGCCCTGTCTAATCCCTGACTCCCATCTCCGTTGTCAACTCCTTCATTCATACTCATCTGTAGTACGCCACCATGTTTTATTGGCTCACGATTCAGCTGATCAGTTCTTCCTAACTCACTTCAACTGTGCTTCCCATGTTCTATGCCTATTGATTCGTTTCCATTGATTGATGACTTTTGCAAACGACGCGGATTGGTTCTTTCGTGATTCCTTGTTGCACGGATCGTGTTGCACCGTGTTGACTTCGAAAACTCATCATTTCAGATATCCAGTTCTCAGGGTACTTGTTTCTACGTGCGGCAGGTACAACAGCGCTCGATATTATGTATGTTGTTTATCGCATGTCAGGGCCGTCAGAAACTGAAAACGATGTGGGACCAGTTTTTTTCTAAGTGGGGACCTTTTGGTTGTCGGTTTGGCGTCCCGCGTGTCCCAATTCTGCCTGTTGGCTACCCTATAGGCATTATTTATGCTGCTGAGTAGAATGTGGACACGTTGCTGGTTTTTCTTTGCTAAGCTATACTCACAGCCTAGTTACAACTAAACTACCAAGCTCAGCGAACACACCAATGACCGTCATTCGTTATAATTTCGTATCACCGATTCCCTTGCGTGTACTATTCCCCTCCGCCGAATCATAGTTCATTCGCTTTCTTGTCTACGGTGCTGCGAATACTCACTAAATATGACTCCTTCATTGGTGCTTCACGGAGCAATCGCGTCTTGTAGCATTGGATACCTTGGTAAACGTTTTTCTCAATGCGGATGGCGTCCACACTAGATGGAGCTTGATGCGCCATCGATCCCCTGTTCACTGGTGCCGTCTGACTACGTCCTGCACCCTACTATGATGCACGTTACCATTTTATCGTAATGGTATGATTTTCTTGTCTAACGATTTGTGAACTCCTGGCGCTTGAGGCACTTATGTTTGCAGCGTCTGTTACGGCGCCGTCTGAGCTAATGTGAATTCCGGCACATGCAGACCGTTGCACATCGATACATTCATGAAGGTCTCACCCTCTAAGTGGATAATGTAATTACGTGATAAATTTCTTTCAAGTTCTTGCAACCGTGGAAGTGGAACAGGTTACGCAGAGCAGCGATGTCTTCTTTCATTCATGAAGTATCTGAAATTACCCTGAAGAGTGCAGTTGCAGCTTTTAGAAATCCTAAGTGTGTAACGGCGAGTGACATCAAACCGTCCACGACTCCTGAACTGTATCTAGACAAGTGCGCCATCTATGCACGAACACATTAAGTTGTCTAGTTTTAGCCACCTTTGTAGTTGGCACGTGGTTTTATGAAAACAGCTTAACTCTTGTCATGGGAAACTAATCAGTGATTAAGCTGAAGAGTAGAATGGGATCAGCAACGTTGACCTTATTTTGCAGATTGCAAGGACCAGCTGAGTGACGATATCACAGCAAGAATTGAACCACTAAAACGGATGTCTTACACAAGCGAAATAATCATGTGTGCGTGAAAGAAACGATAAAAACTGTTAAGCCAGTAACCCAAAGCAGAAAAGTGCAAGCGCTGGGAGCCTATCGTGAAGGAGGCACTCAACAGTCACCGCTAGATGACCTGAAAACTGTCTACAGAACGATACACAAAGCAGAGAAGCAGTCAGTAGAAGAACAAGACAAGTACCTTCTGATATCCGGACGAAAGTCTGGGCTCAGAACTTACTATATGGAACCACTAAGTGCCACACACGCCAAGGTGAACAATTCGCTGCAGTTCCGCCGGTATGTAGTACGGTTATGGATTCCCATTTCCCATACCCTGGCTAGGCAAACACACATGGTGTGAATCACGCTGCGATTTGTGCGCACCACAGGATGAGATGGGGTACCGCAATGGTTGTTTTCAAACTGCCTGACTTGCTTCATTTAGGTACTTTCGTATCGGGTGCTTACCAGAGGTGGTTGCATTGCCCGTAAAAATAAACAGTTCTCTGGGTGAGATGGTTCTGAACTCTAAGAGTGGTGCTTCCATTCCGAATTAATACATCACACAGTTTCTCACAGCGGACGGTTCATGTCATTAGCCAATCTCAAAAATGCATTACAGATGTGGGATCAACCTAGGAGTTCCTCAAATTAGGCTAGTTTTCAATATGGTGTTTTAGCCATGCTTGCTTCTAGCACAGGCACGGATGGGATTTTGACGGCTGTTTCTCGGGTCTTGTACTGTGTATGGGTTCGGGGTATTGCAATGAAGATTGGGAATACTACGAACCGATAAATGAGGACAGTGATATCACCCCGACATTTGACAGCTCAGGATCGACTGTGTTACCGTACTCGTTGCACCCCAAACAAACGGAACCGAAGGAGTTGTGGGAGGTAGGAAATTATTGACAAGTTAATTTACAGCTGGTTCACATAAGACAAGACCGTGTGTGCGGAGAGTTTTCTGTCTCTAGCATTGCCTGTCATGGCGTACTATCCTCCTCCCCGCTTCCGACTAACTTCATTATTAATAACATCCCGAAGGATGTCTGCAAATTCAACATGCAATAGCATTGCACTGCTGCTCAGGTCTCCACTTCTAGATCTGGATTATATGCACAACGTCGTCTTGATTTGCTTAGGAGCTTAGGATAAACTGGTGAATTGAAGATATACACCTAACGCAAAATGTCATGTTACGATATTCGATCGACCAATCCAAGAATCCAGTCTCATATGGTGGGGTTTCACCCGAAGGCGTGGACTGTTATTTGGGAGATCGCTCCAGCATTCGTTGTGTACGCAAACCTCTGTCATATGTGGCGGTGCAGTGCTACGAGTCTTAGACTCCAATGAAGCGTCTACACTGTTTCGGTACGCGCTATGCTACCACACGAACGTGGAACTTGAGTTCCCCTGATAGGAGAAGTCAAAAGACCGGTCTCTTCATCAACGCTGTCCACATAACAATGAACATGTGCGGGGTTTGGGGAGGTAGCGTGGCATAGTATTATTCTGGTACTGACACGTCAACAGCTGTGCCAACTAGGATATGTCAGGCCACCGAGCATTGCTCACAAACACGAGTTGAGTCAGTCACTTAGTGACCAACCACTGCACGGAATACACGCCTCATCTGGTCTTTTCAAAGTCATACTACTTCGACTACTGTTGTGAACTCACACCATGATTCTTGTGAAAGCCATTTTAGCATGTCGAGCACAAGAGCACCACTGCGGAAGACTTCGTGGAGTCGCCAGTCGCGGCAATTCTGCTGTACATCTCTTGAGAGTCTTTTTAGTTATCTCATGGTTGGTTTCAGATTCTCCACTTGGAACAGGTACTTGAAACGAAATCACATAGGGGCGGTGAGTTTCTCCCGTTCTTGTTGTAGCTCCTGCATGATTCACTAGTGTGTGGTGTGTCCGGATCGCGCAGCTGTATTCTCGGTGCAGCTGAACGATTTTTTAGGGGCGAGGTGGCCCAAGTGGTTAGAGCGCAAATTTACTGACCGGAAGGTCCGTGGTTCGAACCCAACCTCTGCCTCTCGACTTCCCCTGTCTAGGCTTGGGCAACCTGGCAGTATCCCAGCCCTCGTGCAACCTTCGGGTTGCATGGCAGTTAGGCACCGAAAGGGTGCCACAGCTGAACGATTCTCGGTGCACAAGAACCTGTTTGTGCCGTTTCGTAATTTCAAATTGTGCACTACGTGAATGTCTAGTTGGGGCAGTGTCGTCTATTGTGGTCAAAGTTGTATGCGAATACCAACCAAGTGAGTAAAATGAGATTGGTTGGAATACACTTGAGTTCAAACCCTCCCGAAGGAGGTGGCGGCCAGTACATGCCACCGGTGTGCAGATGGTTGATTCGGGAGGAAGGGCACACTCCTAAACTGTAGTAGACTGAAATTGGCATTCCCAGTAAAACTTAATCCGTTCGATGGTCTAGCAAGCGGTCTCGGGTTCTTCTCGTGTGGTACCCAACTTTCTGGTGGAGAAAACGATTCTGCAGGTTGTTTTTTGGAAATGAACATTGTTACAGTACGTGCATTACGTACAATAAGTGATGCAGTATAGTTCATGAGTAAGTAGACCCCAGTCCGTTTCGTGTTATGCGTTCGGATCACTCTGAGCGCTCGTCATCTTCGTCAACAAACTGAATTCACTCGCGGAAACAGCGATGGGTGCACCGTGTTGAACATTATCCAACTCAGGTCGGCTGCATGTTGAAATTGGAAGGGTACCAGTGTCACTTGCCAGCTGAGCAATAATGCTGCGCATGCCAAGTGTTCGGTCCTGAAACAGGAGGGATAAGTGATAGGCAATGGGCATATCATTCACTGGTCGTTGGTTTGTTAGCTGAGCTGGACAATTTGCCAATCGGAGTGACATGATTAGTGCGTTGTTAGGGAGCGTAGTGGTGCGTGGCGATGAGTTGGTGGTCGCGAACTTTATTCTCCGATTACGAGGAGGCCCATCACAATGGGTCTATCAAGGTGGCACGCATGAATCCTACAAACTTCACTGTTGTGAGATTTTGAACTACAATGTCAGTCATGGCAACCGCAACGCAATGAATTGTATCTAGATTAGGGCAGTACGAATTCATCTAACCGATTACCCGTCTATCGGAGCTCTGAATAGCGCTCTTATCATCTGCAGTGCGAATCAACTAAGTAACGAATAAACGGCTATATATATCACTATACAGCATCCGGATTCTAGTGGGAAATGTTCAGTTGGTCGCCTTGGTCAGGCTAGATGCAACGTCTGGCTCAGATGTTTTTGTGAACATAGGGGGGACCTAAATTATATATCGAACATAGTGTCGAGATATTTCAACAAACGGGATAAAGCAGGAGCCAACCAAACTGCCAAGGATATACTCAGAGTCTTGTCGTTTGGCTCGCACACCAAGCTTTGTTTTACTTCTCTTTCAAGGTCTTTACACAAGTGCGAGACCCTTGTTGTTGTTGATCTGTATTGAAATTTCAATGTGTATACAATTCAGGTCATGCCTTTGGTCATGAAATACACCTGTGTCAGGCGTTGCGACTGCCCTGCTCCCAGTTTGTGCCTTCCCTTCGATTTCTACCATTGGTTTGTAGGCACGTTTAATCGTAACTCAAGTGACGTGTGCTGTGGTTAACGAGTGTTCGACATTGTTTCTCTATCCCATCATTATTTGACATTCGGATGAAGTCAAAGAAGCGTCGAGATAAGATTCTGATGTGTCCTATTGATCGATTGACTGATTGATTACTTCTGTCATATGAGGTCACTGAACTGCTCAGAAAGTGCTAGACGGTGGAAAAATTGCGAAGCACGGCGTTGAGTGGCGATAAGTGTCATGAGCTAGCAAATTTAATACACCGTTCACTTTGTTACGCGGCAGTTTTCGTCAAAACGGCATAAATAATATGTATTCTCGGTACGCCAACCTATTACCTACAGATCAACCAAGCATATCTGATTCATCACCACGTCTTGAATGCGGAAAGTCCTAAGAGGATCTTACAACAGTCCGTTCGTGTAAGGAAAGGAGTGTGAAACAGAAGATACGCTAAACGCAGTTGATAGTGTGTAACAGAACTCAGTAGCCGTCCTTGTGTATGTTTGGCGGGGTACACTCGCACGTATGTGAATCAGATAGAATGTGGTAACAGAATTCATTGGGTATTTTGTAGCGAGTGTAGCTGACTGTACCTCTCACAACTAGGCCATCTTAGATCAACGCGGATTAGAGGATGGAATGGTACAGTCTCGGAGTTCCCTGGAATTGCGCATCATAATCCAAACAACTATGCACCAAGCTTCAAACACAATGGGACAGTTAGTGAAAAGCCGTAACTCACCTCTATCAAGCGACACCGTGATAATATCTGTTTGGAACACAAAAGAATGGATCAAGTGGGTTATCGGACACTTTGACCCAATCAGGCTGCTTGGTATGCATTTGGGTTCATGTCAAAGCGATGTGAACGCCCGGGGGCACAATTCACACTAGGTACAAGCACAAGACTCCTCCCAACGATCTTCGGAGGACATTAATCTTGCTCTATCAACTCTCATAATGGAAAGCAACCTGAACCACCTCACTGCATTTTCAATGACTTGTGATTGAATTTGAATTGAATGCAAATCTGTGGATTAGTACGGTGGATCTGTTCAGTTGTTCTCAGTTCTTCCTTTCCGGTCCAATGTGAACCAACGAGCACCTTTTGGCCTTCTCGACAGTTTCCAAACACGAGCCTCCATAATTGACTGTGTATTGTTCGATATGAACGACAGGCAACTAGGTAACTGCATTTTTACTATCCTTTGGAAATGGGTCTGAAACCGATGGGACCATCATTTCCGAGCTGTACAGATGCTGGGCGCCTTTAAGGCCAATCATCTACATAAACGGCTCTCCTTACCAAGTTACAGCCAGCTGGCTCGTGAAAACCTGAGAACTTTTCAAAATATCAGTATACCAAAGTGGTCTACTCGGTGGCTTGAATTCGTGGACGCACCAATCCACAAGCGCTCACGACAAACTGATATGCTCACAGGACGTAAACTCTGCTCATGAACATCTCCTTGGTGGGCGTAATCTCCCACTTATGTGAGCTGCTTGAGCAAACACAGATATCCACCATATTTTCAAATGCACACCCTAAAGGATTCCTTCCTAGATGTAAATTGAATGTGAAATTTACTTTCAATGATGATATCTACAGACAAAAAGATGGTCTCACCATGGGTACAACTTCCGGATCGCTTTTGACTGAAATTTTCATGACAAAGCTGGAACACACCATAATGAGGCCTACCACTTTACACCCGGTGCGCGGACAACATATTCATTTCGTTAGGCTATGAGCAACGGCTGCACGATATCTCAAACATGTTTGATTGTGACCTCTTAGTCACTTCATTTGCTCTTACTAGACACAGTGACGGCAAGTTGCAGCGGGTAGTTCTTCGAAATTCACCAGACCTGATTATCATCTTCCAAAGATCCCCTGTGATGTGTTTGAAACTCAAGGACAATGTGCCCATCCGTAACTCATCTATAGTGCTTTGCTCTTTCGTTTGCGTGTGTTGCGGAGACTACGTGGGCCGCAAGACGAGGCACCTATCCTATCGACTCATGCCACAGCGTGAGCTGTTAAAAACAACTCATATGTCACCGTCAACCTCTTGCTCGAAACAGATCATGCGGTGAACGGAGACGTTGTTTTCACAATCGATTATCGTATTCTACCACACTGAGGGAGCTGAGAGGGTAGCTGTGCGCCTCTCTGTTCACAAAAGTAGTCCAGACTAGTCTAAACGTCCAGACTACCCTAACCAAATGCTAGAGCAAGACCAGCACACTATACAGTTCAGGTTCACACTGTGGGCTGCATGATTCTTTCCCATACAGTTGACGTCCTATTATTGAAGTACTCCACCGGTGTCTTACACGTGCTCTTTCCTTGTGGAGACAATCACCTCCGTCTATGATTGCGAAGGTCACAAGCCGAGAGATCGACTTGTCGTTTGTCTTTCAACCCCATTATCCATCAAGTAAGAAACTGTTCAGGTAAAGCCATATTTTACGCTTGCGGAAACTGTACGAACGTTGGGCGTCGGAAAATACGTAAAGAGACGCAGAATTAATGTGCCATTACAGATTCCTTTACTGACACACGGATCACCATCTAGGCACAACCCAAGGTCAGGTATTTTACGATCAAAACGCCCTATCTTTCCAAGCAAGTTAGTTCGTCAAGTTTACAATGGTCTGAGTGACTCCCGCAAAATTTCTTATTCTACATTATGTCTACTTTTGACTAAGGCTTACTGTATTAAAACCAGCTTTAAGAGTTAGTGTTATGCGCATGTCGGTGAATGCATTTCCGCCCCTTTTTTGTGTTCACCTTGAATCGATGAACAAGACTGGTTTCACGATCAAAGGGAAATCTTGACGACTTCGCGTAAATAGCTTGAGGACCACACCCCGGTGGGTCACCAATGATTCGTTGATGCCTGTACTAAACGTGTGCTTGGGTTCACCCTTTTAATGCAGTATATTTCGTGAGCCGTGCGGCCAACTGCTCAAGCTTGTTACCTTCATATTACCTGCAAATCCTTGGGATTACTCTGTAGGGTACACAGGAAATGGATTTGACCTAAAACTGTTCCCAGTGTCCAACAGAAACACCAACCAAGGCATGCTTTTGGAAAACGACGGAATTTTACTAATTTCCCCTAATTTTCCCAAGCCCGTGAGCATCAATTCCTGGCTTTCTGGTCGGTTCTTGAGGAATCCAAAGTCCAAAGAGTTTTGATGACTTTGATTATTGCCAGAACTGGTCACGTGGCTCCTTGATTTTACTGACTCCAAAAACATGCATCCTTCACTCAAAGAATCCCCGTGACTCATTTTCCGTAGCGGTCGCTTTACGTGTGATCAGAGTTTCGACCTGTAACCTCATGACGGTGCGTTTGCTGATCTGCCAGTTTTTCTGTTCCATTCCGCCACAAGATACATCTTCGTAAACCTGTTAAAACATTGTGAAGTTGATGCGTTCGTAACAGACAGATTCACTAGGCTCGGGGGTAGCCAAATGGGAGAATATAGTTTCCATTTATACGACCGTTGCTTAATTGAAGCAAAACTCAAAGGGAACGTAATTGAACTATCGGTGAATTTCAAGTTTCGTCCTTAAAAACAACAGGAAAGCGCAAAACGTACAGTACACGACCTACCGGCATATTTTGAATCTTTGTCGTTAAAAGTTGCACGCTAATCCCAGGTTCATAGGCACGTATGATCTTCCCGGTCAAATTGTTTATTGATCGTAAAACAGTTTTAAAGTAGGACAGCTGGAAAACGAGTGGGGAGAAAACAGTTTTTTTACCTGACTGTGACGAGGCGCATTATGAACAACTGGAACGTATTATGCGAAGTGTTTGCACTATCGATGACATCTTGGATAGTGTTTCCCTATTTCTGCCTTGTTGCCATCCCCAATTTGTTTGTGTAGCCACATTTTCTCAGTCAAATTGAATCCGGAACGGTCAGATCTTCCAAGAGTCGGGGCAAAAGCCAGATCTGTGTGGGATGAAGACCTGTAGCGGTTGCCCAATCTGATTAGTGCATCCGCGTCCACTGTCTCCCTCGTGCTTTGTTTTGTTCCTCAACGTGCATCGCGAAACAACATCGTGACAATGAATACTACCTTTGGTCAACAACAGGTTCCGTGAACTCGGTAAGGGTGCAATGTGATTTCACTTTCCACTCGACATATATAAGGAGAGAACACGGCCAACCAAAACACAACACAGTCAACACACACACACATACTCGCGCGCACAACGGACAGGGATTCAGCCAAACACTCCACGGACAATTACGGAACACGTGTGGCAGCTATACCTGCTGAGAAAAACACGTTCCTGCTGTCCGGACTTTCACCTAGGAACTCTCACGCGTTATCCACAAACGATAGGTCATCTTTTGACTTATTCCATTGCTCGCACTGCATTTGTTTTGTCATGGTACAACTAATAACTGTAAACTAGTATCTATCATAGTAAAGACTGTGCATATACCTTCTGAGTCGTATTATGGCAACCATAATTTGTGCACTGATAGACCAAAATGTTGCTATACTGAAAGAAAGCCTGTTTTGCGGAGTTAACTATCCACATGGAATTATGATGGTGCTAAGAGGAGGTCAAGTGGGTCCATCGCTCTTGGTATTCCTCAGCTGAACAAGCTGCTCAAAGGATGTCCTATTTTTCTTCAGACCTACATTCAGGTTATCTGAGTGCATCCCCTTCATACCATGCTGGTCATAAAGTCCATGAAAGCTCTTCTACAGCCTTCAGCCAGTTTTGCCCATCAGACTGGCGTAGCCCCAAAGTTTCCAGCAATTTTATCTGCTATGTGAACACCAAATCGGACACACACGGAGTCCACAACATAGTTGAAAATCATTAAGATGATGTTTATATGAAACGCGAGTATCACAACCAACAGAGTTCCTTGAACCGTACGTTGACAACATTCCAAAGTGCAGATGAATACTGGTCTCCAGTTTGGTGAGAACTGCGGTTGGTGAGTTGGTGGTTGGTGGTTGGCGGTTGGTGGTTGGTTCAGGGACTACGCCAACCTGAAGAAATTGAAACAGCGTGAAGATGGTGGACTGTTCAAGAGTTTTAATCAACCCAAAGGGCACTATTGTGTCGAGGAAGATTAACTGTTCTTGTCTACGTGGGTCTACACTTAGGCACACCAAAAGCATACGAGTTCAAGGTCCATCATCTGTGCCTGCACTGTGTTTACGAGAGCGCAACACATATTTCTCGGGGTCACCCTTTCGCTTGATGCTAAGTAGTCAGACCTGTTTTCAAAATCATATTGAAACTTGGTCAAAGGGAATTTCAACCAAACGTGCGAATGAGGAGTCATATTAGCTGAGGCCCCCCTATCCGAACATCCTAGAGACAGGGCTCTACTTTCACCAGAACAACTTAGCAAAGAAATTCTTACGACCGGATAAGACAATTTTCTCAGATGAAATTCTACAAGGCGAACATGAGAACTATTCAAGTCTTCAAAAGAATAAATAACCGATTCATTTTGGTTTTTGCGAGAGACTCACCTAGAACCCAGCTGAATCTCCCGTTTCTGATGTTTCCAGGCAACTGAATGTGCTGCACCAGGCCGCCTCATGTTCCAGTTGCTACGATATTCGAGATATCGCGATACATGTATATTCGTAATGGACTACTCATAAGGTTGCTGAAAACTCTTCGACAGCCCACGACCGGTTTCGCCCTTCTTGGGGCTCATCAGGTAGGCGCAGTCCCCGAGTTTCCGTCAACCTTATGTTCTACTTGAACCCAAATTGCACTGTTTTCGAGAAATACACTCATTTGCATATCAATTTGGTTTTTGCGAGAGACTCACCTGGAACCCAGCTGAATCTCCCGTTTGCGATGTTTTCAGGCAACTGAATGTGCTGCACCAGGCCGCCTCATGTTCCAGTTGCTACGATATTCGAGATATCGCGATACATGTATATTCGTAATGGACTACTCATAAGGTTGCTGAAAACTCTTCGACAGCCCACGACCGGTTTCGCCCTTCTTGGGGCTCATCAGGTAGGCGCAGTCCCCGAGTTTCCATCAACCTTATGTTCTACTTGAACCCAAATTCGACTGATTTCGATAAACACACTCATTTGCAAATCAATCTGGTTTTACGAGCGACTCACCTGAAACCCAGCTGAATCTCCCGTTTGCGATGTTTTCAGGCAACTGAATGTGCTGCACCAGGCCGCCTCATGTTCCAGTTGCTACGATATTCGAGATATCGCGATACATGTATATTCGTAATGCACTACTCATAAGGTTGCTGAAAACTCTTCGACAGCCCACGACCGGTTTCGCCCTTCTTGGGGCTCATCAGGTAGGCGCAGTCCCCGAGTTTCCATCAACCTTATGTTCTACTTGAACCCAAATTCGACTGATTTCGATAAACACACTCATTTGCAAATCAATATGGTTTTACGAGTGACTCACCTGGAACCCAGCTGAATCTCCCGTTTGCGATGTTTTCAGGCAACTGAATGTGTTCATTGTTTGATGAGCGGGCTCCGTAATCCACTCACCTGATGTGCCAACTCCTCATGACTATGTATCATTGCTTGTTGCGCACCCTGATAGAGATCGTTCATCTTCTGTCGATGCGTATACAATTCGGACAACTCCGAGTTTTTTTCAAACAGAAGGATTCGGTGTTCTTCGACTAGCTGTTTGAGGTCGGACTGAGCGACTCGAACCTATAGTTTAGAAAAGAACAGATTTTCTCTGATTTATTTAGCCAGCTGTGCAAACTGCACCGCAGAAGACGGCAGCATTTGGTACTGTAAGGGTATTCATCTGCAAGTGAACTTTGTTTTACCACTGGTGGAGTGATATTTCCCGGAAATCCTCATCCTCCGAAAACTCAGCCGCATTTAGGCTCTTCAGGCTTATGAGGACTGATGAGTTGGCACCCGCTCAAATAGACAAACGGTGAGAAACTGTGGGGCCGTGAATTAAATTACGAAATACTGAGGTGACTTGAAATACGAATTTCCAGTAAACAAGTTATCCGAAATAGCAAAAACCCAGCATACCACTCAGACATGTTAAATGCGCACAACTGCTCCGGCCACAAATGGAACGCTGTATCCTACAAGGCATCCGGATGAGCTTAGTGCTTCAATTTTCAAAACATTATTGTAAAATATGTTGTTGTGATATCAACAAGTACCACGAAGTGTTTTCCTCGATTGTTGATTACGTAATCTGCGGTCACATTTCCTTCGGGATTCCACCAGCCCTAGTCGAAGTCCTATTCGCCTTTGTCTAGGGAATACTCGTTTTGGTTTTCAATGTTTCCTTGTCATACTGACAGTAGTAGTTTTTTCGGGTCTCTGAGTTGTTGATACATATTCAAATCTATCACCCATCGCGCCCCATGGGCCAAGTAAATATCCCAGTGCCGTCACGGATATAGCATACCAGAAGATTCAGATTCAGATGGAAGCAACAGGATATTAGTTGATTTCAGAGTTCTTCTACATTTGGCATTTTATTGACAAGTCTTGCCTCATTATAGACCCGCCTTTGTTTTGTTCATGTGACGACAGACAGAATTGATGACACAAATGTGGTAGGTGTCGCTCAAGATCTGCTAACGCTTGCACCGGATTCGTCTGGCAAATCAGAGTTGCAACATATGGAGCTGTCAAGAAAAGTGAACCTATGAAAAACTCTGACTCTTTATTTTTTGAAGTTTCAAAGGGATTAACGATAGCGGGAATTTGTGAAGTCAGACTTTACACTTTGGAAGTGCGAAGTGAATACCTAAACAACGGATGACGTCCGATGCTCTGTTTCCGTAGTTCGTGAGGACACATGATCGCCCAACTACAGAACAATGCTATCCGCATAATTTGGGTTTATTGGTCTTTCTCCGAGTGTAATCTGGTCATCTAGATCCATGATACCTTGAAGAGTGCACATCACTAAGGTGTGAGAACACAGGAATGAAGAATAGTGACAAACTCCGAAGGGATTCCCCTTTGTCGTGGTACGTTGAATTAGTTTTCAGGTGGAAAGGCATTTGGTACTTACTAAACAGAGTGTGGTCGGAACTAAAGGACCACAGCTTAATGTGGACGATTCGAATTAAAGTTACTGGTTGAAGGACAGAGAATTAACTGAAATACCAATGAGGACATTTCTCTTGGCGGTTTAAAAGCTTGTTTTTATGATAACTTAGCTTTTGAACTCATCTTTGATCAGCTCATTAACAGACAATCCCCTGGGTCCAGTTTTGAAAAAATAAGTTGAAACAGCCTACTCGCGCTCCCGATCTCATTTTTCGCCCATTTCTTTCATTTCTTGAAATTTCTGGTTCCAATACGGCTCTCTGTCCACACTCAGACATTGTTTGAGGTGATGTGTAGTCGGTCATCTCGGCGAACTATCCTATACACTCAATATGCTGCAGTTTCTCGCATGCGGGAATGGCAGTGACCGTTCAGAAATCCGATCATTCCTGTCTATGCGTTCTTAAGCACCATAGGCCAAGTTCCCGACTTCGTACACAGCCATAGTTACTACGTCCTACTTACTACTTCGTGGTCAGCGGCTTTTGTGGATTTGTGATCTTGATAATTGGCTTGCAAATGTTTAGACATCATCATCAGCTGCCGATGGGTGGATTGTCCACCTTTGACAAAAAAAATCTGCTGGTACAGCAGCATGATTTCAAAACAACTTGTGCGTCTCAGAGTGATCACCAGTCAGGGAAGGAACCGCACCATCGGTAACCGATGGACCCATTGTTTCTCATCCGTAGAGGGACACTACATGGCCCGCAGGCGCCCTATTCCTCCAGAATGAGCACTACTGAGGGACAACTAGTGGTTGGTATGAATTTGTGACAAAATCACCTCCCACATTATCATTGAGTTCCGCTTTCAATCAAACTACTCAAACAACACGTGCCTCTGATGAATTAAACTGCCCCGCTTTTGAGCTGAAGTCTCCGGCTAGTACGAGTTGATCTGAACTGTTTGTGGTGCGTATGAGAATGGTGGTGGTGTTGAGGGAAAGTGGTTTGCCAAACGGTAAACTCAAGAACATCAAACAGAGGGTATTCAAACCATGCTCTGTGATGTGATGATTGATGCGAAATGCACTTGTTCTGACGCATAGATTCCAATCACCGACATGAGTTCCGGTCCTTAAGCTACACAAAGTTGTCTTTCGTGGCATAGAAGATAAAATGACATGCGTTGAGGTGTGCAGCTGATGGTGGCCTTGCATGCTAGTGTCTTGGACCACTAAGTCCAAAGCAACTAACGTTCGATAAATGTACAACTAGACATACATGCAGACTGGTCTTCCGTCAGAAAGATGCACCAGGTGGGAAGAGTAGTGGAGGCTCGCTGAAGGAACATGCATTGCAGTTTAGGTTAGGTTCACATCACGCTTCTGGGGACGCTTTTATGTCCGTACATTCTGGAAATAGCCTGGACTCGGATACAATGGAGCTTCCTTCTACTCAAAAGGTCAGCCCAACATCATATATGGATTTTGCAAACATGCAGAACGTTCAATCAAACCATCACAGACCGTCTGAAAGGACCAGACAGGGACTGCCTATTTTTGAGGGTTCGTCGATGGATGAAAGGTGCCCCAAGAGATCTATATGAATTTATTGGGTGGTCGGCTTTCCAGGGGCTACAAAGCTTGATACAATATGATGTCCGGTTGATGCTGATCAGGTCTGTCTGTTTGAGCCACAGGCAGAAGATATAAAGCTTCTCAGAACCACGTAATTAATTTCACGTCTTCACTACATGTTGGCTGGCTGTTGATTGTTTGTTCAAACTAGTCCTAATTGTGTCATAAGCATGGTTTCCCTTAGTTCTTACAATCGGAAAATGACACAGAAACATGCACTGCAGTGCATGCACATACGGGACAGTGTTTACAACTAATCTTGGTTAATAACTATTCAGTCACATGCCCTGTCTGTTTGATGAACGCGATCGATCCTGTGCCGTAGAGGTGCGCTGATTAGATAAGGCACCTAAACAAAAGCCACCGTGAAGGAAACTACTCACAAGGTTGCTAAAAAAAGTCACCATGTTTGCTCATAGCTGAGACGCTTATCAACCGGCTAACTCAAAAATACTTCCTGGTGTAAATGGAATGAATGTTACGGGAAACGTTTAAACAAACCTCTTCCGCTTTGGTTTCCATTTCCTTCCGTAGACTGCTGTTAGTCTCGTACAGTGTGTTGTAGCGCATCATTAGCCCGGCAATCACATCATCCGCCAGTTTGATGTAGTCTAAATCAGACGAAATGGAAGTTTTAAGACAGAGACTACGATTCACACCACAGCGGTTGATGGCCGAGGCGGTGGAGGTTACCAGACAGTACAGCGTGAGTAGAATCGAACGTGTGGAACTGGGGAGCGTTTGGAAAGCGGTCGAGTTGACATGTGACTATGTGTGATTGTCAATACACACAAAATCGTTAGCGAAAACAGCGGGTGGAAATCTCAACCCGAGCAAAGTTTACAGAATCCTTCTTCCTTGCACAACTGTCCTAGCATTAGTACATTCACCCAGACAGACTTGAAGCAAACCGGACGAGCTAGATCCTAAGCTAGACCCTAATCCCCCATCGGCTTAACACTTGGTGACCCACTCTAACAGACGAAATCCTTTGGCCGACACCCAACACAGATTTAGCCTGACTTGGCTGTTCGGTTATTTTTCAGCCTTAAATCTCGAACAACCTCGTAACACTTGGCCTGCCGAAGCTTTTGTGTCAGAAGCTAAACGCTGCTCAGCAATAAATCTACCGTTCGTTTCAATACTTCACCGAAAACTTTAAAACTTTGTTTGTCTAACGGCACAACAGGTCCTGGATGTGAGAAGAAAATTGAGAAACGATTTTCTCATTCCATGGAAGACATCTGGAAAATAGCTTTGACATTTTTTAGGTGCTCTACCCACACAAACCGCAGGTCTTCAGCTCACCATCACCCCGTCGTCCATTGTTACTGGTGAAAATAATTCTGTCAACTTGAGATGCTTGCTGTCCAATTCACCAAAAGCAAACGCAAGTGTTTATGTGATCTGGAAGTTTCGACACATTTTCAAACCACCACCACCTACAAACTGGGCATTTACGCATCAGGAAGATGACCTAGTGCGATGTCCGGATCCTCCGAAAAATTGCGAGTTCGTCAACCAACAACGAGCGCTCTAGTTTTTCCCGGAAACCCACGCCCAGCTGAATAGACCGGCAAATTATTTGGAAGAAAAAGGTCTCATTGAGTCTCGCCAGCTCCATAATCTGCATCTTTACAATGTCTCCAAACACTGCGATGGCATCTTTCAATGTTACATTCTGATAAACCTTGACGCGATTGAAAAACGGGTCGAATTTCACCTTTGGAGTGAGTCCATACTAATCCTACATTTCACTTCATTTGTATTAATTGAGTAATCACTTTTTTATTTACTGCCCAGATCATCCACTTTAGGTCTCGTGTTGGACTATTGATAACCCAGTCTCATCAACAGTGCGTGGATGGGTGGGTAGTTCCTCTGTTCTTGCCTACGCTTGTCGTTTGTAAACAGTCGTTTTGAGTCCTTACGTGATTGGTTGTTTATTAGTCGTCTTACTTGGAGTCTGACCAGTTCATTTGAGACACATGTTGCTTGGTGTCTGCCTTTCTAACCTTCGGTTGGTTCATCAAATATAATTCTGTTTGTTTCTTTATATCCTGACTGATCCGTTTGTGGTTTTTGTTGTTTTGTGGTCTGCCTTCCAGTAGTTTGATTGGCTGGTTATTTATCTTCTATTTGTAATAGCTTTTCTTTCTCCATTCTGACTGGCACATTTCTAACCTGCAGTTGGTTTTCTTCACAGCGGCAAAGCATCCGTGTTGGACGCTGATGTCATGATGTCGATGAAGGTGATGATGAGTTTCAGTTACCGAATCCACAATAGTGTAAAGGGATATGATCTTCGTGCGATTAGCCTTTAGTGTTTGGCGGGGGCTTTTCTGATCTGGCTTACCGCGCCTCCACTCTTTGCGCGTCACTGCATAAAGATCGTTCAATGGAAACATACCAATAAATGGTAGCCGGGTTTGGTAGTCTACCTGGGGGTTTGTGCACCACAAACTGGATAGCTCTAATTCTCTGACATCCGTTGAAAAACTGTACCGTACTACTTTATGCCTAAACTGTCGTGATTTTGTGCCTGAGTGCAGTATCTGAGCGATAGTACAGAAGAATCTGGGAAGCTCATCTGTGGGTAGACTGAGAATATCTTAAAACTGACGGATATTTTCGACATTTTGCTACAGAATTTATCCCATCATCCACGGCCTATCAGTTTGAGAAAGCCGGGAGCTTTTGCTGGTGCACATCTTACGAAAGCGAGGAGTACTGAAACCGAAAACCAATAGACTGTCCAATGTACCAAGCTGTCAATGCCGATGTGGTCCACAAGGATGCTGATCTACTCAGGCCACTTCTGAGGGTTTGAAAATGCCATAGTGAGTTGCACGCTTATATAGCGGTGGGTATGTTTTCGAGAGAATTTGACCGGGAGAATTTTCCCCGCTAGTGTCTGACAAAGATATCATTCATATAAATTCCAAACCGCTTCCTGTTCTTCTTGGATCCACTTGGTTTCCGTAAATATGCAGTATCACAAGAACTAGTCAGTTCATTTTATACAACGGAGTGGAACCTTCAGGAAATATTTTCAAGTTTCATGAAAGGGTTTCCTATGCTTGGGTCCAAGAGCAGTGAAAACCTGACCAGAGATGAAAAAAGTCATTGTTCACTATAGCATGGCAGGTGCATCCCAACACGTGTGGGACCCCCACACACTGTGTTGGTCACCGATACACCTAGTGCGTAGATTGTGTGAATGCGTGCGCCCATGCTTTGAGCAAACACGAGCGCGAAAGCGACTAGCCGTGCCATCTCTCCGTGAGCACATTTCAGCCCTGAATGTTCACTGGTTCGCACGTCTTCTTGCACTGCCTAACGTGTTACAGAAAATCCGAGTCTGTTGGTGATTTTGTTTGTGCTGTGCTAGTAAGCTTGTTTTCGACCCGGGAGACGAGTGGTGGGAATCTGGGGCTGGAAAAGATGCGCTTTTTTTCTGGGGGGTGGGATCTTGGTTCGAATCACGTGCAGGTGCCGACACCCACGAAAGTTAGTAGGCTTGAGGACAGGGCACCAGTCTCGCCCGCGATATCTGCCGGCCGAGAATAAGATCCTTACGTTCGTGTGCAAAGTCAGCCCAGAACCTCCAGTAGGTTAACACTGATTGCCCGCATCGCACCCTTGCAAACTATTGAATGCATACACAGCCTCCACGATACGGAAACATCATCATGCCAGCAAAGACATTTCTTGCCTTATTCCAGAGCTCCACTAAACTCTTCCTCCTAGAAACATGTGCACAAAATCCACACGAATACTGCCAACAATTAGTTCACCAGACAGAGCAAGCGGAGTATGCGAAAATATGGCTTCCTTACGATCCATCTTCCAGACAAGTCTGATCCTTTCCAGAAACAACACAAACCGTGGGGTAGGACACGTGGGCCGAGTCTAACAAACGTCTTCAGCTTACAAACAAAAATTTTGTTGATTCTTGATTCTCCAGAAAATTTGTTGTGATGGTTTTAAACACTCAAGGCTTCGTGCGAAATCTGACACCTGGTAGTGAGCCTGTGTGCCTCTTAATCAACTAGGTCTGTTTGGTTTTTATCTGCTTGTTTGATTCGCCTCTTGACTGTTTGATTTTCATTTCAAGTTACGGATGTAAGGCACCATCTTGTATTTTAGCATATCTCCTAATGTTGATGGGGATGAATTCCACCCAAACTTTTTTTCGGACATAGAGCTGACGCGAAGGTTTCACTCACCTAGCGCCGTTATGCTTTGAAGGACGAACTGAAGTGACGAATACTAATCAGGGTGAAATGTTTTCCGGATACAAATATGGCAAACGTTCATGAAGGAAGACACCTCCGAAAGCATCTGCGGGCTCACAAAAGTTTGAACACCAGATCTTTTACAAGTGAAAACCTCTCAACAGTGAGCCCTTCTTAGTTTACGAAGGTGTTACACAGTAATTTAAAATAAAGTTTGCCACATAGGGGTCAAGATGACCAGTTTGCCTGAAGGTGACGGGCAACAAAATGGCTGGGAAATCCATTTCGTTGCCCGTTCCATGGAGCTCCTCAGATAATCCACAGCAATACATCAGGATTGTTTGTTGTGCGGAAAAATGACTGGTTGGCGACGTTCTGACCAAGATAAACGTCCTAGCAAGAATGTCGCAAGCAGAATTCATGAGTTGTGACAACCGTGAGATCGCTGCAGTCTTTATTTGGCCTCATGGAATTAAAAGTACCTCAATATGTACTTGAGAACATAAAAATTGGAAACAAGAAAAAGCCGGAGAATGGGGAGGAAAAATCTGGAAGCCCTCTCACTGGCTTAGCAGAGCGAGTATTCGGCAACCACATGATCTTTGATTTGCTGTCAACTTGTAGCGTTTAGATTTCCGGGTGGATTGCGCACACTTTGATCACGTTTCAAGAACTACCAACACTATTTGGGGAGGAAACTGAAAAATCTTGCGGGTTGTGACAAAACCCATTTGTTGCGTACAAGGAAACGAGAAATTCTTCAAGATAGCACTCACCTTTAGGTAACGATGCAATCACATTCAGCATGTACTCTTCGTATTTTCTGAGATCTGCGGCCTTGGCACTCAATAGCAAATAGCTGGTCAAAGTAGAGGACCGAAGTAAAATTCGGTCTTAAAAAAGGAACACGAATTGGACAGACAAAGCCGGCAACAAACCAACAGACCAGTAAATGAGCTCACGTTTGTCTTGCCTTACGCAGGTCAGCGTTCAGGGCTTGTTTCTCTTTCTTACGTATCATACATAAGTGATTGTCCGTGCAAAACTTTTGTAGAGCACGCCAACGTTTGGCATCATTCTCCCGAATAATCGACTGACATTTGACTCTTCGTTCTTGCAAGTAGCTGACGTCCTTTTTCAATTGTTCTCGGCGCTCAGAGCTATTGGTCATTTGTTCCTTGCCGCACGCGGTGGAAAGGATAATTAAAATTACGTAATGCCTTGCAGAGAGAACGAGGTCATGTTAATAACAAAGATGACGGCGGTAGCTTGAGCTTACGATTTGACAGTCAAATGGTTCGCGGATCTTCGTGACCGACATTCCACCATGAATCAAGGTGACTCTAATGGTGGACTACTCCAAAAGCTGAACTAATCAGCCAAAAAATGCTTATCCCTATCGATGTGATCACCGCATTGCGTTAGGACTGGTAGATATGATTACACGCTTTTGATTTACAGCACATCATCACTGTCAAAATGGTGTCTTTATTCCACTTACCTTGACTTACTACATTACACCGCCTGCATAATGCACTTGCCCAAGTTGACACAAGCTTCTCGGGCCCGCTTGGATGCCCGCGGAACTGTTTCTTCAAATCTCACAATAACACCCTCTGTTCTTTTTTTAGAATGAATTCTAAGCAGCCTGTTCCGTTTATCAAAACTACCACTCGTTTTTAACCAGGCTCATACTAACCGAGTGCGTTCAGTAGGCCCATTCTGTCACGTCATTGCTTGTTGTGGGAATTTTTGTCCACTCATGTTTTAATTTTCGCCTAGTTATATCAAAGATTCAAAGTGAATTGTAACTTGTGACAAGTAAGCTTTCGGATCCCTCACCTTCCTAAATCGCCTCCCCCGGAGAGCATTTTAGCGGTATGTATTGCTGACATCACGTGAGTAGTCAAAAATTACCTTCTCTTCTAAAAAAAATATTCAACTTACATTAAATTCTCTCCTTTTTTCCCACAGGGTTCTGCTCATACCAAGTAAATTGTCTATTCTGTTTTGAATTGGATTACCATCCACGGACGGGACAAGCGATAATGTTCTTTCATGTGATTTTGACATTTTAGACATTGCTTTGTTGGAAATCTTGTTGTGCAGTTTTTTGTCCGTACTTCCGTCGGATGAGATTACTTCCTCTTTACGCCAGCTGAAGTAAAACGGGTAGCGGTACTCGTTGAAAGTTTACAAATTAACACAAAAAGCTCATCTCTCAATTATCTTCTACCTGTGTGTATAAAGTTCCTCGCTGATTTTGCTGTCGCCAGTGGAGAAATGCTAGGCGGAAATTTACGGATATCGGATGTGAATCCAACGGCCTCTCACACAAACTGAAACAACTTTTGGACCGTCATTACCGGAGTTCGATTTCCTCAGGCAAAAGCCACGAAACATGACATGTCAGTGCCTTATGTAAAATTAAAATACACGACCGTAAATACCATGAAACAGTGGTTTCTTGTGTAATTCCTCACCCCGGTAGATTTTCACCGTGTCTCTAAAGTCATTTAGGTTAGTTGAATGTGGGACAGATCATTCTTCTAGTATCCTAAGAAATCCGGCTTCTTTGTTATCACGGTGCTTAGCATTGCGTTCAATCACACAGCGGTCCTATCTGGCTAACAGTGAGTCAAGTAATGTTGGAAATACCTGGAGCTTTATCAAGTATAGATGCTGCTCCACTCTGTTCATATCACGTCAATGACTTCTGTTGCGTCTTACGACCGAAGAGTATAGACCATGTGGCTCTACCATTCACCTATAACGCCATAAAATGCATCATTCTGGCTTCCAGTGAGCTAGGCCCAGTCCAGTCTGGCCAGAAATGATTTCGATGACAATAAGTTGACAGATCCTTGCCGTGACCCCCATTATCACCTTTGTTCACGTGAAATACGTAGGTACAAACCAACCACGTACATCTATGTCGATCATAAGCTGAGCACCGCGGTGTGGAGGATAACTCCATGTTTCACCCCTTGAAAAACGTCAGATTCGGAATAAAAGGCTATTGGCAATTTTCAAGCAATCTCCAGGTGAATACATCCAAGTGGTAAATTGGCTGAGAGCCTTTTGTATTGTCACGCCTGGGTTGCAGTGATGGCAGTTGAAGGGCAATTTTTGCTCAGTTTTCCACTTCTTGAGCTTAGAGATACGTTTCTCCTGATATGGGGCGCACTGATAAATATCGTCCGGACACCAACATACTTCTTGGCTTGTTCTAATTGAGGTTGGCCTCCTCTGTCTGTCACAGATGGAGGACGGGGCTGTCGAGTTTATTGCAGCATACAGAACTGGGAGTATTCACAATTTATCACACACAGTAATAAGAGAGCCCCAATTGAACCTACACATAAAATATCCGGAGGCATTATGAACCATGAAAAATTTTAGGCGCCCCGAGAACTAATAATTCAAAGCCTCGTCAATCAGTATAGTTGTAGAACAGTGGGGTTTCAATCTCGACTTGAGGTCTTATCTAGGTTACTTGTTACATCACCCTCAATTAACGATAACTACACATGAAACCCTCGGGAAAATCTCATAATGGGGGTAGTAAGATGATAGTCTTATTTGGAAGAATGTTGGAGAGATAACGTCAAATTTTGAAACGCAAAAGTTGTTCTACCAACTGAGCCACCTAGGACCCTATTCCTCTATAAGAGGAGGTTCGGTGGTTCTAACCCACTTTTAATTGTGTCCTTTTTGTTCATATTCGGTGTATTCATGCTCAGCGCCGATAACTTTGAAGCTCACAGACTTATTGTTCATCACAGATGAGGTCGGATCTACCTTAGTGACAATAAGTTGGCAGATCCTTCATCACAGATGAGGTCGGATCTACCTTAATTGCAAAGGGCCAGGTTCGCCAGAAGGATTAGGATTGGTGTGGAGCTTTAATTCCCGGAATCTGATCGGCCGGATAATGGAGAGCTAACCACGTTTGTATGTTCCTTCAGGCTCAGGTGAACCGCTTGTCGTCGCTCGTCACTTTAATCTGACAGCGACTTTCTTAATCAGGCTAACTTGCACAAAATGACACCTGTTGTGCTGATACGTGTTATCTGCTGGAGTATAAACACTTTAGGGTTTCTCAAAGTTTTGAAGATGGTCTTCACATGTCTATGGTGTTAGTTCTGACGTGGGAGAATCCACATTCATTGAACCTAACATATTTCCCATTTATACTGAACTATTCATCGATATTAAGCATATTTGCTGCACACAAAGTGCGCGCAGTTCATCTCGCACGCTTTTATGCTTCCGTAATCCACACCTTTCGAAGCACTGATTTCAACCGTCTTGGAACCCAGTTCTGTGTAACTGATTACGTCAATCTGAAATAAGTCTCAGAAACTTGGCTGTTTCACGTGACCAGAAGTAGATAAGAGGACTCAGATAACTGTTACTTTCGGTAACTTATTACTGACAGATCTGAAATTGAAGGTTTAAGGCAATCTTCTGATTACTATGGAACGAGGCAATAGGATTAGAAGGGCCTGATTGGAATAATGATATTTAGTTTTGGTTTGTTCCCATCATCTTCCAAACTTTTGTGGTCGGTTTAAAACCAAAGTAGGAACCTTCGTACGTGAAATTTATGCCCACTTGAGCTGCTGTCTTGCGGATCTCCTGGTCTGGCTTTTCATCCCACTTAAATTTACTATTGATTGTTTTTTTGTTGTCTCTGAGATTCGCAGGCGGTCGTTTCATCAAAACAGCTCGTTTTAACTAGTCCTTTCCCTCTACCAGAAAACAAAAATTTATAACGGTAAGTGAGCTCTCGAACACTATTAACTGACTTACTTGTTCTTATCCGGTTGCATTTTTCGGAAAGTAAGTAAGCAAAGTTGGATATGGATTTTGGTTTGCCGTTTTGAAGTACACAGATGTTAAGAAACAACCTACAACACAAGGAAGCGAACAACACGTGAGACATTGTAGATCTTTTCCCGCCGTAGCCAGTCGAACAGCTCAAAACAAAAATGGATGTAGCAACTGCAACGCCGATATAAAGGTTGTAGTAAAAATTCATGCAATCACTCGGCAAGATTTGGAAGAATCTAAGCACGTACGCTATTTGGAATCATTTCGAAACCCTGACTGTGCGACATTTTAGTGTACGCGGTCTCATTCCGGTTGGAAAATACTGGTTAAGGCATGCCTCATAGGACGCTCGTCTTCGTCTTGTAAATATTGTTTGGCCAGGAGACCATGAACCAGTCGTCATTATTTGCTTCGTGATTTCACACAGGTTCCAGCAGCTGAAAAACCACGTAGCGGCTGTACCGACACAAGTATAGAGGGATGGTTGGATAGAGATAATTGATTGGTGTGTTCATGCTAAACACTGCTGGAGGCACTTCTACAGAAAAAGAACAGCTACAACTAACAATTACTTTGCTTCACTGTGACCGGCTTGTGAGGGATTTCTAGCAAACTCTGATAGAGTCACAGGAAAACTCAACAAGATTAGTGCTTTACAGGGACTGATTTGCTCATCTAAGGACACGTCATTATTTTTTTTTAAAATCTCCAGTAATTTAAAAAAAGCCAGCATTTGACTTTACAAGGCCAAACGTTATTCTTCTAATTGACCCACCATAATACTCCCCAAATGAAGCTCTAATTAAGCACCACTTTACTGTAACTCCTGCAGTTTCCCATGAACTATCTGTCACGGTGATACCAGCCTCACCATCTGGCTACTTAGGCTTTGCTGCGCGAGCGTTCACAGCAAAATAGTTACTGCCGTGCACACCTCTGCGCAACTTTGACTTCTGTGCACTTTAGATACAATAAGCTAAGAAAAATGATTTGAAAAAGACGGAATATTCGCTCATTATGCGTCACGTGGGGTGTTGTTATCGATCACCGTGTCTAAAAAAAGGTAAACTTATATTCTGTGGCATCAGAGCAGAGAAAGTCCAATGCAAAAGCAAACTTTCTTTCTCTTCAAGAAGCCAAGAAACGTGTGGATTTGAATATGGCGTCGATTTTTGCCTCATCACTGAGTGGAATGTTTGACACATCAATGTTTCGCAAACAGCTTTAAAACTAATCATCCGATACTCTTCATTCGAGTCTAATATTTACACAACACCCTGTCAACTACCTATAGGTAACTATAGTGAACGACTGCTCCTCAGTCTTGATTCTATATTAGACTGGGCCAGATCTACAAAGGGACCTAGCTAAGTACGAATCCAATAAAGCTCTAAGGTACCTTAACGCGTGTAGTAATTACAGTGTACTTGTACAAGATATTATAATCGGACATGTATGAGTTTCGATAAAGGTCACAACTAGATGCTACAAAATAATGAATTCCAAAGCGCAGCTTGTCGGCAAATGGAACATTAGAGGATTAATAAAACTGCGAGCGGCACGTTGAGATTTAATCAGCTAGTTTCTCACGACCATTCATATTAACCTGAAGCACCTTCCCGAAACTAGCACATTTCGGGAGTTGGGGAAAGCTACCGAGTATTAGTGAGTCAGTTTGTGTTCGCGACTTCGCGTTTCGGTCATCACCGTCAAAATCTCCAGCTGCGAAAACGGCTTGCTTGTCGTACGGCGGCAACAAATTCGACATTTTCGTTGGCCGGCGTCTTGTAGAAGTAGGGCTAGATGGCTACGCATTTTAGGCGGCACCCGATATAACCGATGCGTAAATACGGGCGTGATATTCTAGTTTTCATTAAGAATATTGGAATGGGAAGCTATGCACTGAGGGAAACAGCTTCAATGCGTGTGCTATTGACCGCGAGACTGGACCATGTCTGTCAATGTCTCTAACCGTTGGTGTGTTCCGTCCTCGAGTCCCATCTAGAGAGACTGTGACAATCTGTGCAGCTGAGTTTTCTACTAGTGGCTTTCACACTTTGCCCCCGTGCCACTGGTTGACGTCAAGTGGCTCGTTCGTACCCTTCACCAGGTTTGTGAAATGGGCCGTTCGATGAAGTCCGATGACTGGCATATGGAGCTCCAAACCAAGCCAGTGCAACATATGGTGTGTGACCAGCTCGTATGTCATGAACGAGTTAGCTCCCCCGAAAACCCCTCCACGTACTTCAACATTGCTGATCCGGTTTTCCACACCAGACTCGGGCAATGCTCCGAAGATACTGAAAGCCTTTTGACGTTCTCAGCGTGTAGCAACCAGGTTTATGACCCACGCAGTAATAAGAAACACACCTCGGCATTGTTAACTGGACCATTGACGGATAACCTAATTTCACGGCTAAGCCACGGCTGATGCAGGTTCACGAAAGCTGCTCTGGGTTACCCAATCCGGATAGAGATGTCATCTTTCGTGATACCACCAGGATTGATGTAGACGCTTTTGTCTACTATCCCGATTGACTCACCTGCAAGCATGAGGCTCAGCTTCGAGCCTACTCAGTCTTGCAGTGCAATTCAAATGCAATGCTATGCAATTAAGAAGTGCGGAGCCTCAAAGTCACATCCAAGAAGAGGTATTTAGGTTTTGTACCCGATGTCTGTGAGCACATAAAATGGGAGCATCTGGACGTCACCTTGACACCACTTAATGTAGTGAACTCAGGCAAGAGCTTCCCGTAGAACTTTAGCCGTCCATGGGATTTGGCGTACAACGCCTTATGAAGGGTCAAGAATTTGTGGGGAACGTCTTTGCTTCACAGTAATGCTATAGTGCCTGACAGTTCACAGAGCCAATGGCAGCTTTTAAGTCGAGAAAGGGCACCATTATTGGTTGTTAAGTGTCGCTGTTTCGGAATCTGTCGGAGAGCAAACAGGTGCTCGAAGCATCCTCTTTCAGGACGGAACCCAGCTTAGTCTTGACGGTATCTTTCTCTCCCAGTGATTAGCCAACTTCAGAATGATAAGACCAGAGAGCACCTTTGATACCATAGCTACCTGGCTAATGTCACCGTAATTTTCACGCAGTGTCTGCGTACCATTTTTGAGGATGGGGATAGCTCTCGATGTGCCCCATTCTGCAGGCACTTCCTCTTGGTTACTCTGGACAGTAGATAGTCTGGTTCAGATCGCTACTGCTGAGCCATGGGGTTTCTCCAAAAACGTTGGATTGGCACGATTCTTGTTGGCTTGTCAGGACCCAAGGAAACGGAACTGCCAGACGTGCTTGTACTGTGGTGTACTGCTGTGTTCTTCAATCAAGCTTTGTGTGCCGGAACAAACGGCTGTCTCGAATTGGGGCGTTTTATTGGTAGCTGATGGTCGGAGGATTGAACTGGGTCCACGGTTAATTTGTTCTTGGACGCTCCCGGGTTACGTGGTACGAGAGTTTGCGTTTATACGGCCCAAAAACAGTTGATGCCAACTGAATAATTCATTCTTTGTTTTCGAAGCGACAAGCAACGACTCCAAACTGACCACCAGTACGTGATTCCAAGGAGCTTACAAGAACGTCTCAGGCCTTTGTATCGCCCACAAAGACCACGAGGTCGGTGCTTCTTGCTCAGCCAATGCTTCAAGATAACCGTTGATAGAAAATAGCCATCTTACCGTCGGAACTGCAGTCTGTTGGGGTATACGCTAACAAAACAAATAGCACTGTTTTTTTCTGTCGAGATGCGGTGATCTGGATTGAGCTAGATAATCAAACGGCGCAAAGACACTGTTCACCGGGATCCGACTCATCAAGACGTGTTTGCCTTAGGGGCTTAATACAGCTACTGCGTCATATATTTCCACAAGCCGCCGCTTTCGGATTGCCAGATACTCGGAGAGTGAACTGGGGAAGATCTGAGTTCGTCCTTGACGTTTCAAGATGCGTGACCAAGCCAGAGTCCTCTTTGAGAGTTTTAGAGACGCAGCACACAATTAGGATGGAATACGAGATCTAACCACGCACTGGCTGTTTGCCAGTTTGACACAAAGGACGGATTCTGGGAGCTCTTGCATAAAAAGGATCTCGTGAATTTGGTAGTGTTATTTTGTTTATTGTCAACGTGTAGCGGAGTATACAAGACATGTTGCTCATGTAACTGACAGTGCACTGGCTCAGAATCGTTTGCTCGTAGGGCAAGAAATAATTAAGTCTAGACCGGCGGATACAGAACTCTGTTGGAAAATGATATCTCCCTGTTAACAAGGAAGTTGAAGGTTCACTTGATGCACCCTAGCTTGGATCTTTGACTCATTTGTCTGAAGGACGTGCGTTGTTAATCAGAGATTCTGCTCCTAGCCCCCGAGTCAGAAGCCTGACCCGCGAGGCAGTGATATTTAGGGTTTCTTTTGGAGATCTTGCTGGAGCCGATAACTCAGTAACATTACCTACTCAGCTTCAGGAGACTGGCGCAAAGCAAAGCATAATTGTCTAACTTCTAATGCTGTAGCCCACGGCTGAACACTTCGAGCGGTGGGTTCTTTGGTTTTAAAAGTACTTCGACCGTACTTAATAACGTGCCGGCGGTCGCGGTCAACTTTTAGCTATTGGAGTGTGCGGTATCTACAGCCGGCTTCCTCTAACCTGCCCTCCCTCAGTGGGAGATAGCATTGCAACTCCCATGATGGTCGACTGGGGAAAATGTCTTTCCGCCTCCACACTTCAGTTTCCGAAAACAGTACAAATTTACCACTAGATTGCCTCGCAATATGATAAGCAGTGGAGCAGGAGGCCATCACTTTTGGTCTCTGCCTCCCGTGGGACTAAATGGTATGGTCCATCTTGCAGGACAAAGCTCCAGCCAATGTAGCTGCGGAATAAATTCCCCACACATCCCGTCACTACACCAGGGTGGAAGCTTTAGGTCGGCTCGGTAGTGCTTACTAGAACTAGGAACCCCACAATTTTGAAAACAAGCAGTGGTCTAAGTCGTTTAGATTTAAGTATATTGAACAGGCCATGTGCCCGTTCATCAGATCTTCTCTGCACCTGGCTTAGAAACCAATTGGTTCAGTACTCTATGCCTAAAATTTGGTTTTGACTTGTGGTTGGTTTGTGTTTATCCATTGAAAGGTTTTGGGGTTTGCTCTAAAAGACCCATGAGTGTGTCGGAGGTGTCCTCTAAATTTTTTCCAATATGTTGTCAGTTTATGACTGCCCTACTGTTACTACCTTAAACCACAAGAAGGTAGAACTATCCTGAGAAGCCTATCGCTGGATCAAACAGGTTGCGTCTAGAGAGAGGAAGCTTTTGCAAACTAAAAAGCAAGTTGACCTCGCAGAACCAGCTGCGGGCTCGAGCCAGAGGCAGGCAGTAGGACCTCAAAGTTACGGATTCGTACTGGAATTGTATTTTGGAGCTTTTTATCGTCGGAAAATTGTACACAAGGTAGATGAAGGATTTTAAGGAGTTCCGAAGCGGGTTTCACAAGAGAAGGAGAGCAGCGGGGTGAAGCCCTATGTTGTGTTGCCTGGTGTCCATCAGCTCCAATGACGCGAACAGCCACTGTTTGGTATTCCATATACCCCTAAAGTTAGTTTAAGGGGAGCCGTGTACCGTAAATTCTCCGGCAGAATAGGGTGTTGTCTCCCACTGAAGTCTTCTGAAAAGTCTGGGTCAGTGATGTGCACGTTAACTTATATGTCTGGTACTAAGTCTGGTCGCTTCTTTTAAGAAAATAACCAACTAGTAACAATGAGTTCGAATCCGTGCTGCTTCTTCTGGGAGGTGCTTTGCTGCAGTGCGTGTATAGCTTGTCTGCGAAGGTGGATTCTATGGCTTACGAGAATGGTGACTGATATGCAGTTGCAAGGTTTGTACCCAATACCATCACTGTAGGTGAACGTGATGGCTCTTATCCTCTATCGCTTTATGAAACTGTATGTGTTGAGCAGATTCTAGAGGAAGTTTAATGGGCGTGCCACGAGTTCACTAGTCAAGAGAGCAAGTGCTCGAGGGTTGATGTTGTCGACATCAACCACAGCGTGTTTCCGGGAAAGTAGTAGTAGTACCACAAAGGACGATGGTGTACCTGTGACGGTTCATGATAGTGACACGTTGGCTGAATACGGCATCCGCGGCTTTCCCAGGAATTCATATCACAGGTAGGTGTTTGGGTGGGGGGTTGGGTTTGGGTTTATATATACATATATATATATATATGGACAGCCCCTGAATATTTTCTGATGAACTGAGTAGCTGAGGCGGCCTACTAGGTTCCCATATAGGCACGGATGAGAGGTTTTTTAACTCCCTGTGGATGGTCTAGGCGTTCATATGCTGTTATTATCCTCATAACTAGTCCTACTTTGCATTTTCTTTGTAGTCATTCTTCTACAGCTTTCTTTCTCATCGCGAGAGGTAGATAATTTGAGTTAGGATGTTGCTCCGGTCAAAGTAGCAAGATAGCTGTTGAACAGTCTGCACACCTAGTCCGCTGGTTAAATGGCTAGACCGTTCCAGCCGTTGCCAGGAAACAGGTTAGTTAGACAGGAATATGTACAAAGAGGATAGGCAAACATCGCACAGTGAAAGACCAGTACTAGGTTACGTAACGTAAGAGTGCAGAATATAATGAAATTGCAGTGCCCCTAAAATTCACGACTTTATTCATATTGGTGGGCCAAACCCTATACTGTTTTTGTTCTTCATTTAAAAATACAAAAAATACATCTATAAAAAGTCTATTAGCATGTCAGTATTCTGTCGAGCAACCAGCAACGCATTTGGATCTTTGTGTCGTATACCATATTGTGAAGCCTGAAAACCTGGCACACACGATAACAGCTAGGGAAATTTGAGCACCCGCCATCGGGCCCTAAGTCTTAAATGCGCCAAGTTCATGGATTCACAAATTCACGGTTTGATATAATGATCGAGGCTTTCGCTCAAGTTTCTTGGGTCTGGTCTGCTAGTGTCGTTCAGCAGATTTTGTTCAGCTAAAATTCACAGGCGAAAAATGGTGTAACACTGCTCTTTCACCACTCAGCGCGGAGCACTAGGCTTGCCATCGCGAGTAATCAAATAAAAAGGCGTCCGGAAGTGCTTAGAACTGGGTACTAGATGAAGCGTGAACAACCGTCGGAGGAAACGTATTTCACACACCACCTACCAAAATAATAATAATAATGATGTTTATTCCCGAATTGTGGGTGACATACCGTCTGGCATGATCATCATGAGGAAAACTGTTTCCTAATTGAGGCGCGTGCTCTTAGATTGAAGATTTCCTTCAAATATCCCTGCCCTGTGTTAGTGGTGAAAAAGTTGTTGGCCGATCCTTGTTCACACAGGGCATGGGTAAGTATTGGGTCTCCTCAGAGGCGACGAGACTCCAGAGGGAAGAGTCAAGCACCGCGAGACGCGTTTCATAGTCCATGGATCTAAGGCCGGGAATCATTTTCGTGGCAGCTCGTTGGACACGTTCAGTAAGGGTTATGTCCTTTTCGCGTCCTGAGTAGACAACTTGATTGGCGTACTCCAGAAGCGGTCTGACGTGGGCCACATAGAGTATTTGGAGGTCCATGCCAGTAATACTGGTGAAGGTTCGCCGAATCATCCGTAGAAAGGCGAAAGCATTTTGAGCCGATTTTTCATGGTGCAGTGTGAAGGAGATGTTTGAAGAGAGCCAGATACCAAATCCTTTTTGGCATCTATCCTCGTAATGTCTTCTGGTCCATTCTCACCAGGCATGACACGGGAGTTCACCGAGCCCCCTCCGAAATACATATGGACGCACTTTTCGCCGCTCAGATAAAGGTGCCAGTGCAACGATTGTGCCTTAAAGCACTACTTCCATTTGGAGGTCACTGGCATTTGAACCCCAGGATTTCCAGTTGTCCGCAAAAAGAAGATACATCTCTTTTAGGCTGTGCTTCAAAGAGGAGACTGCTGAAAAAGCAAACAATCTGGGGATACTTTAAGAAAATCTTCAATCTAAGAGCACGTGCCTCAAGAAAGAAACAGTCTTCCTCATTTTGGTAGTTGGTGTGTGAAATACGTTTCCTCCGACGGTTGTTCACGCTTCATCTAGTACCCAGTTCTAAGCACTTCCGGACGCCTTTTTATTTGATTACTCGCGATGGCAAGCCTAGTGCTCCGCGCTGAGTGGTGAAAGAGCAGTGTTACACCATTTTTCGCCTGTGACTTTCAGCTGAACAAAATCTGCTGAACGACACTAGCAGACCAGACCCAAGAAACTTGAGCGAAAGTCTCGATCCTGTGTATCAGACCGCGAATCCGCGAAATAATGGTTCTTGCAAGTGGTATGAGATATTGAAGCACTGAAAAGGAATCACTGTTAAACCTGCTTCTGCATCGAGCGGTTTTTTTGCACGGTCGTTCATGGCCTTACCAACGGCGTTCTGTTTCACTTACCTCCTTTATTTTTGCATTTGTCCTCAAGAAACAACAAGGAAAGGGGAGTTTGACTTCGTCGAGCAAATGACGAAATAGAAGATAGATATATCTTGCCAAATTCAGCGATATTTACTTCCTGATCCTCATAAGGCCCAAACACGCTGATGGGGTTTATCCTGTGAAGGGATTGTAAAACTTCCTCCCCATCAAAGATCACCTTGGTTAGAGTCTGCTATTAGTTTCCCCTGTAAGACAATAGAGATGGCGAGTTTGCTGAAACAAAAGATGTACCTGCGTATTGCTCTTCCTAGGCTTTAGAAATCGCTAGTGTATCACTCGTGAGTTCCATGTTTCCGTTCCTGAAGAAGCCGGTTGACTAGTTTCTTCAGCGGTTTCTCATGAACTTTTATAGTGCATTTTTGTTTTCTCGGCGAGGACGGGTAATAAAACCTGTATACAACATCGGTAGTTTTGTGAATTACAGCGACGAAATGCTATTTCACTCCTGTCTCCTGTAGTTAGTATTACGGGGATTGACTGAAGCCTCGTTGCAAAAGGACGCCCATTTTTGGTAGTTTCTGCTTTTTTCGACTGCACCCTGGTTCTTTTGGGACAAACATTACATCCATTTCTTGAAATATTTGGAAAATGCACCGTGTGCAACTCATCGAAGCGGGCCCAGTTTAGTTTGGCCGAGAATGATGTACACTGTCCAGAATTCTGCATGGCAGAAGGTTTAAACTCACGTTTGAGGTGCCAGGTTCGTGGTCCTGTAGCTGGTGAAATCAAATTTCGGCACATAGTGGTCACTTGCATCCCAGTGGAGCAATAAGTAACACCTGATCAACGAAGTGTGCTTCGTTAGTGGTAACCAAATCTAGCAGGTGTGGAAGTTAGCCTCCGTGGTATCTGGTGGGCGCGTCGATATTTTGAGTTCAAGCGCTGTGTTGAACGACCCTGGTCTGCGCCGATGCAAAGTGTTAACTGGATCCCATGCACTGGATCTCTATCTACGGGACCTTCGGAGCGTGGGAAACGCTTGTCAGCAAGAAATGTGTAAAGTGGCAGCTGGATGAAGTTTGTAAAGTGTCTGGCTGAGGAAAGAAATCATTTTATGGCACACTTGAGAAGGAACGTTGAACGATGTCGAAAGAAGATACTGTCCTACGCGGCGGAATTTGAACCCACAGCACCTCCCAGAAAGGTGCTGGATTGGTGCCCGAGAAGACATTCGGGATGAGCGGGGCTATATGTAAGTATAAAGCAACCCCTGTTCTCCCCCTTTTCGAGCCAGCCAGAAAAAAGGGGTAACCCTCTATTGAGGCCTCTCCGCTGGGGACGTCTGGCGGAAGCCGGGTTTCGATAGATGATTATTCAAAAGCAGGCTGATTAACATCGCATTTTTTGCTGAAAACGCTGATGTGGTTTGTGGATACTCTATTCTACACTATCCCTGGTTCGTCCGAAGGCGGGAAGCCCAGAGGTGTGCTACCAGAGACGTTAGCAGATTCACCAGTTGTATGCCAAGCTTGAATCCAAGGCTTCATAGGGGTTTCTGGAGAGTAGTTTTCGGATTCCTACCTGGGTGCTTCCGAGATCTGCCCTTGGTTTGCACGTGGGTTTGCCGTCGGAGTCCTGAAACAAGTAAATGAGTATAACAATTGGAACATGTTCCAATTTTCGCCACCCCCAAAAGGTGAACCACTCCACAGTTCATTTCTGCTGTCAGCCTCTTCTGGTCTAGTAGTGCGCCTCTTTGTTCCCTTACCTCTTCCCCCTACACTATCTACCTCACAAATACTCCGGAGTGATCGTTCGCCATCCCGTAAATATTGCTTGAGTCTCCCATGTCCCGACTAAGCATGCGCACTTGGAAGTATTAAATATGAATTCGAAAGCTTCAGGCTTCCAATGTTAGATCGCTTTCTTGAACCGAGCGACTGCACAACAAGTGTATTCTTTCTACACCATTAAAAACCAGGGATATTTCACCCCGACTTCAGACCATTGACTTACACTAGGAGGAGCGGTGGACCCAATACTAGACCATGCGAGACAGAGTCTTCTACCGAGCTTAATCATAAGTTGCTCCAAATGAACATTACCGTCACGTCTTTACCCTCATCAAAACTGCCGACCAAATTATGCACGTTTTTGGAGCACCGGAGCCTTCTATTTTGTGTAACTGAATATGATGTCTGACTCAACTAAACGATTCGTAAATAACAAGCCGGCATAATTCAACCCAACGCTTCTGTTTGAATATTCGTTTATGAGGTTCTTTACCATCAACAAGTTGGACACACAAACCTTCTTGTTCGTACGCCCAGGCTGGGACAGGTCGCGCACGCTATTATGTGGAAATTATCCGCGCATTCGTTTAGGGACGATTTTCTTCAATAGTCCTCGCTGCACGATCGTTGAACTTCTGTGCTCTTAAGGACTGGGATAACTATATAACACTTCCAGTTTTCTTACTCCGCGATCTGTCTAAATTGCCAAGTTGTGGACAGCGTGACAGCGTCTTTTAACACGTAATTCATGAACGCGGGCTGTGACCAGTAAAAAGCTGAGCTGTTCCGGAAAGCCCATTGTTAGGAGGAAACGAAAAATAATTCCGCCGAAACTCTGGGGTGTTCCAAGTTGGGAATTTTTACGGATAATTAGACTGTTCCGGGTGCCCGTTCCAGCAGTATGTTGCCGGGAGCCTTTTGTTTAAGTGAACAAAATTCTAAGGTCATCGACGACTGTGGAATCATATGTGATCACCATTTTACGAGTTCAAGGCCAATCCTTCAAAGTAGACACTAGATTTTTCTGAAACCACGATTCGAACGCGGATACCTTAACGTAAACATTTAGCACCTGACGGCTTGCATTCCAATCATCGAATTTTCCATTCGGTTGCAATTTTGGGAAGTAGTTTAAACGTACTCAAGGTCCACTATGGGCACCAAAATCATATTTTTATGGCCGTTATGGCTCGGAGTTTGCTGAAGTCAGTGCAGTTTGCGTCATTTATGGCATCAAAAAAGTGTGCCGCCGTGTACCAGGCTACAGTGAAGGCTGTAGGGTTACCAGAGATGGCCACCGCTGGGAGATGATATGAGGCGTCATCAGATTTTAGGCTATCGGTGCCCCAGAAGCAATGTTGGTTTCGGATGGATTAATAGTCAAGTGGGTATTTGGTTGTGCACGTACGTCGATCGCGGAGGAGGTTATTGGGAGTTTGGGTGTTGTTAGCGTTGTACGTTTTCCAGAATGGTGTCTCCGTGACTCTGCCCGCACTTGGCTGAAAACGAGACAAGAAATGGCGGCTGCTCAATGTCAGTAGCGTTTGTGATGTCACCTTTCCAAACTCCACTTAAGTTTATCAGAAATAATAATAAAAATAAGAGGTTCCTTCCCCACTTACAAGCAGGACACTAATCTAGTTAAGACCAAAGAGACAGGCACACGACGTGATACGTACTCGTACATTGTGGAAAAAAACAGAACAATGTGCCATGAAATTCAACTGGTTCATCAATGAAGCCGGATGACTTGAACTATAATTGAAAAACCGTTGCTGGCCGTGGGTGACCGCAGGCGACTGAGTAAAGGACATGGTTCATGAAAATCACAAATGGAAATGAAGAAGCAAAGAGATTCAAAATGGAGACAAGCAGCAAGACTCATCTCAAAGGTACGGCTTACACTGAAACTGCGTAAACCGACCGGTGTCATTGTCGGGGAGAAGTATGACGTAAAAGTTATTTGCGAGGGAGTGGCAGCGCTAATGCATGTGGCGAAACAAGCATCGTAAGCAGAAATGTCGAAAATGTCGAAGAGGCATACTGAAATCCCATAACCTGGATGGTTTGTTCTAAACGAGGGGTTCAACGGGTTGGATAGAACTCATCTTAGAGCCGGCTGGGGCCAGGAGAACAATCTGTTCGTACTTACAGACACAAGAACCAGTGGGCGAGAGGGTACAGTCAAGAGTGCGAAATGGATAGCTGCTGGCGTGGCATCAGACTGGGTATGAGAGTACCGTGCCATCACTGCACTGAAAAATTGTTTTTGAACGTCATGTTTGGGATGATCGGACTGGGAATGTGCAATTCCGTTGGCATAAGGATGTCCATTAAGGTAGAATAAGGCCAGTGCAGGATTGTAGTCAACTTCTTTTGACTGAAGATCAGTTTAGCCACAAAGCACAGACCAACTACCACAGGAACATTGGTTTAAGCTGTTAGAGTTTCAACCCCCGAAAGGCGGGATACTGTGGGATAGAGCAACCCTTTGAGGGTAGGTTCATTTGGTTCGGAACTAGGTAGCTACGCACTGAAGTCGATAAACTGGATGCATGAGTACCACTGGTTGCTTGATGACGCCAGTTCTACTACTGCCACAACTCAGTGTTGAGGGGAAGGCAAGATCGCTGCTCCCATAATTATGAACATGCTTGTCGTTCCCCTGGTTAACGGTAGCGCCGTTGCGGATGACTAGGAGATGGTTGCAATTTATAATGAAGAAGACGAAACTGTTGTTTCTTTCAAGCCACAAGGTATTAGTATCGGGAAGCAGAAGTGGAGTAATTAGATTTTAGTGCTTTCAAAGAGCAGATGTGACAACAAGTAGCCGTCTACTCACCAGATCTCTGCTATTTTTTATTCATGCGTACCCCTTAGAAAACTCGTGAGGTCCGCGAATTCTAGGACTCAGGCCTATACCACTTGACCTCACAACCACTTCGTATACATCCTCTTTGGGTCTAAGTACGCTGAGTCCAGTCTGAGTGTACACATGGATCCTGTATTAGCGACGACTGGGCCAGCTAAACAAGAAGTGAGTCTGCCTTTAAAACGGTAAGTTACGTGAACAGTCTTATCGAAGCTATGAACGAGCCTCACACATAGACACGAGCCTAGCATTTACGATGAGTGTTCAAGGCACGCGACAGCTCGTGCGATCAGCATGATGGCAAGCAACGCTTTGCATTGTTTTCCGGCAATGTAGTTAGGCTTTGGAACCTACTCCAGCTAAGGAGCCTGACTAACTCAAATGGGAAAGATATCGTTTTGTTGGTAATTGACATGTATATATCCTGTAAAGCTGCACCATCTATTGACTGGTTGTGCATAATAGGCAATGGGCACCATCCAATGGGCATCATCGCTCCTGCACGATGCATCAAGTTGCCTTCGACTATTTTATTGAGTCAAAGGCAGGCGTCCTAAAATGCTGCGTTGATTGAACAAACTCAGCTCATTTGTTATGCCTGAGGAGTATAGAGCATAAAAACTTTATTTTTAGATGGGTGAAATTTGCATACGATATTCTGCGAATGCTACCCCACTTTAAAAATACCGCGGTACGTCTCATCTCACAAACTGGTTTTAAAGGGTAAACCTATGAAGGTCCTTGTTCTTGGAATTTCGCTTACCTAAACAAAACTCTGTAAGCTCATTTAGCTTGCTATCATCCCCTTTTGGATTTATTCTATTGAGTACCTCCTGGCACTCACCAAATGCTACTGCTCCCATCCCATTTCCCCATCATCCCCCTCTTCCCAACTTTCGAACTTCCGCAATAGTTGCCCAAACGCCCCGTGCAGTTCACTGAATCTGGCTTGTCCCCGGTCTAAACTCCCACGGTCCTCCTGCCGACTCGAAATTTTCCGTGGCCCTGCATCGGCCTGACTCTTTCTGTGTCAGTCGCCTCGACTAACCCAGATCTAGCTTCCATGGAAATGAGTATCCTTTCTCCGATTACAGCAACCCTGAAGATCGTTACGGGACTGTCCAGAAACCGAAATATGTCAGTACACTGACGGCATGACACTACCATGCCCAGCCTGATGGCATTCTCACAACTATTTTCTTCAGAATCCTGACCGCAACCTCTCGCCCACTTGAGTCTGTAACCGTAACGACAAAAACTAATTTTTCACCTGGCCCCTACCGCCTCGTTCGAGACCGCTGAAACTATAGCTAGGAGTTAACAAACCTAGTCTCCTACCGTAATTCCGGGTTATCTCTTCCATAAGTTCAAGTCCTTTTACGGTGTTTGTTCGGCCCTACGTATTGACGTTATCTCCCCATCCAAACTATCCTTTACACCTGACTTCCCTACAACAGTGAGACCAGTGAGACTACTCGATTTAAACCATACTCTTGAGGCAAAACTCGTCATTTGTCTTCAGATCAAATTCTTCAATATCCATCCCATTTTCGCTTTTTGCGACCCTAGCCATTTACTCAACCGCTCAAGGCCACTCATGACCAGCAACGGTTTTCAGTTTTAGTTCGTGTCAGCTGGCGTCACTTTTGAACTAGTCGTACCAAATGCCCATTGTCCTTGTTTTTCTTTGGTTCCCATAACTGCGGTGACACTTCACATAATAAGCGTGCCTCTTTGGGTGTGACTTCCTCTCCATTAGGAATTTGCCTGCCGCGTTCAGGTTGTAACGACCTGATGATACTTCAATCGGCGTGCTCCCCACAGGTTGGGAAATAATCCTTTTATTATAGGCCCTCGGTAAGTTCGTTTCATTTTCCATTCAGATGTTACCATGCCGGTTTAGATATGATCAAACCTATTGCCCACTGTTTATGATTGCCCTCTTTTTTGCGCAATCCCCAGTACCCGCCAGTCTTGCCTTATTCTGACTGTAATCGTGTGATTATGCCTGGTGGTATGCCACTCACTAGTTGGGAATAAACAGTACTATTGTTATAAAGACGTCCGTGAAGTGTATATGACACAAACGTGCGAACGGAGTAGACAAACTGCCCGTAGAATCGGCATCTTCGCAACTCCCATATGTAAGAGAAAAACAATTTTGGTTAACTTGCGAGGAGCGTCAATTCAGCGTGGTGTCTCCGTAAAAGGTGTAAAACTCTGTGGAAAAGTTTGTTTCTTCGTGTGTTCTCTTCTATATTGGATTTGGAAACACTTTGAGTGTACATAAATATAGTTACATCATTTTTGTGCGCACGGAAGCTGCCATTCGCGACCTACGTAGAAAAAGTTTCCTAATATCTTGGCAGGCATCCCGCCAAACAAAGGCAAGGAAGTTGTCACAGCTCGTAAGTTTAGTGGATCTTTTTATAATAGCATACGCTGTATTGGGCGCAAGGAGGGTTTATCTTTAACAGTACACTGAATCCTTGATAGTGCCATAGGAGAAATTAGTTGGTTTACAAGCAGCGCGAGCAGACAGCATAATAAGCTGGCTAATGCTCCGGAGTTTTGGCACGAATGCAGTTTGAAAAATTTCTGCAGAATCTCCAAGTCACGCGCATCTAGTGAGACTGCTAATTGACGCATGAGGATGCATTTTACTCTGATATGGACCAGGAGTTTAGTACATCTGAAAGATCGGGTTTACCATTGGCCTAAGCTATAACCAGAGCAAGCTTAAGCCATTGGTACAGGCATTAAACTAGAGCTGTTGTGTTTTTAATTCCTACATCTTCCCCAATATAGAAGGTGGAGTATGGAGCGCAGCGTTATTCAGGGGGGGCATGCGGGTGGAAAGGTAGATGGCGACCTTGCGGTCGTCTGCATATTCGGTGGCAGGAAGTACGAAAGTGGCAGATGTGGTGCGGAATGATTTGGCAGATGCTTAGGGATAGATAATGGCCAAAAATACCAATCAGGTAAGACAGATATAGGTGGGCTATCAGGGTGCCTATGAAAGATCGATTATGGATAGTCATAGTCCATTGAACTTGGAGTACAAGGACAGTTCCCGTGGGATTATGGCGACTTTTGTTGCCTGGATGTCGGTTGGAGAACATTTGCTCTATGGCAAACAGATGCGATAACCCTTGCAGTCCCTAGTCTGGTCATGACTGCGATAAGAGACCGATCTGACTGGGAGTGGCTGTCTTAGTCGCTTGTGTTAGGATAATTCGGACAAGATTCCGGAAGAAAAAATGAGTGTCAATACTGCAACATTTACGATGAGTCAGTTGAGGCCAAAACCCATTTGACAGACATAAATAAGGGACTCAGAGTAGCTTGAAAGAGCTGCGGCTTTTAACATGTTAGCTGTTCCAGAATTGAAATCGTTTTTATCTATCACCGCATGCTGAAAATCACAGGAGTTGTTTACAAATGCAAGCACCGGATCCGATGAGCTGTATCGAAGAACGGACCCTAGCTGATTGAAGTAATATTGCGGATGAGTGAAGGATGGTTACAAGTTGTGATGGGAGCGATGGAGATGTTGTTTCTGTTGAGCTACCAGGTGTAAGTGTGGGGACGTAGAAGTGGAGTAAAGGTAGTTTACAGTGCTCTAATAGAGCAAATTTGACAACAAGTACCCGCTCATTCATCAGGTCGTCGTCACGGTTACGTACATTGGTACACCATTTAGGACGCATTTAGTCCTTGGTATCCACATATACTTACTTCCCAAGCTCTAAGAACAATGGGTTCAGCATTTGTGTGCTCACGAAATTTTCATAATCCACAGTGGGTCTAAATGCGCGAAAGTTAACCTCGCCTATAAAACAGCAAGATATCTGAAGATTTTTACCGAGATATGAAAAATAGATTCAATTGAAAAAACATTTTTCATTTTAGATTCGTCATCCAGTAAAAGCACTTTACGGGAAACGAAATGGAGTGAAACCCACCGCGGTTATACCAGCTCATTCAAAAAATGAAACCGATTTGCCAACAGTGCTTGGAAAAATTTTCTAGTCTGCGAATGGGGTGAGCGAGAACGCACGCCGCTAACATGATGAAAGGCGGCTGTTGACCGTTGGTTTAGGTTAACATGCGTGGATGAAGCAATGCGAGCACATGGACACCAGCGGAGAAAGTAAGAGAAGTAGCAAAGGTATCGGGCAATCAATACTTTGTGGATTTAAACACAAGATCGAGTCTTTTACCCAAGCCTGCCAGATTTGGCTTGTTTTTGTCCTTTGACGGCTTTCGTTTACCTGAGGGACACTAGCAAAAACGGTGTAGCACTGCCCTTTAATTTCTCAGTGCAAAGCGGTAAGCTTGTCAATGCGAGAACTAATAAAGAGCGCATAAAAGTGCTTTAAGCCTGGTAAACTATGAGGCGTGAATAACCGTCAGAGGAAGGTAATTCCACGCAACAACTACTGGAATCAGAAACTCCGTTACCCAATATTAATGTGCGCTCTGGGCTTGAAAATCTTCATACCATGCCCCCACCGTGTGTTGGCCGGGTCAACGATGAGGAATCATTTGGCGAAACCTCGTTCAGTCAGGGCATATATAAGCGTTGGTGTTGCATTTTCTTGCGCCCTGGGTAGACCACTTGGTTGGCATTCCGGGAAGAGGTCTGGTCCATTTTGACCATGCATGAGAGGAAGTTCGCCCAGTCGCCTCAGAATGACATGCGGACTCATTTTTCGTCATTCAAAGGAACGTGCTTGTCCACGAACCACTGCTTTGCAGCGCCCTTGAGAAACGACAGCGCGCTGAGAACTTAAAGAGCAGTGCTACATCCTTTTTTCTCGTGCTTTTCATGTGAACGGCAGCCGCTGAACGACTGGAACAAAACCGACCGGGAAAATTTGGCCAAGACCATCGGTCCTGTTTTTCCGCGGGATCCGTGAAATGAGGTGTAAAGCCGCCATGCCGTTGGAATAAACTATCTCGCATAGTTCATGCGCTGTGTTTATTGGCGCACGTAGGTACTGGCCCAGTGTCTACCAAAAGTTTCCGAACGCAGCTAGACACAGAGTTAATAATAATAATAATGTTTATTCCCAACTTGTGGGTGCATGCCGTCAGGCATGATCATAAGGTTACAGTCAGAATAAAGGTTTGACTGGTGGGACTGTGAGTACAGGGGGTTTTAGGTGGGAAAAGAGGACAGCGCCATAGGCGGTGAGCTGTATCCAATGTAGACGTGGTCGTCACTTAACCGGCACGAGCAGGGAAGCTCTTTTGTCGAAGAGAACATCAAGCAAGGTCAGATCGTTAGGATTTGAAGGTGGCGGGCAAAAACAAAGCGAGGGAGGGCAAAACAAGAGGCTTCTTGCCTGAAATATGACAAGAGAAATGTAAGCTGTGGAAAATCAGAAACCAGAACATCAGATCTGGTGAAGCAGCAAAGTTGGCATCATCCAGCCGATCAAATTGAACTGAAGCCAAAAACAACCGCTGAGGCCTCGCGGCCTTGGACTATTGGGCTCGTGGCCAGGGTCACAAAAGCGTAAGTGGGGATGATGAAATGGAGGGACCAGCAAAGCGGGTAAATGGTAGCAGGGATCTCAGAGACATGGTATACAGTTAAACTGTAGTGACTCACTGGTGTCGCTGTTGTGGAGGCGGGCATAATAGTTCCTTTGGAAGAGAGAGATGGTGACAACACACGAGCCGGAACGCGAACTGTATAGAAAGTTATTGGATTTGGTGGGAAGCACAGTAACACAGAGATGGTTAAATTTCAGCCAACAGTTCAGCAGCTTGGAATGAATGTGTCATGGAGTCAGCTGGGGTCGATTGGGGAGTTCGTCGTATTTGCAGTTAATGGAACGAGTGGGCGAGGGCACGGTCGAGAGGAATGGAATAGTTGCGGGAGTGCTATCGAACTGGGTATGGCAGTGCCGTGCCATCATTGGCCTGACATGCTTCAGTTTTTGGACAGCCCCGTAACGGACGTCACATTTTAAGGTGAGTGGGCTGGGGTGTACAGTTCTTTGGGCAGCGGGATTCATTTCAGGCTGGCCGAGGGAACAAGGTGGAGCGAAGCCGGCTCAACTGCCCACTGATGATGTCACCTTGATTGGGGAGGAAACGTTTGCAAGCTACTCCCCAAGTTCGGCGAACAAATCGGCGAACATATGATGAACCAAAAGGAGTGCATCAGCATGCAACCCCATTCTTTGAGAGCTCTCGGGTAGGTTTTTCTTCCACCAGTGAAGCCCAAAGGTTATAGGAAAAATGAAGATAGGCTATTTGGCCGTTACAAAATACAATTTCAAGGCCATTCCGTGTTTGGATTATGTGCATTATGGATTGTCCTCGCCGAAACCAGAGGTTACGACGGCGGCAGAGACTCTAGCAAGTGTTTGAGCCGTGCTTCTATTGTGAGAGTGAGTTAGGCTTTCAAGGCGGAGTTGTTTAACTCAAAATCCGGTTATGCCGAAAAAGCTTGTGCGCGGGATGGCATTTGAACCCCGCCGCGCCTTCTGTAGTAAGGCCCATTTCCCGGCGGGGGTGAGGCAAGCTTGAAGGTTTATGTTACAGGGGGTCCCGATGTGGCGTGCCTGCAGATTTCATTTTCGGCTCAATAGTCTGACGGAGGTTCAAGGGGTTCGGTTAGAGCGCTCGCGTGCTTTGAACATTTTGTCCTCATCTAGCGGGGAATGTTTCAGGACCCGCAAGTTCACCAACTCTAGTTAATTATTTATGCCCGTGTATTCACTCAGATGATATGAAAAGCGAGGACTGATGGTTGCAGGGGATGAGTGCCGGTGTCATAGTCGATCTATTGAGACATGACAGTTAATTTGGCTACTCAGAGAAAATTGACAACCTCGCCCACCATACCGCATTGGGTGTTAAAGTTGAGACCGAGGGCTGGTGGCTCCTGGCCTACTAAAGTCCCGGTTAACTGACGGACAGGTAACGCCTCATCAAAAAATTTGGGGGGGGGGAGATTAATATTGAGTGTCGAGTGTTGATCAGGAAGAATAGGCGTTGGGGCCTTTGAAGGGTAGCATGGAGCCGGCGGCGTCAGCAGGCCATGAGGCAATTAGGAGGTGAGTTGCGTGCTTTGATTGATATACCTTGTTGTCGTCGGAGAGGAGCCTGATTTTAATCGGAAAACAAGGAATCACTGATGAACTAGTTCTTTGTTTTTGTCGAAAACTACCATGTGACCAATGTAACTGCATCTTACTACAATTCTACTGGTGACAAAGATCCACGGATCGATGGACAAGGTCGAGGAATTTGCACAAAGTTCCCGGGCCAGTTTCGTTTTATTTGTTCAGTGGCTTCCGTTCACCAAGCACTAATTTACATAACAGAGGACCTTATATTTTCCTGAAGTCCCTTAAAGTTTCGGGGCAATACAGATGGCCAGCCAAAAGGGCTCGTTCGGGAATCCAACAGGTAATGTGGAAAGTTCGGACGCGAACAATGGAATGGGTGGTGGCGCGAACTAGGCAGTTGATGGATAGGCCTCAGATAAGTTGGCGTTGGCAAGGCACAGTTGTGGCAACAGGATTAAGGGTGAATTCGCTCAGAAATCAGCGTCAGTGGAGGTGGCTTAGTTCGAAAAAGTGTATTTGGAGGTTGTAGTTAACCGGAGTGAACAGTGGTGGTTACAGTCATCTGTGTTTTTCTGAACATGTGAGGTCAGTGCTAACGTCTAGGCGTTATTGAGTAGTTTCCCCTGGTGGCGCCGTCGATACATGAATTAAAGATATTAAGCACTCCAGAAGAAGTCAGGTCCGAAAGAGGTGAGGTGGAGTGGGCTTGAACTCAGAGGATTTTTGAGTTGTGTCGGGTTATATTGCCGCTGCAAACGATGGGAATAGGTGAACGCGACCTGTTAAGGGCGTCAGTTTTAATGCGGTCATGGCCGGAATTTTGGAGAAGCCGTTTGGTAATCGCCGAATAAAATGGAATGGAATGAAAGCGACGTTTTGGAAATTACTACTTTATACTTAGAAATCTTCATGTCTAATAGGTTATCCTGCAAACTATCAGCATAGCTGGTTTGTTTTAGTAGGCGAAGCTTCAATTTCATCTGTTACGCTGAATTGATAAAGGCGTATAAGTCTAGTAGGATAACGGCACTTGAGGGAAAAGTGAATCCTCTACAGTGGGCGAAACTGGCTGGTGGTTCTGCTGTTGAAATAATTTATGGAAATTGCTGGACCAACCCTTTATCTGTGGTCACAAAATATCTGGGAGCTGCACCCCTGCAATCAAATTTGACCTTGAATCTACCGGTGGACCATGCAAAAGAAGAAGTACATGTTTTTGGACCACATAGACAGTAGTTGTGAGAGAGCACTATTGAAGAAACAAGCCTTATATGCGGAAAAACGTGCTATATGTTATGAACGTAGGGCTCTAAAAGATAATCAACTCTGGACGTGGTACGGGTTTCTGGTCCACTGATTGATATCAGTGTGGAAGTATTAGGTCGACGACGCCCAGTCATCCATCCACACGAAACCTACGTCTACAATAGCAGACAGCAAACAAACCTAGCTGTCGTACACGACTAACATGTGGCTAGAGATCCGCGATACCTAATCAACTGGCCGAAGTGTGTCCATTCGCCTCTACCGGAATAAGACGAAGGTCCAAATTTTACTAGATGAAAAGCTGAAATTTATTGGTCTTTTTGATTTGTTCATATGTCCTGCCGGGTAGTGAATGGCCTTCCTTGCGCGCAATGTTAATTGAAATATTGAAGTCCTTAACTGAGTGGTTATCGCTTTGAGGCAGGTGGCGGACAGATTGGGAGGGATACTTACTCTATACAGTGCACACTTCAGCGGCAAAACTCTCTGAAAGCCGTGTTTATGCAAATCCATCTCCAACGACTGATCCCTACTGCGTTATTTCTTGTAGGTTAGCTCCTAGTGACTGGTAGGCCTCAAGAAATACGAGGCTTACCTGGAAGGCATGATTTCTCAATAACAGACGAACAGTCTGAAATTGATGGGCCTTACATGCGTCACACAAAATCATTGTCATCTCTTTCTCCTGACTGAAGCTCTACAGCATTGATAATAGTACCATGGTATTAACTCACGGCTGTCAAGTAGCCCCTCCTTGGAGCCAAAAATTCGGACGCACACGGGCGCCGCTCACTAGAAGCACACCCAAATTATTTTCGCCGAAACTACAAGATTTTTGAGGTTGAGACTTCTACGGGGAGTTGGTCTAATCCATTTTCACTTGTAGGCGATATGTTGCTCATAGCATTTTGTTTGAGTGAGTGAAAGTTCTGGGTCACGGACCACCACCGAATCGCATTTTGTTACCGGTTTACGGGGGATAAGATACGAAATCGCACCTTACCACATTTTGACGTTCTTTAGGAATAAAAATAACATCTACGGAATATCCAGTGCAACTTCAACCCAGGGAACGCGATCATTGACATTCGTTAATAATGATAATAATAATGTTTATTCCCGACTTGTTTTCTTTATACTCCCAAGATTTAACAAATGAGATAATTTTGTTCAGCGAACTTCGTCACAACACATTTTCTTATGGAGCTCAACTTCCATTATGTACAACCTTGTCAGAAAACAGCATGCACTGTGCAATGGAGATGCTGGTGCAATCTCTGTGAATGATTGCCTTTCCCAGCTATGCATAACTAGCCTGTGAACAATACACCGGCAACCTGATTCAATGGCCAATGACGGCCTTTCATACTCATAACTGTACGAGTTTTAATCATTTCGAATGCTTATTGTAACTACTAGGCCAGCAGCTATGTGCTACGCTGCTTATGAGGCCTCACCTATACACGATAACCTAATCCAACGGCTAACGACCACCCGTCATACTCATAACTGTATTCAGTGTCGCCTTTACTGCGGGGTGATATATAAAAAGCCGCTACTCACGGAATTGCACGTCCAAGCCGAATCACCACAAACGACATCCGTTACGGGGCTGTCCAGAAACCGAATTACGTCAGTGCAATGATGGCACGGCACTGCCATACCAAGTTTGATAGCACACCCGCAACTAAGCCCTTCCTACTCTTGGCTGTACCTTCTTGCCTACTCGGCCCATCACCAGCAACTACGGCCAAACTCATGCTTTATTCTGAATGTAATCTTATGATCAGGACTACATGCTCATGTTACCCACCAGTTATGGATAAACATTATTATTACCTTACACTTTGCGGGTACATGGCAAAGGGCTGGATGGCTTTGGTCAGTTCATTCAAAAACACATGCGCCTATGCCTCCTCTTTGAACGACGTCTGCACACACCATATCGACAAGGTTTTCATCAGACATTTGAAAACCGGGGTACAGAAGAAGTTAATTAGTCAGGAATTGTGACCACTTTTGGCTGCTTGTTACCTCGGGTCACAGTTTAACTCATATCATAGTGCTTTCTAGCAGTCTTTCTGAGAATTTTCCTATTTTGAGTCCACAATGTAGCCACGGCCGTCTTATTGCCTCGTCTGAATGGCAGAAATAAACCACGGTGCGTTCCCAATGAACCAAAGAATATCCGTGATCCATGCTAGTCCTAATTTGTGACGATTCCCTGGCGAATCCTAACTACGATGACAATCTTAAACGACTCACCAAAGATGTTCATGTGCGGGGCTCTCCACGGACCCAAGTACGGCGTCGCGATGAGGGTACCGCGACTACCATACCCAGTCTGATGGCTTGCCCGTATTTCACCACATCCATAATATTTACAAGATGAGGGTGGTACCTACACCCACGCGACCGCTCGATCCGTTTAATTTGTGGCAGGACTTGAAGGCACTGGCCACCTTATTGTGCTGTGCGCTTGTTCTGCCCGTAAACACACTAATTCACCCAACGTCAATACCTGTGGTTCGGCATAACCTCGCGCCCGATATAGCGTGTACTGACCATCATAAGAAAACTTACTAGCTGTGGCGAATTCCGTGGCTTGGCTTCGCAGGACACTTGCTACAACGATATGAGACTGTTTCAGATACGGGTCATGAACGGCTCTTGAATTTTGAGTTTGCGCCGGCATATAGGGCGCAATTATTGTTTTTATCCTCGCGAAATCAATTCCGGCGGCAATACGGTAGAAAACACGTGAAGAAACCGGCACTTCCACGACGTTCCCACCGCCATCAGGGGGACATCACGCGAAGCAATTGGCAGACATTAAATACGAATTGCGCGCCCATTGTGGACCTCGAGTACGTTTAAACAACTTGCAACAAAACTGAGGCCGCATGTGAAGATCCTAATGAACCGAACAGATACCATCAAATGCTGAAACTTTATGCGCTGAAGTTTTCCTCCTCCGAACTATGGTTTCAGAAAAATCTCTGGGCGTGTGTCTAAGGCTCGGCCACACAGGCTTCCCGGATAGCCTGTGGTGGGAATCTGTGCTTCAGTCCATGTCAACGTCATAACATACCTTCGTTGCGGACCGTTTAGCAAGCACACTTCTACGTTTTCCGGACGGGCCTGGGACTAAGCACCTTTGCCGAAAGCCTGAAAAGCATCAGCACACAGTGGGCAAAGTTCACCATCACAACATTTGATGCCGTATGATACGCGATTCCCAGCACACCAACGACCACCGCTACTATTTGGCCGGTCACAGAGCACATGAAAGCTATATTAGCCTTCTGACTGCGGCACAAGCAAAGCTGGCCAGAACCGAGGGCATATCACCTGCCGCGATAAAAGCGAACTATCTGGTAATCACTCAACAGAGATTGCCGACAGTAGCTGTATATCCTGAGTGGTAAGAACCTTGCCGAATTCCTCGGCGACAAAATACCGCACTTCACACGGCGGCGTTCTTCACCTCAGCAGGGCGCTGCCTGTGTTCAACTTCTCTTCTCTTAACTGAAGATTCACCGGGAGTCGATCGTACAATGTTTTGGAGACCTTATGATTGCGTTTCGGACAATAAGAGATGACTACAAAATGGTTCCTGTGTATTCTTGGACAGAAACGTAATAAAAGCCGGGGCAGTGTGTACAGCCTGTAATCAGCCAATGCTCTCAACTCACTAGCTTCTTCGAATCTTTCGAATTTTTCGTCGTCTGGCCGTTTGCTGCGTTGGTAGTTCACCCACTTGTTACGCAAAATAGTGCTAGTGTTTCGATTACACGCTGCACGCACGAACACCACACGGGTGTGCTTCATTTATTCATTTAACGCTTTCTCACATGCCGTGAAGGGTGACAACCGGACAAAAGCCAGTTTGTCAACAAACGTTTCTGAGACCACATCTGGACCCGTATCACTGTAACTTTAAAACTGAAATGCGCACCAAATCTTAGGAAGGGGAATGAGATTACTCATAACAAATTCCAACGAAACTAGTGCAGATTGTGGTGGTTGTTGGTGTGGGCTTGCATAGGGACAATGCTACAGTTTTCCGAAAGAAATATTCCATACATTAAGTTTTCGGAGATGTGGTCATTCGCTGGCTGAGGAGCAGCTTTAAAGAGGGGCTAAATGTATGTTTCGGCTTGGGAATAGGTAGGTTTCAGTGGTGCTTCTGGTGCATTGTTCCAGGATGGGGACATTGCAAACGATGGCCATTTGAGTTGGAGAGGCAAGACTGGCAAGTTTTTGGTGGGCTGTCCTCCAAAAAATAATTCTGCAGATTGTAGGCTCATATTAGAATGGAGGGTGAAGATAGTGAGCGGGTTTTTAAAGTCGTCAGGCGCTCTTCTTGAGAACATGACACACCCTGCATAAGCAGTCTTTCTGCCCGTCTAGCCAAGTGTATTCTAGCGCAGTCGGTGGCCTAAATCATGCTCTGTGTAGGTTAATTTCACGCCGGGGCAGCACGGCCAGTCATTGTAGTATTTAAAACATTTTCCTGCATAGCAACGCTCGGCACAGTTTGATGTCCCGTGTGACAGATAGGTGACTTTCGCTTCTTTGGATGTTTGGTTTTAAAGAGGTGCCGGTTTAGAAGCTAGTATCTTAGCTTCAGCTAAGACCACAGGTTAAGGAAAGGGAATAAGGAGGGTGGTGAAGCATGGACGGGCAGAAAGGCTTAATTTGTATCCGTGGATGAGCCTTGGTAGACCCGAACATACAAGATAATCACAAGATGATCCGAGTTGTTTTCATGAATCCACTCGCTGCACTTGAAGCCACCGTTCAACTGGCGGCCCCTATATTGGTGAGGGGAACCTTTAGGGTAAGTGTTCATGCTATCATAAGATAGGGCGGTTGTCACACAAATGGTGGGCTTTAAAATAAGGGAAATGTTTAAGGCTTTCTGGACTACGAACTAACAATTAAAGGAAGTTGGTTCCATAGTTGAATTTGGCCTCCTAAATGTGAATTTGTACAGACAAGAGGTTGAGCCATGAACAGCGGGACGTTAAACGGAAAATGATTTATAAGCGGCAAGTCCAACTAGACTAAACAGGCTGGGCTAGGAAAAGCAGGGTAAAATGTGGGCAACCAGACCCGACGATTAAAGTCAACGTATTCCATTGCCACGCGATAGAGGTGTAGATAAGGTAAAAATACGTGGTCCAAACGTCAGTCGTTCTGACATGTTTTTTAACTCGGACCCTTATACCCTTCATTGTACTTATTCATACCTTCAGGGGAGTAACTGTACTGAGCATTTGTCTTTATTGGTGAATTACCTTCCAGATTTTCTATATGCGTGAAAACCTAGACTGACGGGCTCCTAAACTGAAGTTGACTTCCAAGTATATTTTGTAGCCAGTCTTTTACGCTGTACTGTTGTGCTTTTCCATTTGTTTCAATTCCCACACTTACGTAGTTAAAAGAATGGACAGTAAGGATGCCAAGTGTCTAACATTTTAGGTAAAGATCGCAACCAGATATCTCATCTCCAGCCTTACACCTCACTACCACTCTTTTACCATTGCTGGCCCTTCCTAGTATACAATCATACCTGAAGTTTTCATTGGCGAACTTGTCTCTTGCGCCCTATGTGTGGCGGGTTCCGGCTAGATAGAAGAGTTACCTGCCTGTACAAGACCATGGCGTTTTCTCCAGACAATCTCCTGATCTGCATTAGGCTGGCTGCTGGAAAACGAACTATTTCAATCAGTTAAGGGCTCGCAGACTGCCCACATACGTGTGACCCTCATCAGGCATTCCGCAGAATAACGTCAACGTGGGGACTCTAGGCCAGTTGGTTGAAATAACGGAGCACATGTTCTCGCAGTTGGTTGCCTGCGTTGCAACGTCCAGCGATTTGGAACGGGATGCAAGACACAGTGTATGAAGTTCTAGAGCGCTTATGGTGCACTCTTAATTGTGAATTTGTTTGACACTTAATGTCAACCGTGACCGTGGTCGGTTTGTCATAATCCCCCTTCTTGTCAATGCTACGGGGATATTTCATACCACGTTGGCCCTCTTAGCACTTCCGGAACGCTCGACGCCCGGTTCAGTCATTTGCATCCAGATTATTTTAGCCCCTGCTGGCCTTTTGATAGACGCGTCTGTGCGTTGATGTGTTTGACCGTTTTAGGTGTTGACAGAAAGCAACGATTATTCCTAAATCCCCAAATAAAACCATAGCTGGAGTGTCCCTTTGTACCCGGGTCGCAAATTGTGGGTGTTCGGCTGCCGTAACTACCAACTGTAGCCTACAATTATAACCCTGCTTGCCGTGGATGTGACGGCTTCATACGGTTTGAATGGCGGTGTGCTTACTTTCCCTTCCTTCCCTTGTCTGAGCCTGATGTTTACTGCCTCTTCCTTATAGACTCGATATACATTTGTAACCCCTCATGAACTTTTCACCCTTGACCTATCGAACCAGTTTGGTCGGTTGTTTTCTACGCGCGCTTTTTGACCATTTTGCGTTACCGCGTGCTGTGCACGGCATGCGATTCATGCACAAGCCAGCATTCTGATTGGTTTGTCGTGCACAAGCCAGGAAGCGCGCGCATTCAAACTGCATTTGTGCACAAGCCAAGAAAAAAACGAGTTAAATGGTCAAAGCGCATAAACTAAGGAAATATGGACTGTCAATGCAAGCGAGAAAATAACCTGAAACAATTTAAAGATTTTATTTCAGGAGGTCTCAGATTCTCTGCGAGAAATGTGTACAATTTAACATTCATATAAAGAATAAGTGAACTTAACATCACGAAACGTATCCGCGTCCCTTAAAATGCCCTCCATCGACCTGCGTTTCTTCACACAACCTGTTTGTGACTACCCACATCACTTCTTCCAATGAACGTTCGGCAGGAACTCGACATTTGTCTTTTCGGAAATCTCGGTTCACACTTAGAAATAGTCTCGGTTATGTATACATATCCTAGACTTTTCGAACTTGGAACTTTAAGTTCCTTTCATCTCAGTTAATCATATTTTTATGCTGGGAAAGCGGTAGTGCCCTAAGAAAAAACATTTTGACCGGGGAAGTCGAAAACGGGGGCGACGTGACCGGGGTTTCAACCGCGAACCCCCGGGTCCGTGCGACCAAGCTCATCCCACCCAGCTATCGGGCCACGAGCTGCTATTGGTGCATATGTTTGCTAAGCAGCTAGGCCTTCTATGTAGCAGTCGTATGTTTTGGCATGGATCACGTGACTCGAAGCAGCCAATCATTTGCTTGAGTTTGGCTTGTGCATGAATCGACTTCCGCTGTGCACAAGCGTGTGTCGCTAACTAAGATCGATTTGCCGTCTTCTCCGGGCTTTCTTTGGACTTGCACTACTTCGTGCAACAATTTAGACGGAAACCCCCATAATTTGAGATTTGTGCCCCTTTTGTTACGCATTTTATACATGTAGTACCGCTTTTCATTGATAAATCTCAAGAATCCACAATTTATTGCTTGTGATTTTGCGCGTAACTCAGTTGGGCTTTCCTGAATACGTCGAAGTATTCTACAGGCGGCTTATCTGCGTGCCACTGCTGGTCCTAGCAAACACCTGCGCGAGCGGCTGAGAGTTCCTCTGTGTGCATTTTGCAGTGCTTGTGATGAAAACAAACACTATCACTTACTCCTTTATGTGTACGAGAGGTCGTGGATGGAGACTGAAAAAAACACAAGGGCAGGTGTTTGTGGAATGACTCAACACGCTTCGGCAAGCGTATGTACTTCTTAGAGCAGACCTCACGGTTAACGTAATGGTACTTTGCGGTGTTCCGCACCCCTCTATATGGATGTTTTTAACCTTATGTGAGGTAGAATTATTCATCCATTTAGTAAAGACTGATTTACATAAACGCACACGCTTTCACTGATGCTGTGGTAAAACATCCCAAAAACTAAGGAAATGTTAAGACCCTTCATTTCTTAAAAAGCAAACCCAAGGGTACGAGATATTTCTGCAAGGATCGCACAAGTAAATTGTGACATGCAAGTGTTCCAATAACTGCAGCCTGAAAACATTTGCCTTTATTTTTAACCTGCACCTCATGTGAAGACCTTTTGCATTTTTCTTTTGCTTCTATTTTCACATTACGTATTTTGTCAATTGCATAAACGTTTTTTGTTTGAATACGAAAAACGGCGAAAACGCGCATTGGTGCAATTTTACGCAATACAAAAGTGGTCACGTGCTTCGACTTTCTCTTCTGAATTTGCTCGCGCTTACAGCGTTTGTTCGCGAGTTTGATATGCCAACTCTGGTGTCAAAACATTTCAGATTATCTTTGGATTTTATTATATGTGAGAAATGTTCAACATAAGACCCCATGATTGGGCTAGTATTTATTCACTAAGCTGAGCCAGCGACGAACTATTTTGTGGAGAACAATTATTAGTGAGTCTGTTCCATCCGACCTCTTTATTTTTGTATACTCAATCTAGTGTTATTATTTTTAGTTCTTTGCCACACACTCTTGGTAAAGTAGCTTTTTGGATAGCCAGACCAGTACAGACCGCAGCCCATGTGCAATAGCCTTCCTTTCTGCGCGGCGTTTCGCAAAATGATTTTTATGCCTCAAGCGATGGCTTGGGATTACAGAGCACATTAGCAAGGCTCGACGTTATGCATAGGAGGCCTAGGTGCTTCTTCTGTGATGCATACCCTGAAAGGAAGCCCTGCGGTTGCCTAGCTTCAAATTACAAGCTGGTGGCTCAGCGTTGTCTCCAATTATGGGGATTTATGTAGACGTCACGTATAAAAGAGGAAGGTACAGTCAACCGATGTCACTGGGACAGTTACTAGCTTCGTGTCACGCGCCCTTCATGTCCTTCCTCTTTTGCATCATGACGCCCTTTCACACTTGGAGCCATTTCTTCTTTTTATGGCTCCAGGTGTACTTGTGCGCGCTTTGTTCCATAAAATAATAAGCGATACTCCTTGACTTCGCTGAAAACTCAAGCTCCGCCAACGAATCACTTATTTATATGAGCGCGGGACTTCAAATTCACACAAAGTTGGTCAAGCGGTGGTCTGTGTTTTTCGCAGCACCTTTCTTTATCACACCTTACTTGCTGCGGTTGACACACTGGTCAAAGCAAGCCTCTAGATGCGCGGTTTTAGATGCGTCTAACTCAAAACTACATAATCATCTGGCTTAACAAAAAGCGAGTCCTTTTTGGGGTTTTCAAGTAGGACCGCTACAAATAAACGCAAAGTAGTTATTCGATTGCATAACAATTGCAGTCCGACACTTGAAAATCTAGCGTTCACTTACTAGAAAACGCAGAAATGTCAGAGCCGTCATGACCCGCTCCTGGCGCTGCGGTGGGTTCAATGCATTGGAAGTGCGCTGGTGTACCTGATGGTGGAAAAGTGCCGAGTACTTAACTCCTTATAAGTTTGCGGTTGATCATTACCCACAAGCCGTATATTTTACCAACTAAATTTTTCCGGAGTTGCAAATTCCAGCATCCGTAACACTTGGAAATTGGCTTTTCTAATTTTATACTTCCACAAGTGTATGCATCGTTCTACTAATTGGTTCAGTAACACAAAACATTCAACGATCGAGGGGCTCATTTGTTCTTCCGCCTTATTATGAACTCGTGAGAGGATGTTGGAGAGAACGCCAATCTTGTGTCGTGTAGATTCAGTGTGTTCTTGTTATCCGGAGCTACCTACGTGTTCTCTGTACCAAGGAATTTCCTTGAGTTACCGGAACTTGAACTCCCTTTCACTTGTAACATTCAATTTGTTTTATATATGGTGTCTTTGGTAACAGCCCACTGTGCATTGACGTGACACCCTACATTATGAACAATGTGCGCACACGAATTTCTGTCCTCATTGCCTCGTTTCAACTGGGAAATGCAGTACAAATCTGAGCCACTTCATCTTCGAGATGAATGTGGACACATCTTTGTCTCACGGCCATCACGAAGGTTTTACAACAGCTCGCGCAACTCATGAGTGCACTTCATGGGCCTAAAACATTTCGTTATAAAACAGCCAAGTTCACCAACTATTCTCATTTGCACACCAGTTTGACTTTACCGGGACACTCAACTGAATCCCGGCTGAAGCTCTCGTTTAGCGTAGTTTTCAACTAAGTGTGCCGCACAAAGACCGCCTCCTGTTTCAGTTGACACGGTATCATGAATCAGAGGTTCACCTGGGATTCAGGTGAGTCTTCCCTTAAGACCAAACTGATGTTCAACTGAGAGTCTCTATCGAATTTCGTCCAAGCTGAGTTCAAGCAGAAAAAAAAGTTTGTCTTAAACTCAGGGATTGCGTCTACTTGTTGGACACGAAGCAGGGCGAAACCGGTCGTGGGCTGCTAAAATGTTCTAGCAGATCTGCGAGTAACATCCTTCAGAGAACTACTCAAGTTTAATTTTCGTCAGAAATTCCACAGATCTGTTGCGTGATCGATTATCGATTCGTTACTTCACCAGTAATATGACGAACACTTTTCTGTTCCAAGTTTTGGTCAGTCGTATGATTAGCGGCCTCATAGCGGACGATTCCAATTTCACTTTTGGGTTCCAATGGTTCCCCGGGACATGAGCTCCCATGGCGTTAGCGCCAGCTACGGAAGACATGTAGGTATACGCAGAAACAAAGGTCTTGACTTGCCGCGCATCGGTAAATCGATCAGTCAGGTGACTCAACTGTTCTGAGACAAATTCACGTAGACTCCTATCCTTCTCCCAGTGTGCTCTTCACCGCAGCTGCAGGGGAACTGGTACACAACGTGAATGGAAGGGATACGCTGCGCATGTCCAGGATTAACTTGTCTCTCTTCTACTGATTAATCGGGTTCTCTCTTGCCCCATGATTTGCTGTGATTTAAGAACCCTCCGCCGGTGTGGAGGGTTTCCAGTTCCTGCCTCAAAACGCAGTGAAAAGCTTCGATATAAACTGGTCATGCGGTTTTACAGGTTCACTAATTGATTACAGTCTGTGAAAACTAAAATTTCGTCCACCTGACTTTCACGAATTGCAGGTGTGCTGAGAAGAAGTTCTAGTAACTGTCTTATCTGCTGCATAACTTATAAAAATCAGTGCGCAGTAGGCTACAGACAAACACAGTTATTATATCGTCTCTTTACCCATCTATACATAAAATTGCTGCGCAAGGAACCCTTTTGGCTTAAGAATGGCCAGTATTGAGCGATTTCATTGTATTACACTCCACTTAGGAGAAAACACTTCCGCTCTGCCACCAGGAAACGCACACGTAGGCCCCAGTAATCTAGTGTTTTAGCACGTTCTTCAGCATCCTGAAACACGCTGTTGCGCATCGGATTCCACGTACGAAAACATTCATTGGTGCATGTGTTGTTTAACTGTAGGGAGTCCAAATGAGTTTATCGGCTGTCGCCCAGGTGGCATTTGGTCCGCTTGCAGAGTTAAGCGTGTAACTTTGGGACGTTTCGTCACCATACGACGAGACGTGGTCAAGCGTGCAATGACCATGTCTCCTTGCATGGTGACGACATATTCGTAAGCCGACGGCCAGTCGACTTCCATTCGATTACCATCCGATTCGTTCCTTTGGTATCACTCATAGTTATTGTTCGAGTGTGGCTTTTTCAGTCCCAAGCATTCACTCGTAAAACGGAAATTAGTTTTGCGTGAAAACAATTAACTTTTAGGCGGTTTAGTAACCTCCGGCCTACTTCGACGTCGAGGACCTGAGTTGGCATTTTCTGGTGGTTCTATGACTTAAACGGAGACATTGAATCTGCTTTATAAATTCGCTGGAGAGAACCCATCCGCTTTTGTAGGTCAAAATGCCACAGATAACATAACAAAACACATGATATGACTAACGATTCAGTCAGTTTTAGTTAGGCTGTTTGTGGTCAGTCACGCCCCAGAAATTTTTGGTTTTTAGTGGTTTGTTCGAGAGACTGTTTCGAGCGTAGTTCAGTTCCACCATAACTGGATACAGCCAAGGTCGATGTCAAGTTGGCCCGTTTATTTATTAGGGAAATCGCTTATCATTTCCCTGGTTTTCACAGCAAACATCCAGACGTTGCATGCCACAACTCAGGCGGGAAACCATGCAACATTCTTTGTCATATATATATATATATATATATATATATGGCTCTGACACCTGTTACCTATCACGGAACAATGTAAGAGGGTTCCAGTCTTTCAGTCGATTCAACTTCAAAATATGTTCTAGGCATTTACTGAAATGCCAGATTTGTCCAAGGCTTCTAGGCAGTTTGGCCGGAATCTGGACTGAAATTTCCAAATCTTCTCGCCATTGACGATGAAAACCGCCGCGCAGTCAATGCTTCTCGGCTATTTCACATGGAATAACCTCACTCACAGGACAAACTTTCGTTCGAAAGGTTGTAGTTGACAAAACTGTTATCAACTTGACTACATCATTTCTAACGTCCTCAGCACTTGTCACAAAATTGCATTCAAATGTTTATTTTGACCGGTATGAAAGTTTGTGCTGGTTCCCTAAAATCATTCTCCTTTCTAGTACTGACTCTGTTGCCACTAGTTAAACAATAGTCGCTAACCAAGCGCCACGATCTGTGAATACTTAGATGCACGGAATCTCATCACATCTCATAGCTCAGCCACTCGCTCAGGAGCCGTTATCGTTCACTTATTGTGTACTCTTACTACGACTGTGCCCGAAGCCCAAACCTCTTGCTCCCAGAGTCGCCTGATTCCGTGGTTCTTAGCTCGGAGGGTTTCACATTGATATATGGTCCAATAAAGCGCCTGATCCCAAACAAAAGGTGCAAAAACTACAAACCTCAGCTGACCTCCGAATGAGTGATTGACTGACTGATTGTTGAGCAACTGGAATGAAGGAAATAACCAAAGTTGAAGGCATTAGGAATGCAAGTGTTTGTGATGCCCACAACGACGTGGTTCTAGTGTGGTGACATGCTACAGAACACTTGCGCGGCCAGGTGTGTGAAAAAATCGATTGAGGAAGGCCACCAATTAAACGATCTATCACATAAGAACTGGATCAATGAACGAACCAGTCACACAGACTGGAACAGGTTGTGCGCGGTTATTTCTCTTAGGAAACTAATATTCTTTGTACAGAGGAAGATGAACGGGTGGACAAGAGGTCAGTCATGTGATGGGGAGGCATTTGGGCCCGACAAGTCCAGATCAGCTGGAAAAAAGTCGCTTTCTGCAAAACTTTGCCTATAGGTTGGAGAGTATTGAGAAAAACGAGGCAAATGTCGATGGTAAGTGGGCTGGTTGGTTGGTTGTGTCCTATCTAACACTAGATCAGTTGTGGTGGAAAATGGGTGGACGGAGTCCGGTGGATACAATCCGGTGTTTGGTCGAAGCGAGGGAACTTGTGGAAGGGAAGATCGGTGAATAGGCAAAATGGTAGTCCTGAATGTAGTCCCTGTAGAACAAGGTGGGGAGGGTAACAGTGTGGATGATGTTGGGACGGTAGTCGTTGAGTTTACGGAGTGTGTTCGGTCGAGCAACCGCGATGGCTTTCTGACGACTAACAATGAAGTACGACTGAAGCGGTTGGATGTGGCTAACCTACTGTTTGGTTCCGTGCGGATGCTTGTTATCAGTGTCCGAGCGTGACCGGACGATACGGGATCAGTTTTGTATGATGTTGTTTCATCCTCCATCTTCTGGACCCTGGAGGTAAGCGGGTCATTGAAAGAGGGGTTTGATATAGATGAATGACTTGGAATTTGCGAAGTCTCGATTTGTTGATGACCAGAGTGATCTCCAGATCCATCAGGCTGCCATAGTACAGCTGGGTCACGTGAACTTACAGACGCCCTCGGGTTACAGGCCCCGGAAGATGTTAGCGATCGGGAAGAGGAGGAGCCGCTGTTATTTGTGAAAGCCACAGATCCCACCTGACTGTTGGTTTCTAAAGAATTCTGCCGATAATATTGCGCGATTGTTTGTTTGGGTTGTTGCGTCTGGAAATTCGCGACATCGGTTGATGAATAGGCCTGTGTTGGTACGACACGCTTCTGCCAACCTGTATGAAATAAGCGACCTTTGGAATGGGAATTGGAACCTCGGGGACCCTGTGTTGCCGGACTGCTGGCATTTTCATTGTTTTCACTCAAAAAGCATGCACCTGAAACAGGATAAAATGAATCTAACGGATGCACTCTGTTGTACAATGCTAACTTGGGAGACCGATGGCGCTTAGGTTGTGTTTGTAACAGCCACGATGCGGGCGAATATGAGTGATCAGGCGAAGTGGTCGTTTCGGCTGAGCGGAAGTCGTCAGATACACTCTCACCTGTATTGTTTTCCCGCCCTCCTTTTTCCAATTGTCCTGATTTGATGTTCTCCAACAGTTCATTCAGATGTGAATCAACCATGTTCATCCGTTCTAAAAGTTGTCCAACATCTTTGCTGAGGTCGGATTGCATTCGAACCAAACATTCAAGAATGGTGCGGTTCGATGCCTCCAGCGATTCTATCCGTTGAGCAAATGTCGTTGGATCTACCGTCATCAAGTTTTTGTGGTCAAGGGTGGGTTTCTCTGTGTGAGCTCTACAAAGTGGTTGTTTTGAGACTTGCACTGTTGACGACTGACTGTCTTTTTCGGGCTCCTCTCGTATTGTCGTGACTCTCGCCCACTTGGATTGTGGCTTCGCAACAGCGGCTCGTTTCGTCTCCTCCATGTCCGCTGAAGGGGAACTTTGGGTTATGTTCTGCTGTGAAAGTGGTTTTCCAAGTTCCTCCAGGTCCGCTGAGGCACGTTGCAAGGCCATCCTCTTGCCCCATTTCGATGCTATCCCGTCCAGTTTCGTCACTCCAGGCGTTGCGGCCTCAGCGGTTGTTATCTTGTCCGTCGTTGAGGTTCTTCGCACTAACCCGCCACCACTGTCGCTACCGCCATCCGCACCACCAGGTGTTGAACGTTCTTCCTGAAAACTGCCACTTTCGCCCACCTCACTGGCATTGCCAGCAGTCAAAGCTTTGGCTGGTTGTTCCGACTCTTGTCCATTTGGGATTGAAGAACCATTAGTTGACTGCGCGTGCGACCCGATCATTCGAAAACGGTGAATCATTCGACGAACTGGATGGTCAGCTCTTAGACCAGACAAAGGGTTGTCATTCTTGCGATGTTCTGCCAATTCGAACTCTCGTTTGACATCGGCCAGTTTTCGGAATATCAGCTGCAATGATACGGGAATTAGGAGAGTGTATTTCAGGTACACACAGGTAATGCAAGATAGCTTGAAATAGTAAGTACATTCACCCATCATTGGCTATATTGATTGTCCACAAATGTATCTGGGATTAAAGGTGTGAAATGGTGACTATTCACATGGAGAAGCAGAGTTCTTAAGTCAGTCAAAAATGTATGTTGGGAGGCTTAATGTAGACACCAGCAAAGTTGAAATAAAATTGGACTCCGCTGATCGCACTAAAGACAAAAATTTCCTCTTTTTCGCCTCGATATCTTGCCAAAGTTAGAACAGGGTAGCTCCAAGGGTACTTAACAAGGAACTCATCTGAAGCTCTATGGAATGTTATCTTTGGTTCATATTAGAATGCCGAAGTACACTTAAGTAGAGCTGTGCACTAATTCGGAAGACCCAACTGAATCCGAGCAGAATCTCTCCCTTGTGATATTCTCCGCGTTACTCCGGTCTCTTCTGTCCCCTTTTTGTACTCAGGTGGTGTGCCCGAACCTGGTATTTCTATCCGTAAAAGTATGCCATTGACTCGGTGGTTTTTCGTAGCTACCGTCTGTATATGGCATATCGGCAATTAAAAGTGCAATTATCCAATCAAGCGAGGGTGTTCTCTTCTGCGACGTCTTAGAATGCCCTGATTTCTGGTCAACGTCACAAGGCAACACTCTGCAGTTCCCGCTAGGTTCAGTTCTCATCTCCTGATGGTTTCTACTCCAGACTCGCTTCCAGTTGAATACAAGTGACAACTTGGTCCCATGCACTAATCGCACGCACAAACTCGTATACTAGAGAAAGTTCACTTGCAATAATCTTGTAAACTCCACCGTCCTACCTAAAAACTTGCTTCCAGCCAGCTGCATAACATGTTTATCGGTGGCAAATTCGGATGACGACTTTATTGCAAACCAAATTAATTCATCACATAAACTAAACTGCCCTAAATTTTTACACCAAAAATTCACTTAGGAGTTCATAGGAAATCAGCTCACTGTAATCGACTTGGAAACCGATGTTAGACGTGACTAGTTCAGAGATCAGTTAAACAGCATGAGACTCCACCGACAGCTCGATGAGGTTCTTGTTGTGACGTAACAAAATCAATAATCTTCAGAGACATTTATACGATTTTTTTTGGGTAAACTACAATGGCATGTCTAAACCCACCTAGACGGAAACGACAAAACAACCCGAATTTTACACTGGTCCTCAGTGGGTCTGAATGAAAGCACTGGAAACTGTGACAGCTAAGAAGATGCTATGCTTTGTCGACCGGATAAAATATTTCGTGGAATCCAATTAGAACAAATACTAATGTGAGTGAGCAGCATAATTTTCACGTTTATTTCCCTCATTCCTTTCTTGTGTGCGTGTGTGTGTGTTTATTCATCCGCTCTGTTCGAAAGACGGCTTTCGATCGCACAGATCGAATACTTACTCTTGTCTTCAGGTGTTCATCCGCTCTGTTCGAGAGACGGCTTTCGATCGCGCAGATCGAATACTTACTCTTGTCTTCAGGTCATAAGTAAGCACCAAGTTTCGTGCGAAGCTGTTGGCGAAGGCCGAGTAGAAGTTGAGCACTTGCAGTAAACTGTCCTTCTTGATGCAGTGCAAATCACAATAGGTCAGCGCCCGGACGGTTGCAGCGGAATGACTCATACGGTTGGGTTCTTTCCAAAATGGTTCACCGAAGACATCACCGCGACCTGAATGAAAATGCATAGGGGGGGACGTCAATCTGGATAGTGTGATAACCTTACTAACATTTTAATCAGTCACAGGAAGGGTAAACATGAAATTCTAACATGTTGTGAGGGCTCCTCGAAAGCCAGCCACCCGACACTCAAAGTTGCCCCCCTGGAGTAAGTAATTTTAGGGAAGTATCTTTCGGAGTTCTGTGAGACGTTTCTTACAAGAAGCATTCCCAATGTGATATGTTGATGTTGCTACCGCAAGGCAGGTGTATAGTTTAGCTACGGTAAATCTGGAGCATACTTAGTTAATCAACAGCTGTTCAGGGGAAAACTTGGGTAACCGGCAAAACAAACAAGAAACAGGCTACTGATGGGAGTTATTTGATCCGAATTAAGAAGCCTACTGTGTCACACTGGTCTTTCTGTATAAGATGCTCTCCTTAAGAAGGACCGCCATCAGATTGAGCAAAATCTCCCGACAAAGGACCGTATTGAATACAACTTGACCACATGATAGTTCCCCGATTCATTTGCTTACTCTGTCCATGTACTTTTGATCTTCACTCGTTTTGCTCGTCTATACCCGCCACTCACCTTACCGAAAAGGTCGCCCCGTCCAACACTGCCATATCGGCATTTTGTGTGTAAGTGGACGCAACTGACCTATTTACCCGTGCTTGTTCGTACCCCGTTTGCTGAGGCTGCTCTGTCTCCTTCTGTCATGATTTCCGTGTAATCGCATCGCCAAGCAGAATACCGAGACTGGTCTAGGAAGCGACGACCACAACGCACACTAAGAAGCCAGCATTCCTCTCGATGTGGTTTGGTATGCGGACGCTCACACTGTACTGTGCAGGTCACTGACAAGCTTGCGCATTTTTTTAACGCCACGAAAGTGGACTGTTTATGTTTGTTGTTGTTGCTGTTGGTCATCTTCGCGTAACAAGCACCGTAGACTTTCGAATCTGATTCTTGGTTTTGATATTCGGGATCATCAGACCTACGCGTGAATGAAGGTAGCGTATGGGGAGCCTAAACAGACCGGATAGGTTTGACAATATAGTTTGACTCACAGGACCTCACACAGTCCAATTTATTGCTTAATTCAGAGCAGATAAACAGTGCTCGGAGGAATTCCACTCAGTTTGTAATGTCCACTGTGCACTTTACTAGCAAGTCCGATTTCGAAATGATAGTCTCCTGGTAAACCGAAGGGGAGTTGACAGCTGGGCCACATACAAATTCTGGTACACCCAGACGCGTGTTAGAAATTATGCTACAACGGTTGTTCTTTTCGTGATAGAGTATTCCATGAATACCAGTCGGGAAGGTGAAAAGAAGGTCAAAAGCTAAATAAGAAGGAGCGGCAGAATGGCTCCATGAGAAATGTCACAAAATGTCTGCCGAAAAAAGTGCTTTCGAGAACAGGTGGTCATTCCAGCCTCCGGTAATACCCCATGTTGTACGAGAAGCAGATCAATTTAGAACGAAAACTCCAAATTAAGAAAGGCCACAACCGATAACCAAATGACTCAGAAGTCACTCACTCCTTGATCCATTCGAAGAGAGGTCTCCAGTTCAAAAGGACCCACTGTGAAAATGCGGGTAGGGTCACATAAATCAAAAGGACTTATTCGGTTTGAGTGAAACGTCACCTGACTAACTGACTGGGTTGAATGCGGGACTGTAATGTACACACAGAACGACTGGCCTACTTCGTATGCAGCATGGATGCAGCAGCTGCTCAAATGAACTCGTCTCATGTGTCATCCATTTTATGGGGTCTGATGGAGTGTTCAGGCTTTTTCGGTGGGAGAAGAATCCGGGCGCTGGTTATGCAAAGAAAACGGCATTTTTTCTGTCACACTTCATTTAGCTTGATTTTGGCATGTCACAACACAGTGCGGAGGAATATGAACCTTGCATGGTACGACTGCTGCTGTACGTGCTGCTGATCCTCATGATTCATTTAGTAAATGATCAGCACCAACTACTGACTACTTTTGAGTAGTTGGAAGAAATAAAAATGGCGGGAAACAGCACCATCGCGGCCCACGTAAATGGGGCCACCAAATGTTTAAAATTAAGCAGTGGTCTTGCGGACTTGAGCGTGTTAATCCGTCACCTTGTTCTCACTGCGCGACCTCTGGATAGTTGCTATCGCCCTTGATCGAAGGGAGAATATTTTGAAGAAAAAGAATCGAAACCACAGTGATTTACTTGTAAATCTAAGGGTTTCAGGAATAGGATCTGGGTAGTTGGGGATTTTGTGGTACAGCAGACTTGCGCTGTCCATTCATGATAGTGGAAGAGGAACTGAGACGCATAAATTCACACTCAGGCACACTCAGCTCTACCGTAGAATTCTAGCTGCTGGATGAAGGAACCGAATGAGCGCATGCGCCTTCTTTCCAATGATGTGTGGCACATTTTGTTGTCCAGTGATTCGGTGATGCAGATGAACCATCCCTGATTGCTTAAAAGTTATGGTGGAGCAATATCCATGACGCAAGAATTTCGTCTTCCACAGTGAATCATGTGGCTCCAACTGAGGTGAAACAGTGCACTCTGAGCATAACGATGAGGAGCTCTATGGAAGGATAACCTCGATTTTAGTCTGGTATAGGAACAAGCGGGAGGAATTCCAAGAAACCGGATGAACCGTCGTCCGGCACAGAAGTTTCTCAATGTTAACTAGGGTATGCATAGGAATTAGGTTGATACTATCAAACCGAGAAGGTTGAAGCAAGCATTCGAGTGTTACAGAAGACCTTCATCAATGAAAGTCGAAAAATATTTGCATCTGAACAGGTGAACGTTTCAGAGGGTTTGGATAAACAAGCGGTCCTAAATATTTTCCATCTGATTGAACAGGTAAACATTTTCGCGTTTGCGTGATGGCAGCGGAAAGCGCGAAGCCTCGAGCGACTACCAAGTAACCAATCTTGGTTGTGTCGGCCTACTGGCACGCCAGTCATAACTTCCCAGTCAATTAGTGCCACAGACGCTTGTTTACTCGTTCAGACGTAAAAATGCAGATTTGTCCGGCATATGAGTGGTACACAAGCGTGTACGATGTGCGGAGTTCAAATCCCGCCATAGCTATTCCATATGCACTGTTGATGAGCCCTAATAACGAAGAAACTGGGTGAGGGTGGACCTACCCGAATGATTCCGCCAAAACAAGAGGACGATTGTTCAGACGAGAATGATGTGAGTGTGCATTCTATAAAATCCCGCAACCACTAAAACCTGAAAAAAATATTTATCGTTTGTCCACTTTGTCTCAAACACACTGCAAATTGCAGACTAATTGAGGGGTGTGAGGCGTGGGCAAGGTTGTCTAAAACAAACTCTGTAGTTTCTCGAGAAATACACTAATTTGCAAATCAATTTGGTTTTGCGAGAGACTCACCTGGAACCCAGCTGAATCTCCCGTTTTTGATGTTTATAATAATAATAATCGATTTCCCTCAACTCTTTCGTGGACAACTACAATCTGGTTGTTTTACGCCTGACGTCGTAGAATACAGGACAAGGCCTTTTGGAACGCGGTACGTACACAACAAACTACTTGCTAAACGTAAGTAGTTGAAGTAAACCGCGTGTACATCACGATTAACGCCATCTCCCAAACGAAGTACGGTAGTCAATCTAGTCAAAAACGATAGCGTTTCTAAGGGTTTTCTGGAGACGCACTCAAATTCTTCCAGATCGCAGCCAGAAATACATAAATATCTACCGGAAAACTTCATTCTCCTCAGTAGAGTTGACCCCTTTGTCGCTCCAGACGTTGAGTTATTCCTGGGAGCGGAATAGTTCAGGTTACTCAAGCTATTTTGTTGTGTCGGAACTGTCGCCTCTCTGAATTCTTCGGAGAAACTCGATGCTTAATGAAAAATTCCCAATAAGCAAATAACAACAGTGGGAAATTCGTGGTGATGAAAGCTGCACAGGCGCAGTTAATTAAGATTCATCGCATACTTTAGGCGTTAGTGTAAAAGCTCACAAATGATCGCACATTTCTGCAGATAGGTGTCCTAAAAACGATAATCCCATTTGCTTCACATGATGCCGCAAACTTGGGAGAACTCAAACAGCCCAGCGCAAACTGCGTCGGGCACAAGCTTCTTGCGAAAACCAAACTGTCCTAGGAATTGTTAATGGAACATACGCTCCAGAATAAAGTGATAATAGAATGACAATAAAAGAATGAAATGAATTATAAATAAATAAGGTAAATAAATACTGATAACCAAAAGAATAGCAAGTAAATGATATTAGCACTAAAGATAATAGAACAAATGAAAAGAAACCATTCAGTCAAGGACTTTCGGTCGACCTGGCAGTCTGTAAAAAATTTAACGCAGGAAATCTTGTAAGCATTACGTCATCACCTCTCAGCCCAACAACCATTTCAGACTTTGTTTTTTTTTGTGCCCAACGCATATTGTTACAATGAATTCTGATCTTTCCGTCTTGTTGTCGTCGTTAGCGGCCGATCTGATTTGGGGTTCTGCAACAGCTAATGGAGTTGAGGTGAGTGTGAAAACACAGACGTTTTTGTCAAGCAAGTACCTTATTTAAACAACTACGTTCACATATTCACATGCTGTCAGGTCGTGGGGGTATCTCTAAGGAAAAACGTTAACGGTGTTTTATACAGCAGCTATCATTCCTTATGCAAGCGAAGCCGTTAATACGTCAACAATATTCAACACAACGATTTCATCGATTACTATAACCGTGCTTGCGACAGTTCGTAATTCGTTCAACCAGAAATCCAAGCTTTGCATTCTGCGCACTATCATAAAAGACCTTGTGTCTTGCAGCGCTGAGTTGTCTTCTCGAACGTTTGCTCAGAACTATATATACGTTTTGCTTTGATGTGTGTTGGCAGCAAACGGAATATTGTCGTCCACCAACGTGGTACTGTTGTCATTCCATGTTGGGGTAGTAAAATTTTCACACCCTTAAACCTCTTTCTTTACGATCAACCATTTAATTTAGGCTGCTAGGTAATAGTTTTCTACTCGTTGTTTATCCAGAAACAAACGCCGTATCGTTACACTCACCTTAAACATTGTTTTTCTCTCCCCGGTGATTTGTCCAGCGTATTATTGATCCTGTACAGAGTTGCACTGGATGCCGGTCAGTTTTTGTCATCTCTCAGACCAATCTACAGTTTTAACTTGATTAATATCTCTTGAAGTTTTCGACTTTTCACACTGCTTCCACCCCCAAGTAAACGTGGCTTACTCACGCGCTGCCCCGGTGCGCATCTGCTTGTTTGTTGTTTATCTGTCCTGTGGCTTTCTTAGTCTCGTTACCCAGGCAGCTACTGACCGGAAACCACAAAGGTAACCATAAAATAAACAACGACCAAGATGCTCGTCATACATCTATTAGTCCCCTGAGGGATGGGGTTCATTTTTTTAATGTATGCCGCGTGCTAGTTTTACAATCCAATGAGCATTTGCGCAAGGTTTCCGAATGAGTTTTTGTTTTGATCTAGTAGATAACGACCAAGCTGTGGAATGATAGAGGACAGTGCCACGAAGATTCATCTTCCCTATACAGCACTGTTTTCCAGGGCACAACAACGAAGCTTAGCCGATCTGTCACGAGATCCAGTGGACAATGAAGTCACATGACTCATTAGCTTATTTTAAAGACGGAAGAGTTAGGCACCTGGGTCGCTGTATGTCTGTGGACCTCCCTATTTTCAGGTCGCTCTTAACTATTCAATGCCTACAACGGGGATACATCTTATTTGGGGACGGTATAGGCGTCCCCCTTGAGTATCGGTTTAAGAAGGTCTGTTTGCAGATCCGGAGTGTTTCGTGTAGGGCGTGATCGGTTTACTATAGTTGCCCGTAATTCGCCAGACGGCTTAAACCCCGTGAATGTGCAGCAGCTCCCTGAAGGACATGAAACATGCCGCCTGTGTAATTGCATAAACGGTTACTCTCCTAATAGGTCCCCGATATGGCTCAGTGGTTACGGCGCAAAGTTACTATCTTGAAGGTCCGTGGTTCGTACCCAACAACAGCATCGGATTACTCTTCTCTAGGGTTGAACTACCTGGCAGTAATTCAGCCGTGGTGCTCCTCCCTGGGTGACATGTCAGTCATGCCCTGTGAGGGTGTCACAAATGAACGATTGTTATCATTGTCACACTGCTGTCTGCTGGATGATATCGTTGCAAATGCTTCTATGAGAACTACTCAAACAGACGGAGAACTGCTTCTCTATCAGTTAGTTGGTAAACATTCTCATACGTCGGACAGTTTTTGACATAGTGGTGGGACATTGAGTGGAATTCCGTGTTCTGACATTTACTTGCAGGCTTTATGTTCACTACCATCAACGGGTGAGCAATACGAGAACATATATTTATTTATATATATCAGGAATTCTCCCATTCTACGCGCGCCTTTTGTCAACTTGCATTACCATGGGCTGTGCGTACATGTTTGTCGCTGCCTCAGATCGATTTACCTCTCTCTCTTGGACTCGCTTTGGACTTACACAAATTTAGATAACATCCCCATAATGCGAGATTTACACCTCTTTTATATACGTATTTTTGTACATATAGTGCCGCATGTTATTGATAAATCTCCAGAATTTGCAATTTTTGGCTTGCGATTTTGCGTTTAACTCAACTAGACTTTTCCGTATACGTCAAGTACTCCATATCATGTTTCACGGACAAGTCGATATTAGTTTAAACATCTGAAAACTCAAAATCTCGTAGCAGGAAACTTCTAAAGCTTGGTGTAACAGTTTTAGATGCGAGTTCACGGTTGTGGAACTGTAAAACTCCCCAGCTAAATGAAGAAAAACCGCCTAGTTTGGCAACTGGAGGCCTTACTCTCCTAGACGGAACAGGAAACTGGAAGTGGCTCATGACATTGTTTCAAATTTACTAGTCTGAAGTCACGTTGAATGCTTGTCGCATGTAGACAGTTTCCTTGACTGACTTGGGCTAGGCATGACCACTCACGTACCAACATTCAGAGGAACCTGATACAGATCTGTTAAGCGCTGAACACGCTAGAGCCGAAAGTAGAAGACGGCGTCGAGCCGCACCCAGCTGTTTGTGGAACTCCAACTGATTAGCAATGCCCTATACGTGGGAACATGCTTGTGCTCGGCTGTATCCTCTGAAATTACTTATTGAGTAGGGGTTCGTGACCGACGAGCAGGTTAACCACGTTACGTTGACAGAAAGGCCGCATAAATGTTGGGTTGCGGGGCCACAGAGAATTAGGGCTTCACAAGCTGACAAGACTAGCGGCCAATAGTCATCAGGACTTCAGAATCCATTCTACGGTTAATCCACTGAGCTCTTCGTTGAGGGTGAATCCGGGTTAGCATTGTCCAACCAGGGACGTTCTGTTGTTCAACCAATACCCCAAAGACCACCTAACCCCGGAGTTGACCAATCAGGAGCGAACATATCTGAACGTCCCGAGGAAGCTTGCAAAGAGCGGCGCACGATGTTTTTAATAAACGGAGATGTCCCGAAAGTAAAGCGAATCGGTTTTCATTGGTTTCCGGTAATGCAACAATACCAGGTAGCAAATCACCGTAACTGTATGTACCACAAGTACACTATACTATACTATACTATATTATACTATACTATACTATATGTTTACGGTGGCGAGAGGACCCACGCTTCATCATCAAATTTATCATGATGAATGCAAACTCCTTTTTTACTACCACTGCCCCCGACAACTTAAGAGGAAACTTCCCGAATTATTCAAGGTCATGAAACGTATATGTGCTGATGTTAATCTTGGTTGGTCTATTCAAAACAGACTCGTTTGGAAACCGAGTGGAAAAACTCACGAAGTTTTCTTAAGTTTGGAATTTAGACGACCAGCTTCCGTATGCACTGAGACACATGACTCTTCATCAAAGTACATCAGATAATTAGTGAATTTGAAGTACCCGGTCTCGGACAGAAATTCTTACAGAAATTCTGTTCGTATTCACACCACTCTGGTTTGAACGGTCGTCCACTCGTTCTGGCGTAATTATTCCGGTGAGTCCACACCAAACGGGAGAGCACTGGACTCGAGTTTCGCTCTTATTAGAGCTCATCAGCAGTGCATATCCAATGGCCGTACAGGGATTTGAACCCCGGCCACCTGACATGCGAGGCGAGCATGTTACCACTACTCCACCAACGCACGTTGGACGCATCTAAATTTTCACGTCTGAACAGGTGAACGTGTTCACGCTTGAGCGATGTGATTGGTGTGCCCGACCGGGGGTTCAAATCCTGGCACGGCCATTGGATATGCACTGCTGATGAGCTCTAATAAGAGCGGAACTCGAGTCTAGTGCTTCCCTGTGGTGTGGACTTATCGGAATAATTACGCCAGAACAAGAGGACGACCGTTCAAACGAGAGTGGTGTGAATATGAGCAAAATACCTATCCCGCAAAACCCCACAACGATAATTTATGAGTTTGAAGTAGCCGGTCCAGGGCATGGGAGTCTCGAGAGTTGGTCAACGCCTTGTTTCGTTGCAGCAGCCGAAACACCATTTCGGCAACTAGGGTTTGATTTCCATCTGGGCGTTTATACTTTAACTACTGATGGTAGACCTGAGTAACCTCAGGTAGACTAGTTGACAACTAGTGACGTTTTAAAAGTCTTTCAGCCTTTCTAGGTTTTTTTCTTTTTCACCACTCTCTATCCCTTTAAGTCCTCACTGCAACCAAGCGGCACATATATCCCAAAACCGGTCCCCCAAATTACAATCGTCACGTAGACATGGGGTGGATATTTAATGCCATGAAACATTAGCGCCAACTTTGAAGTTGTGCGGGCCTACTAGCTGTTCTGTTCCCATCACTGTGCTGTCATCCAATCTATTCAGTGACCCACTGACCTGTGTTCTCCTTACTCCCTTTTATGTTTGTGCCTCAAAGCTTATCGTATTTAGCTCCAGAAAAATTTGCCACTTTCTCTTTTATCGTATGTGGAGATATTTGAAAAGGCAGTCTGAGTGACCAATTAAACCAGAGGATGTTTGGGTGTAATCATCGATCCAATAAATAGCATCTGAGATTTCAGGTTTAAACAAGTACTGATTGAGTAGTTGCGTCTACTTCAAGGTACATGTTTTAGACAACATCAAAAATCAAATTAACTTGCTCTCTGTTGTGAGATCTCTTGAGGTTGACCATTGCCTACAAAAGGACTAGTTGAATAGAGTTGAACTTAGACATGAAATCACGTGCAAAAAACCCCAACAAATCAATATAAATGTATTCAAAAAGCCAATCTCTTTGTTGCATCAAACAAAAGCTAAATAGAAATGTAAAATTGTGGAGAGCACGATGAGATTGTTGACAAACAGAGCACGGGGCTGAGGTTCGAACCCCACCAGCCATCTGGGATGTAGATACGCTGGCTTGTCTCCTATTGAGTTCAACATCTTCCAAGTTTCGATGAGAGAGCATTTTTAGTGACCGGAAGCCTTCCAAATTTAGAAACTAGTGAGGACATTTACATGCTTCAGGAATTACCTGTTGAAAACTCAAATTCGAAAAGTTGGTTTGAAAACTGTAGATTGCAGCCTCTGCGGCCGCAGTGTCTCAACTTGTTCCGCGACTACTTCTTATGGGCAAAGACATCACAACACTTTTGGAAAGGTAAACAACTGGAGGAAACGATTAGAACTGAGGGCAGTGGGTTATGGTTCACTGCCCATGAATGCTTAATCGGGCTCATATACGGGAGAGTACTTTTTGTAACGTTCTCGTTTGCATGGACCAGTAAATGGTTACACCTCACGCAAAACAGCGCAAGCGGTTTAGTCGCATAACAACCCACCTCAAGGCCAGTAACTGTTCACACAGTCGAAAGTTTCTCATAGAAAAAAAAACAAATATGTCATAATGCCGCTTTACAAAACACACTGCTGCCGACATTAATAGTGCACAACCAAGCCGAAATAGCCCTTGGAAGGAAAACTGTTTACAGAAAACGAGGCGAAGCCTGGGTTAGCCTTTAGCTCACCCTCTTGGTAAACAAAGAATTCATCGTGAATTCTTGATGAACACGTCATGAATGAATGAATGAAAACAAGCTGAAAAGGGCATTCGGAATCGTTGAACACATTTAGTTCCGGTGTGTGGCGACGTACTCTAGTTGGAAACATATGGATTTATTGGTCGGTGGATGATTGTGATGGTCACTCACGAAGTGAGAACTTTGAAACTCTTCTTTATCATATGGTTGATCTTAGAGGCAAGAACTTTCGGTTCTGAAGTGCTTTTCGTTCCCTCTTCGGAGGGACGTGCTGCCTGATCATAAAACATTAGGTACGAGAAAGATTTGAGAACCATACCTTCTATCTGGCGGAATCTTCAGCTGAGGTCAGTCAGATCAATGAAAGATTGTGTTTAGTGTTGCTCCCAAACCAAAAGTGTCCATAAAAGGATAGTGAAATGATCTGATCCTGGATGTATTTGCTCACACTCCGTGTCTTTGGGTCCAAGACTGGTGGATATTGAACGGCAAGGGGAAGATACACCGCAGCTTTGGTAGTGAGGTAATTCAGGGGCACACTCCGGAACACAATGTACGTAATAGAGTATTCACAAGCCGAAAAAAATTCACCCTATGTACGTCCTTACAAAGGATGCATTACAGATAGCCTTTACAGCCTCACAAATTTATTGTCTGCTGCGAAATCGGCTTTGGTGTGCAGTTGAGATTTCGGCATTTTTATTGAACTTCCTGACTACTTAAATCAGACAAAGTAGCTTTGTTGCATTAACCTCGATAAGGTGTCGCATTTCATCAAGAGCGACAGTTTGTGCCTGTGGAAAAAATCTCTGACACTATAGGGTTGCTGAACATAGCACTGGCGAGGACACGTTGCTATCTACAGATATCAAATTGTGCAAGTGCGGAATTCCTGGTCGTAAAATTCGTGTGCTGTTGATGCCTTTCCTCTTTCAGAATGGGGTCCAGGTGGGTCCACAGCTGGAGACAGTGAACGATATGATTGCGTTCTTTCTGGCAGTTCCTAAGCAGGCTGTCTGACTGAGTGTTGGATGTGTAGGCACGTCTGATTTTTTCTTTTTTCAAATAATTTGGAAGGGTTGTGAGGCAGTGAAGCACCAATGTTCTCATCTGGTATTGCTTTCAATGATTCAGACTGTGTAAGGTTCACGAAATTACATTGGTCGCTTAGCTAAAACGCTATATCCGGTGGAGATGGTCGTACGGGAGCGAAACGGCCACTCTGCGAATTTATGCCATCTGCATGCCGTATTGTCTCAGGTTTCATCTATTCTGATTTATTCGTAAGCAGGGCTGATGGGGGCGATTCACGAACCAGCTATTTTAGGCACTTTCGACTACAAAAGAAACACCGTATAATACTGCCGGACTAGTTATTGGCTGGATACTCCAACAACATACCGAAGCAAGCATAGGGTTCACTGTGAGCAAACCAATGGAGGATAAGCGGTTTTTAGCTGTACAAGATTTGATCAACCCCGCAATGGTTCTCTCGGATGCTCAGTCGCCATAGCGTTTGTCGGACTTAGCACAATTAAGGTGGCAACACAGTTACTGACACCATGTTACTGACCTTTTTTAGAACATTTCTATGGGGAGAATTGTGCCAAGCGTCGATTTTTTGTGGGAGGGGGCTTAGCTGTGGGATGTGGGATGGGATTTTTAACTCGGGCAACTTTCAGACACCGTTGTACCAAGTGTCACATTCGAAAGACCTGGAAAATTTGGCTTACTTGCAGTGGTTAAGGTCCCCGTTGGTAGGAACTCATCCGAAGAAGAGCGTATTTAAAGCAATTCTCTTAACTTCATTGGCATGACATGAACGTCAGAGTAGAAGCAGCTGTCGTTAAATTTTACATACGGCTCCACCAACCAGTACGCCAGATGAAACGAATGAAACCGATTAAGTGGGTTGTCAATAAAACCGACTGTTGATATGATGCAAGGTTATCATCGGGACACTTCCACTGTCGTTTCTGGTAAGTTAGTGCATATCCTCTAAATGGTTCTGTTTCAATGCTCTCTGATGTCTACATAAGCTCTGCGGTAGGTAAATAACAAGAGCAAGGCTTTTTTCCTCACAGATGTTCCCAGAAAAGTTCACCGGTCCCACAGACGCACCCACTGAGCTGAATTGTCTCGGGCTGCTTAGAAACTGGGTTGTATTCATTCAAAGACAAATTTGCGGCAGATCCGCCGTACGTTCATCGTTATTATCAAGAGGGATGACGAGCACTTTACCAAAAAACTGATGGTTTTTTGGCGCGGATCTTCGCTACGCTCCCTCAAACAAAGTCCGGCAGCTTTAAAACAGAGTTCAGCTTCAGTGTTGTGGAATATAGGTAGCTCGGGTGCGCTGATTGATTGTTGGTCTGTTCGCCGAGCTTGGCAGTTGGATTGCAAACGTTTCAGTACCAAGCGAGGTGACATCGTCAGTGCGGGGTTGAGTGGGTGAATTCCTCCTCTTCTGCCTGTGCTTATATGGCTCCTAAAACAGCATCTGGTAGTTCTGAAGGGGGTCTTCGCTAATCAGAGTTCATCTTCACTTGCAGAACATTAGAATTTCAAAATTACGTCCATTTGTTCATGTTTCCCGCGAAATGCGTCCCCTTCTCTCATTTTTATGCTGAATGCTTGCTGCGGGAGGATTTCAAAGATGTCAGAGGACGCTGCAAATTGCTGGACTCTACAGTTTCCATGCAATCTTCCCTAGTGAAATCTGTCTTCCGGTAAGCAAGATAGTCGTAACCCAAAAGCTTCAGCAAGATGTACGAAAGATTTCGAACGGGCCAACTTTGTATCCGTGCTTTTGGTGCCCATTTACTAACCCCCCTTGCCTACATTGACGCAAATGACGCGATGACTTATTGTTTCATGCAGTCGTCAGTTTGGAGTCTTTTCAATCGAATCAGTGGTCATGAGCAGTTTACATCTTCGGATGCACAGAAAAACTGTCATCTTGGAGAATTTATCCTCTCCTCACAGGAACTAATGCTAAGGAACTGATCGATGTGGTCAATAAAATCTTGGGCAGCGGCTCACCGGGTGTGCCCAGTTTTATTTTCAGTCGAAAAATCAGGGCTTGGGTTTCCAAGGCCAATCATTTGAAAGCAAAGTTTATGCAAACGAAGATTCAAATAAAAATCAACAGATTCTTTAGTTCACCGTTTTGAACAAAGGCGAATACTTTTTTCCAATGCAGTTTTACCATCAAAGGTGGCAAAAAACTCCTAAACCTTCGTTCAATTCTTTAAGGAGATTTTCCATAAGGATCTGATTTCTACCCGATTGTAACTGAGAGGCCTTGAGTGTATGTTGTTTATTGACCAGTAGTTTAAAAAATTTGACAATGCTTCATTGCCTTAACTTTCAAAAGAAATAAATATCAGGTAATAACTGCCGCCAAGACTGGAAAACTAGGCCTCTTGGCAAGCTGACTCGATCACTCGCAGTAAATCCTCCAGGTCAGAATGGGGTTGTTGTTTGTCTGTTCACCATCTTTCCTGTTCGAGTATGGTTGACCTTGGCGCTTGAAACTATAGAAACGTCTGAAGGAAACTACTCACAAGGTTGCTGAAAACTCTTCGACAACCCACGACCGGTTTCGCCCCTCTTGGGGCTCATCAGGTTGGCGCAGTCCCCGAGTTTCCGTCAACCTTATGTTCTACTTGGACCCATACTGGACTGATTGCGAGAAATACACTCGTTGGCTAATCAAGTCTTTTTCACGGGAGACTCAAGTGAATCTCTCGTTTATGCTGTTCTTCAACTGAATGTGCGGCACACAGGTCACCTCATGTTTCAGTTTGTACGATATTCGAGATATCGCAGTATATTTTCATGAAGGAAACTACTCACAAGGTTGCTGAAAACTCTTCGACAGCCATGACCTGTTTCGCACTTCTTGGGGCTCATCAGGTAGGCGCAGTCCCTGAGTTTTCGTTAACCTTATGCTCTACTTGCTTGCTCGTCCGGCGGAGGCATCACGTTCTACACTAGTCACTCCGAATCGACCTGATAACGCATTGCGATCCTGTCATGATGGGATGTCTCATCTGACAAATTTCTGGTGTTACATTTGCTAGGTTGGTAGTTTGTCCCCCACCAATGTTCTACCGGGAACTGGGTGTGAACAAATTTGGTGTGATTTTCAAAAAGATCCGTGCAACTTACCCAAGAATGCCACAATCTCATCGTCTTGCACCACTTCCAAAGAACCGGACACCACGAAGCAGAGCTGATCAATACTTTCACCTTGATGGAAGATCAGGTCTCCTGGGGCCGTGTGTATCGTACTAAACTTCACAGCCAGGGCTCGTAGACAACCATCGCTTGCCAGACGGAATGCCGGATGTTCGTTGAAAACCATTCGGTTCAGGTGTATACAAAGATCGGCTTTCATATCTTTCGGACAGTAGTTTAGTACCTGGGGAATAAAAGACACGGGATAACAAAGGTACATGAGAGTGTTTCCTGACATCCACTCGACTAAGTCACTGAATGGCAAGTGTACCCTATCAGCTGTTTGTACACAGTCTGTTGTTTGTTAAATACTCACGGTTAACTTCATGATCAGCATATAGCCATCTTCAAAAGTTGAAACGCAAACGAATACGACTGAGTGGCGAAACTTACCTTCGCTGTATCAATACCCTTGGTGATTGCCCATGTCGAGGTTACGTAATCGATCACTCTCTCGGCTAAATCTTTTGGCACGCTGTGAGTTTTGATGAAATCCTTCACCGAACCCATCATATCGTGATATCGAGATCGAGTTGCATACATGCCTTGAAATATCGTGGTCACATTGCCAAAAATGGTTGCGTAACCAAAAGCTGGAGAGAGAGAAGACGAGGGAGAGAATGAGCGAAGATAGGCATAAATTGACTTTTACTGTTGCTCTTGCTGCAATCGAAGCATTTTAAACCTGATGGTACGAGAATTCTGATAACTAATCGGGCTCTAAACAAAAACAGCTGTCTATCCTGAACATCGCTTTGAACAAAAGTTTGTAAACATAATCCGGTCCCTATGTTCACATACTTCTGGGCGGGTGAGAGTTTATGGCGAGATCTGAAAAAGCTTTCGTACAGAAAATGGTGTCAGACAAGGAAGTTCACCCTCTGGAAGGTCTTCAAAACCCCGGTGTTCAAATTGTTGCTGGTGAGAGCCTTGTCGATCTGGAGTACGCACATGACATCGCCCTCATCTTTTAAGACCAAATCGAAGCACAAACCCTGTTGTATAGACTGACCACTATCACAGCATTTTTGGCATGCGCCTTGCATCTTCAAAGTGCAAAGTCATGCTTCAGAATGTGCAGCCTCCGGACATATCCCTTAAAATTCAAGGAGAATCACTGGAGATTGTGGAAAACTTGACATACCTCGGTAGTTGTATTAGCTCTGACGGAAGCGTGTCTGATGAAGTCAGTGAAGGAGTCTCAAAGGCTCGAATCACGCTTGCTAATTTGCGTCACTTGTGGCGTCAAAAAGGCCTCTCACTAGATCTCAAGGGGCGTATGTACCAGGCTACAGTAAGGGTTGTATTGTTGTATGGGTGCAAGACATGGCCTCTACGGACAGATGATGTGAGGCGTCTCCAGGTTTTCGACCACCGATGCCTCAGAAGCGTGGCTGGTTTTGGATGGCGTCAGCGTGTTAGTAACGAGGTGATTAGAAAACGGGTATTTGGTTGTGCTGCAGGTACTTCAATTGGGGAAATCATCCAGCACCACCGACTACGATGGCTCGGTCATGTGCTACGCATGCCGAAACACCGTCTACCGAGACGAGTGTTGTTCTCCGTGCCTCCTTCAGAATGGCGCAAACCGCGAGGTGGACAGCGCATGACTTGGCAGAAAGGCGTGAAAGAGATCACGAAGAGTTTGGGTGTTGTTGGTGTTGTACGCCTTCCAGGATGGGGTCCCCGTGACCCCGCCTGTGCTTGGCTGGAGACGTTGCAAGAAATGGTGGCTAATCGATGTCAGTGGCGTTCCTGCTGCCACTTTCTTTCCAGATTGTCTGATTGAGCGGTTGGAGGTGTAGGCACCTCAGAATGCTTGACATAGGCCAGCACTAGGTCCCCTCCCTCATCCTCTCCCTCCTCTTTTTCTCTTCCTTTCACTCTAAGGCTTTTACTATACATATATGTATATATATATATATATATATGAAATTAGACGAACTTTATGGTTGTACGGCAGTGAAGCATCAGTGTTAACAGTGATGTTGCTGTCTTTGATGATGATGATGAAGGTCGGACAAAAACTCACCCCCTATGAGCATGAAGACAACGGAGACCAACTTCTCCCCAAATGTTGTGGCTGACACATTGCCGAATCCGATACTCGTTATCAAGGACAACGTGAAGTACAATGAGGTCACATACGTCATGGTGCGAGGAATCGGGATATTCTGTCGATGAGGAAAGTGGTGGAGGGGGGATTTTTGCAGAGAAGTAGGTTTGTAAACTCTTAAGTTCCGAAAATAAAATAGCTAATCAAACAAATTCTCATTGAATTAAATTGATAGTTCAACAACATAATTCAACAAAACTTGGAAGTATCGGGGATGCCAGGCAGCTTAAATAGGTAGACAGCTGAAAAGTTACTTGTGAATTCTAGAAAAGTTCTAGTAGATCAAAACCCCAACTAGGTCTGTCTTCATCGATTTCATTGTCTTAAGCAGGAATAGACAGTTCACTAGAAACTTTGTACTGGTGGTGGGCATCTGCTGGTTTCATCAGCCAACGAAAGTGAAATAAACCCCCAGTTGTTTTTAATTTGTTTGTGCACACATTCAAACGAGGTTGCACTGCGTTTGGGAGCACGAACGTCAAAATGATCGTACTCCATTCGCAAGACTCTCTCAGTAAGTTAACCTCCAAAAGGTGAGCACTTCAGAATCAAACCAGTTGACCAATTTGTCTCAGAATCTTTCTAATTGCCAGAGAAAAACGCCATCAACTCGCAGTGACATTGTGTCTTCATTTGCTCTAATTCCGTTACATTCGCCGAAGTCTAGCTTCAAAATTCGTTGGCTTCACCAGCAACAGCTGTCTGAACTGCTTTTTGTCCGGCAGATCTGCAAAGAATGATTCGATCCTCACCGCTGATCGATCGACTACCTCAGCATCGTTGCATCGCGCTGCCAACTAAAAGCATAGATTGCCATGAAGTACTTGTATCTTTACGCTCACACACATCTTGTGGACGCAGTATTCTTGCAAGTATTCAAAGATAAATCGGGTCTCCTTAAAATACGATTCAGGATACTTTTATACTCAGTTGGATACGCTGATTAGGCAGAAGGTCGGAAGTTTGTGTATATCGTTATACAGTACTTCAACTATATAAATATATTCCAGAGACAGGTATGTTCTTGTGTAGGACATTTGTAAGAGAATTGTTATTTATTCCCGGCCTTAGGCTTAGAACGGATTGAGGAGCTTTCGATTAATCCAGGCTTGTCTTTCAACTAGTCGCACTTGTGGGTTTATTCGCCCTTCTGATGTGGCAAATTACTGACCAGACTGGTTTGAAATAATCTTCCAAGCAAACATCCACTATTGAAGCTACTCTTTTGAAAAGCAAATTCATTTGTGCTACTTCGCTTGCATAAAAGTTTCTGCTCAAACAGGATGAAACTCAATAGTTTTCGGATGTCTGCTAGCAAACATTCTGCGTGTAGTTAGCTGGTTGAATCGACAGCGTCAGAATGTGTATTTTGAGGGAATTCCTAATCTTGGGCAAAAGTCACCTAGATGATTCTGAACTGGCATGCTTCGTCCTACAAGTGTGGGTAGAAACCAAAATTAACGTGTGACCGGACGGTCTAGTCCCATGTCGTCCACTTGAGTCCAAAAACACCCACGCCTTGGACAGTCCGTGACCAATCCCCCCCCCCGACAAGAACTGCCCAGTTTGTTGAAAATGACCATCCACTCTAGATTGTCCCAAACAATTCCGCCATCCTGCAAATTTCCCATTATGAACCATCTATTTTAAACACTGGAGCCTTAGAACAACCTAGTGGTTGAAGCGCTTGCTACTGACTTACCCCAGTTGTCCAGTTCGCTGGTTGTGACTTGGTTTGGCCAATATCGTTCAGCAGTCGTGGTATCCATCCGTAGTGAATACCGTTCTTCAAATCCGTACTGCCAACGCTGTACCACACACAGGCTAACCAGTGAGCAAGCAGTACAAATCCAGCGATCATTAACAGTAGACTGGCGGCCATGTATTCGAGATACTGGTCAAGTTTTCGAGTGACTCGTCCGATTCGTAGAAGCCTGACCACTTTGAGCGCGCCGAACAAAGAACTGATGGTGCTCTGCGTTGTATTCGGAAAAATTGAAACAAAGCATGCATCGGAAAGTGAAAGCAAACAGATGAATGCTCATAATTTGGCTTCACCACATCACCTGTTATTGAAACATTTCAATCTTGCTTTAAAGTTTACTCACTTCATGTTCACCTGGTTTTTGGATTAGTTTTGAAGCGTGATGACGCTGAAGATTGCCGCCGAACTAGCGTTGGCGGACTTGCAAAAGAATGTAAGGCCTTTTGAAAATTTTAGAGACGAGCTTAACAGATTTATTGTTCTACGAAAAGGAGCAGTCTACCATGTTCGTCGTCACTGCTTACTGGGCTCACCTCGAGTAGTATTTTGTACCAATAAGTTTTTGTGTTAGCTCCAGAGCTGTTTGGTGAAGCATAAACTACGGATTGTAGAACCAATTTCAGCAAAATAAAATACAACATCTGTAATTCCAGAGTACCAAGCGTGCATACTCATTCGTCGTTTTCTATCCTTGAAAACTGCATTCGTGCCATCTACGCAACTGGCTCCGTACCCCTAAGAAGAACAGAAATGTCGTATTTCAGCCAACGCCCAAAGTGAAAATCGACTGTGTGGATCTTCAAGATTGTAGTTTTGCATTGGTAATCACCGTGTTCTTTGGGTTAAGATTGGCTGAGAACGCACCATCGTCGACAGACTCTCACATATATCCGCATCTTCATGCCATTAGGAGTATTCGGCAAATATAATACTTGAAACAATCACGACGTTCCTGTGGTCTTTTAATTATCAGCTTTAGAACTGCTCTGTCTCCATCATCACGGAACGTCACTGATCGAAAAAAACATCAAAATTTTAGTAAATTGGTGAAGGGAGGACTTGGTGACTTGGTGAATCGCCTTCAACTGATGACAGAAAATCTCACAGTCGATGACGTTCAATGAGGGACTTCGGGAACCAGGAGAGCTAGCGGAATTTAGTGATCGTAAAGAACGTTTTTACAAGAATGGATGCAGTTGTCTGTACCATATTGTACAAAAAAGAAAAAACAAAAAACCATGTTGGCAGTTAACTGTTGCGAGACCCATATTATTTTGGAATGTTCAGCCACTGTTCGTCCACTCCCGTGGTTATGATTGGTATTTCAAACTTTGAAGGGAGATATAGGCTAGAAAAAAATCCAGTAATCGTGCCGAAGGGTGCATATGTGAAACGGATCAGGTTAACTTGTACCGGTCAAACTGCATAGTTGCACATCAAGACTGAAGGTGTCTTCCAAGCCTAATTCGGGCTGGCGGAAACCTAGAGGTTGTCAGAAGTTGACAAGTTGGGAGGGAATGAAAGACGTTTGAATTAACTTTGCAGGCTAGGGTACACTTGATCCTACCTTGTTTGGATGGAGTCAGCAAACCATAGGGTGACTAACCGGTGTCAGCTGCGTTCATGCTGCCAGTTTCTAACTAGGTTGTCTGACTTCGTGTTGCCGGAGCACTCTGCACGCCCCACTATGCTTCCTTCCATTGTCGGGCTTTATTTGAATAAATTGACACGATCCTGCGGCAGTAAAACACCCGTGTCCTGCTGTCGATGATGCTGATTACGACCGCGTACAAACTTTCTTGTGTCGGGTGTAAACTGTAAACTGGCTTCTAGAAATCACCTTGTGTCGTCACAGCACCTGATTCGGTTAACTCTATGTAGAATCCCAGAGGCCGGGATAAAACCCGCCGCAGAATCTTTCTTTTCAACCGTGTATTGGACAATAAATTGGTAAACAATCTCAAGGTGATAAAATAACAAGGGCCACTCAAAAGGGGACTTTCGTGAGGTTCATGGAACTTTGCAAAAGTTTTAGGGGACAATCACTTTCGAATGCCTTTTTTCCAACTCTTTTCTTGCAAAGGCAAAAGTGCGTTATTTTGTGACATTTTTGAACCAAAATTGTAGCAACAAAAGTCAAACAAAAGTTTATAACAGCCCACAGTTTTGTGCCGACTAGTTGGCTTTGAACACGAATTGAGATTGGAACTTTGGTAATTTTCTCTCAGACCAAAATAGATCCGAAACACCACGAAGGGTAGCAGGATTGCATGACCCTTCATCTCCCTGGGATGATTTATAAACAGTACCCCTTCGGCAATAAAATGTCAGTACAGAAAAGTGACCAAAGTTGCCTGTGCATTGGGACGCTATGCGACTTTCTAGGAAAATCCTGACTCCTTGATCGCCTAAGGCACTTTAGGACCTGTCTCATTCGACGGACATCAACTCCAAGTCTTCAAAATCAACAAACGGATGAATAACACAAATGTTGATTAAACACTCTGCGGACATGGATAAAGACCCATTGCTATCTACATGGTTTAACCCATGGGATGAGATCAGCAACACTTATTCCGCTCATCAACATCCATCCCAACACCGTATAGATTGTCGGAACAAACTGAAGTCAATCATCTCGCGGGTCACGGTTACTATCATCGAAAAACCAACCGGCAATCTGACGTGACCAAACGGATCAAAGGGGTCTAGTCTGTTACATAAATGATGCACAATGCTTCATGGTGTCTACTACGTTTGGACCCAGACCATCTGGGTCTGTTCACGTTCCACTTTGTGTCTAAGCATTATCTGTTCACCTGCTAGACTGTTGTACGTATACATCCTTAAACATTCAGCGTCTACGAAATCATACTGGAGGTTGTACACATCGAAATCTGCTAAGTCACCGTATGGAGGAAGACAAACATACACCTCTGCAGCACATGTCCGCCGGATCTATCAGTTGATTAATTAAAATTTCATTGCAGCCCCTGATTTTATCACACTGTTTGTGTAGCCTTCAGAATAAATCTTCCTTAAAAACGCGTACTAAATATCCTAACTAGTTATCGGTGCGGGTGGAAATTGATTTCTATATGGCGGAAATGTCCAACTATTTTAACACGGTAAAAGCTGACGAGGGGTCACTTTATCTAGTCTAAGATTTTCGTCTGCTATATTCAAGATGGGACTAATTTGATGAGGCAGTGGCGCCTGCCGCTGTCGCCGTTTGAAAATCAGTAATCGTCATTTGAATCTTTCATACGCATAGGTTGCTACTATTCAGCTCAAAAATCAATCACTAATGGTTCTTAGAAAGCCATATTAGGGATTCTCTGATCATCGTCCTGAGCATTCTGCTACACAAGCTGTTCTAGTCAACCTATCTCGCATTGGATGAGATTTCAGTGACAATCTCAGTCTGAAATGAGTAGATGTCGCAAGCATAAATCCCCTTCTGTTACTTATGGACGTTTCTGCAGAATGTACGGAGGGGTTGGCTGCAAGAGAGGAAAAAAACCCCTTCTAACACTCGCCGCACTCCTTCTTGCAGTTTATCCGGTTCGTTTTTAGACAGAAGTTTCTCTCCATGACACTGATGAACACGCTGATACAAGCTAAGTGTCCTGAAAGACTCCACAAGCGTTATTTTAGGAAGCTTCCACCGGGACCTCCAAGCACATCTTTATCAAACTTTGTGACATGTCTTGCGGTTGCTATATGTCGACTGGCCTGTATTCCAAATGGCCTTCAACTCATGAAATCTTTTTTCAAATGCCTCCTCCAATGAGCACATTTTGAAATCTTTAACCCTTCAGAAACTGAACACAAAGCACAATGTCACGTGGGTTCGGCAGTCTGGGCTTCGATTCGGACGAGCTGTGTTGGAACGGAGCTGACGTCTTTGTGGACGGTGTCCATAGCGAGACAAACAACATGCTTCAGTCAATGCAGAACGGATTCACCAGAAGTTTCCTCAAGGCGAGCTGAACAACGAAAGTTTAATTGCTTTTGAAACTCGTGTTCACATTTCTACTACGGTTTAGTCTTCTGCAACACCGAAGGTGAACTACAAACTCCTTACAAAAATCATTTACCTCCTAATTCGTGAGGTGGGTATACCTAATTAAACCCGTTCTATTTTACTGCGACTGCAGGGAGAGATGCACGCTTTGTTGGAAAGCAGCGTACAAGGTATTGAGATACCTCGAATATCGTGTGAGATGAAGCATTCATTTGCACTAGAGCACTATACAGGAGAGATTCAGCTGGATTGCAGGTGAGTCACCCGTCAAAATCAAATTGGTTTACAGGTAAGTGTATGAGAGGAAGTTCGTGCAATTTGGGGCCCGTAGAACATAAGGAGCACGAAAACTCTGGGACCTCATAAGCTTTCAGGATGGCCAAATCGGTCGTGGGCTGTCGAAGATTTTCCAGCAATCCTATGGGTGCTGTGTTACGTCTAGACAACAACGTTTTGCGATATCTCAAACATCATACCAACTTTACATGAGAGATCTAGCGGGATGTAATCAAGTCTGTTGCTAAAACCAAATTTGTCTGCAAACGAGAGTATTTGTCGAAATGGATACTTCTACTGTGCGACTGAGTGGCTATCCAATTGGGAGGACCCAGACTGGTTCCATTCCGCATGAATCATTGTATGTGTGGGCCCTTCAGTAAGCCTGTCAGTTGATAGAACCCAATTAGAACTATCGGGGAGCCTGTAATGCAAGTATAATTATGCGGACGTTAGATCTAATGCAGGTTGATGAAGCTGCATGGTTACCCGGTAAAAATCCTTGCGAGACACACTAGTAACGTAAATGAAGTTGCATTCAGATAGTCGGCTGTGGGACAACCGTCTCAATCCTGGGCTCGCTGCTGTCTGGGTTTAATCCGACTGTTCAGACAGAAGTCTTGCGCGGCTCTACCCTTGTGGGGATGATGTGACCACTTTTCAGACTACTTGCCTACTGCATTCGAAACCCCGCACTCTTACTTTCGGATTTTACTTCCATTTCTATCGATTACCCAACCCAAGGTGACGTGACCTCTCCCTTGTCCCCGACCCTTAATCTCAATGGTATTGTGTTCACACCTCACTTTTCGCACCGACTGACTGCCACGTGGACGATTTTTTCTGCCTCTCTCATATAAGGTGATGATAGCAGTCTGTTAGATAAAATATCGCGAAGCACACACGAATTCATTCTGAATTGAGTCTGGTTCATTTCTTTGCTCAACGACATATCTGAAAAACATAGTGGTGTCAGAGCACCTTACCGAAAAAAAGCGAATTTCATTTTTCATAAAGGAAACTACTCACAAAGTTGCTGAAAACTCTTCGGTTGAGCCTCACGTGAAAAGCAAATTGATATGCAAATGCGTGTGTTTGTAGAAATTCCCATTGTTTTCTGAGTTTACACCTTGGAGCAGAATTTGTCAGCATACGCACGATGTCCCTCTGTGATGTATGCCCAAGTCCCACGATTAAAACCAGTTCAGAAAGGGCAGCAGTAATTTTTAGGGAAACGTTTTTGTACTGGGTTTTCAATATTGGTCACTCTCAATGTATTTTTAGATGTACGGGAACTCAGCAGAAACTCGATATAAACTGGAGACAAGCAGCTATATCGGACGACGTTCTCAGGACGAACACCAAGTAGACCAGCGCTTAGAAATTCATCGCTGCCCATGTGAGTAAAACCATGAAAACTCTCGAAAAATGGCTAAAACATGGCGCTTCTGATCGAGTCAGGAGCTGGTCAACAGAAATCTGAAAAGGGTGCGAAAAAGTAAGTTTAAATTCGTCCAGCCTCAGAGAATCTGGCTCTCAGGGAAATGTCCGGAGCTGATGGATGATGACGCATTACTCCGTGGTCCACAATCCTGATGCTCTATAAAATGTCACTTGTAGGTGATCGTTCGTCCAGTTGGCTAGCTTCCTGCTACAGTAAGACGAGTTTCCTCACAAATTAGAACATCGTTCTTCATTGTAACACTGATTCAGTTGAACGACTATAGATTAGCGAGGACACTGAGGTACGCGTATAGCTATTACAAGCACTAATCAGCTGACCGTCAACAGACAGCGATGAATCATATCCACATAAGAATGCGCACGATGTACGCTAAACCCTCTCTCTCACACACACACACACACTTACCTGAGTTGCTTCAGGTTGGAAGGCGTTGAATACATCATAAGGCAGACATGAGAGTAGATCTACGAGAAACCAACCCTTCAAATAGTTTATTCGAATAATCGTGGCGTCGGAGATAACTTCACCGTTCGGACCGACAAATGTCGTGTGAAAATTCAAAACAATGTCAATAAAAAAGATCACATCCACAATACTGTCGACCACCAGGAAGCTGACATCATCCATGGTTTTGCTCTTGAACGCGGCGTTGAATGGGACCATGACAGCGGTGTAGCCGGTCAGCACAAGGATAATCCAGTCCCAAGTAGTCTTGAAGGCCACATAGTGAAGAATTATGTGAGGTGGGGTTTTCGGGGCCTCCTGCTTGTACGGAGGGACCAGGTCTAGCCAGGAAGAGGCGTTCTGCAAGGTAAAAAAATTTTATTGAAGTGAGGTGATGGATAATTTCTCTGTTTTTCACGAAACATCATATCTCATATCGGCCAGATTGTGAATAGAAAAGCGCTGTCCAGTTTGGAATTCCATGAACTTTGAATTTCATGGACGTGTTCTTGGAGGTCCCGTCTGTAAGACAAATTCCACAAATCAAATTCAGTCAAGTTCTGGTGTGCTAATTTTATTGGTGAAGTGACTGAATCGCGAAATTGTCAGAGTTACCAAGGTCTAAATTTTTCACTAAGCTCATCAGATGTGTACCAAGGTGGCCAAACGTGTCGACAAACACACGGATCTGCGTAAAACAATCTAAAGTTGCCAACTATCGCATCCCATTTGCCATTCATCTGATGAGTTTCATTGATGAGGAACGCAACTTATGTGGCTGAGCCAGCAAATTTATGAATAAGCCAACGGATGGATAACAGCAAAGTTTAACTTTGTCGGATATCTCTTGTTGATGTGACAGTCCTGCTCGATTCGAATAAGTCAGAAATGTTAAAATTCCAACGCTTCATGAGTGTGTTGTGAGCAACACCAGTGCAACTATTGAGACGAAAAATAATTTGCAAATAAACAGAAAATCGCAAACTTCATCATCAGAAATGGGCATCAAAGCGCAGTTTTTAAAAATGTATAACAAAACTGAAGCAAGTTAGAAAAAATTGCCTCGGATGGAAGCGAAGGCACTCTGGTGACCTTGACCGGAAAAAACACGAGTGAATTCATGTGTCACTATGAGATAGATGGGTGAGATGGCCCAAGTGGTTAGAGCGCTAATTTACTGACCGCAATGTCCGTGGTTTGAACCCCACCTCTACCTCTCGACTTCCCTTGTCTAGGTTTGGGCAACCTGGCAGTATCCCAGCCCTCGTGCAGCCTTCGGATGGCATGGCAGTTAGGCACCGAAAGCGTGCTACAGCTGAACGATTTTTTCTTATTATTACAAAGTCGATTGTAACTCTTTTTGTAAGATAGTCGTGTTAGGATGGACAGGGATGTTGCGTTCTCAGTTCCGCTTTTCTTGTTTGAGAATTTTGGAGACTTCGAAGACAGAGGCTATAAGCCGCTTGAGCGGATGTGGAAGCATATGGTTACTGGCCGCTCAGTGGCACACTGGTGCAAGTTGAGACAAGACATTTGGGCTACCGAAGTATTTTCTAGTTCGACAGTCCTCCAGTTTTGAGCCTTCCCGGATTACTTTTGATCACTCACTGCTAAAAAGCACGGCATTTAGGATACCCTGATGATGGCTTTGTTCCTTTCATTACAATGAGTTCTAGCGGTAACCGCAAAGAATGATGCTCTAACTCCAAGATGGTGACCGAATTCAAAAACGGGTGGCAATTTATTCGGTTCAAAACTTCCTAGTGGAATGAGTGTGTTATCTGAGTGCGGTCACCGGATGCTGCTGTCCAAGGAGGATTTCGTTTTGTTTTGTCAAACAGTAATAGCTTGAGGGCGTTTAGTGTTGGCCGAATTGCAAACGTGTTTAGTCAGCTCCATGAGAAGGCTTCGCAGGCTGGGTAGTTCGTTTACTTCTACTTGCATTTCTGAGCCGTCTTTGATATGGCTGTTTGAGGAGTAACCAGCATGTAGTGTGATTGGTCCAGTGGCTTTGTCTGAGTTTCTCGCGTGTGAAGGATTATTTGAACTCGAAGTTGCATTGGTGATTACAGCTTTGGATAGGCGGCGTTCCACACTTAATGCAAGTCTCTTGAAAACAAGTCTTCCACTAGGAAAACTACTCACAAGGTTGCTGAAAACTCTTCGACCTTGTGAGTAGTTTCCATTGTGAAAATATACTGCGATATCCCGAATATCGTACCAAATGAAACATGAGGCGGCCTGTGTGCAACACATTCAGTTGAAGAACATCATAAACAAGAGATTCACTTGAGTCTCCCTTGAGAACAAAACTGATTTACAACTGAGTGTATTCGTCGCAAGTCTGCCACTAGCTCGGCTTCCAAGCTCGGCGAACAGATCAACAAACACTTGAGCAACAACCAATAGGTCTTCCACCAGCCCGCAACGGGACTTCAGAAAATAATAAATCAGCATTCAGCTCGAGGTTAACACGACGCTCTGCTAATCGCAGCTTTGATGTGGCAGTAGCAGTCTGTCAGAAGATCTAAAGTTTGATAACTAACAAGGAAAGGCAGAAGCTGCCTTGTTCTGAGTAGCAGTCATATGGTGCGCGTGGATGCCCTGGTGTCAGTATGGCGGCGGGGGCGAGATAGCTCAAGTGGCTGGAGCGCGAATTTACTGGTTGGAAGGTCCGTGGTTCGAAACCGACCTCTGCCTCTCGACTTCCCCTTTCTAGGCTTGGGCAACCTGGCAGTATCCCAGTCCTCGTGCGACCTCCGGGTTGCATGGCAGTTAGGCACTGGATGGGTGTTACAGCTGAATTATTATTATTATTATTATTATTATTAATTCAGTATGGCGGCAAACTTTGAACATGATGGGTCGTTTACTAAACTCATTTGCGATTTCTACGGAGAGTGCTTCCAGTTAAGTGGACAGATTAAAAACAGTCGGTGAACAATCAGCAGTTTTTTTATTCGACAACTTTTCGCGTTTGACACAAAACCTTCATGAGGTCAGGGGAGCAGATCACCAAGTTGGCCAGGTTTGAAGGCAGACAGTGAACCAGTCAGTAAGGCGTTTTCATACTAGCGCACTAGATAGGTGTTGAGTGTCAATTAACGGCTCTTGTCCGCTAGTGTGGTTGTGTTGATGGGTTGGGGGAGTTTCCGGTCGGGTTTTGGTTCCTTAATCTTCCACCTCAGGGTGCTTCAATTAATGATTAACCGCAGGTGCCACTGGTAGATCTCGTTGGTCTTTGTGGGCTTGTGAGTGCTGCGACAATTTAATTGGGCGAAGGGGGGGGTGATGTCAAGTGGAATTCAAAGGACGACTACTCCTCCTTCTGATGACCGTATGTCAATACGTGTCAACCAAGACTTCAAACCGTGCTCTCGCCCGCATACTTTCAGTTACTCAAAACCGAAGAGACAGAATTGGAAACCATCCAAGAACAACACTGCAAAGAGAGACTAATCCATAAGTTTGCAAAGTCACTTTCCGTGACTTAAACATATTATTTGTCCCGTGTCCAGTGCATGTTCCACAATTGCCAAGTCTTTCAGTAACGCTCGATATTCATCTGAGTTTCTATCGATTGTTTACCAAGCCCTTCTGAAACGATAACGTCTCAATCGGTTTCAAACTATTTCCAAGAGTCTATTTCAGTTTGCCGAAAATCGCCTCCATCTGATGGGCCACTAGATACGGTCATCACTGTGCGGTAGCTCATCTGAAACCAACTTGAGAAGGGAATTCAAGCTTGGGACACCAGGAAATGCTCCAGCATACACTTTGGAAATATTTACACTCTGTGAAAAGACCTGCCAAACTCGACTGATGGTGAACGGTTTTCCAACGTCCCTCTGAAGCCGAGAGTCTATGAACTTACGAGAAATGCGAGTGCAACTGGCTCAGGAGGACCAGCTCTGCTTAACATTAGCGTATTCATACAGGTGAACACGCTAATGCAGGCGAGTGGACCACTGAACCTATTAGAGATTACTTATGCAACCGGTTTGCCGACTAAAAACTGTACTAAACATCTGGTGAAACACTAACACCCTGAGAATTCACTTACAGACGCCCGGTGGTTACACTGGTACAGTGTCACATCAAGAAAACTGTGATTTAATTTGATTTAAACTGAGGAGAGTAAATCAGTTCGTGAGAAAGAAGCTAGCTACCACATCGGGTTCAGACACACTAAAGACAAGACATCAGTCGCTTCTTGTTGTTCGTCCCCGATTTTATTGCACCCGGTCTACATCGCCAGTAGGGGGCTTGCATGCAGCCACCGTTCGGCTTCACGCAGATCAACTAGGAAGCAAATCAATTTGGTTTTTGTGAGAGACTCCCCTGGAACCCAGCTGAATCTCCCGTTTGTGATGTTTTCAGGCAACTGAATGTGCTGCACCAGGTGAAACTGGTCGTGGGCTGTCGCAGAATTTTCAGCAACCTTATGAGTAGTGCATTACGTATATACATGTATCGCGATATATCGAATATCGTAGCAACTGGAACATGAGGCGGCCTGGTGCAGCACATTCAGTTGGCTGAAAACATCACAAACAGGAGATTCAGCTGGGTTCTAGGTGAGTCTCTCGCAAAAACCAAATTGATTTGCAAATGAGTGTAGTTCTCGAAAACAGTCTAATTTGGGTTCAAGTAGAACATAAGGTTGACAGAAACTAGCGGATTGCGCCTGCCTGATGAGCCCCAAGAAGGGCGAAACCGGTCGTAGGCTGTCGAAGAATTTTCAGCAACTTTATGAGCAGTGATTACATATATACTACTAGACAGCAGTTTGATTCGGATGCCAGCCAATCGATTGCTTGAGAAGTTACTTGTTGATGAATCAGTTACGATTACTATATGTCCGTATGCACTTTCGATTGCTTCACGAAACATATGGTTGAACTAGCCTTTCCTGGACATCAGTGGACTTTCCCTGCCACATCTTCCGTGGCCAGACGAGTGAAAAATACGTGAATAGAGTCTGTAATTACATTGAACGTGCCCGAACTACACATTGGTTATAGTTTTCATGAAGTTACCCTAAAGAATTAAGTAATGAAAACCATCTGTATGAGACAATTAAATAGATGAATTTTCGATTGATCATAATACACGGAATGACTTTGTTCCCTTGGCGTTAGGACAGTAGCGTTGAAAGCGAGAAACGTGTTTGAAAATTTCATAGGCGGCTAAACCAATGAAAACAAAGTTTGTCAAACATTTCTCGTCCATAATGTTACAACAATCCAACAAAGCAGAATGACAGGCGAAATTGTCCAGAATCGATTTTTATTTGTGTAGCCCCATTCTACTGGGAAATTTACTGATGTCCTTCAGATGCGGTATTTACATCATAAAAGTGGTCGAAATTTGCCGGAACTCATGTTGGCTACAGTTTGAGTGGAGCTTTGAGTCAATTTATCTCCGAAATGAATCCACAACGTTTTCCCATGGGTGAGATAACGCAAAAAAACTTACTCAGTGCGGCATCCGAATGGCTCATGCACGTGAGATAGGGACAAACCAATGTTTTGCCGCATACTTTACCAACCGCAGCGAATGTGACTGCACATTTTTCAATGTTACTGGGTGATGGGTGAACTAAGAAGCGGGCAGTAATTCTGATGAAATTTTCCACACTCGGCTCTTGTTAATCATGGACAAATGAGGGCTTTGTATTGACCAGGGTCGAGCACAGCAAACGCGCCCAGTTAGGTAAGATTTCGAGGACGTGATTGATAATGACCAAAAATAAAAAAAAGATGCATTTTTGGAAAATCTTAGTCTGCGCTGAGATTTTATAAACATTATAAAATTATTAGCGAAATACACTCAGTTGCAAACAAATTTGATTTTGTGAGAGACTCACCTGGAACCCAGCTGAATCTCTCGTTTGTGATGTTTGCAAATGAGTGTAGTTCGCTAATTTCGAGCAAGTTGGTTTCAAGTAGAACTTTAGGTTGACGGGAACTCGGGGACTGTGCCTACCTGATGAACTCCAAGGAGGGTGAAACCGGTCGCGAGCTGTCGAAAAATTTTCAGCAATCCTGTAAGTTGTGTGTTACGACTACGAAATTATCTTGTCAGACAACATGAAGCCAGAATGTATGGACAGTCTGGAAAATCGAATGTAAAATTGAGACACAATTTGGTTTCAACTTCCTGTTGACAACTAAGATAGACACTGTACGTTTTTTTCGTGCTACAGGTTTATCGCAACGAGGCGCATGTACGCTTAAAAGTGCATTATTTATTATCAGTAGTCAGTGGAGCAAGATGGCTCAGTGGTTAGAGAGCGAATTTACTGACCGGAAGGTCCATGGTTCGAACCCGACCTCTGCCTCTCTACTTCCCTTGTCTGGGCTTGGGCAACCCGGCAGTACCCCAGCCCTCCTACTTCCTTCTCATGGCATGGCATCTAGGCACCGAAAGGGTGTTACAGCTGGACGATGTATCAGTAGTCAGTGTTCCGAAAACTTTGCTTACCTAGCTGTGGCTTCTTTTCGGTGCACAGTTTTAATGCGGGCTCAAAGAAGCACTACGGATAAATTACTACCAGTTTTGCGGAGTCCGGATAAAAGCCGTCGAAATTCTATGGTTGGAGTACAACTTTCAAAAGTTGATTTTTTCAATGCACTACTCATATGGTTGCTGAAAATTCTTCGACAGCTCACGATCGGTTTCGCCCTACATTGGGCTCATCAGGTAGGTGCAGTCCTCGAGTGCCCGTCAACTTGATGTTCTACTTGAAGCCATATTGCACGAAATTAGCGAATTATACTCATTTGCAAACAAATTTGGCTGTGCGAGAGACTTACCTGGAACCCAGTTGAATCTTTCATTTGTGATGTATCCAGGCACCTGAATGTGCTGCACCAGGCCGTCTCATGTTTCAGTTGCTACGATATTCCATATATCGTGATACATGTATACACATGTATTGCCTGGGAACATGACAAACGAGAGATTCAGCTGGGTTCCAGGTGAGTCTCTCACAAAACCAAATTTGTTGGCAAGTGAGTGCATTTCGCTTATATCTTCTCAAATTAACAGCTGAGCTTCACCGAACCGTGCGTCAGTTCGTTCCAGAGACTGACAACAAAAATAGGCTTGAAAGTGTTAGGTCTATCCAAAGAACATTGCCTTCATCCTTCTGAAGTAGTGGGGAGGTTCTGGACGAAACACACTACTCAAGGACTACTGAAATTCCTCCAACAAATTGCTTATCATGAAGGCCCATTCATCCAGTTCCCTCCAGCCTTGTGTTCTCCAATACCTAGAATATCGTCCCAGGCGAAGCATGAAGCCGTTTTCTGCAGCGAATTTCGTTGAAGAGTATGATGGACGAGAATTTGGCTGGGATTCATTTGAGTCTCCCGTCAAAATACCAAACTCTTTTCGCAGTGAGCAGCAGCTGTTTTATCCTTGTTTGTTCTCGTTAGGAATCTGGAACACCTTGAGATGATTCGAACCCACGACTTTCCAGAATGCGGAGGCTGGCTGGACAATGGCAAACGCCCCGTACATTCAAAACTTTCAAACGTTGGTAATTCTTCTACTGGCTGTTTCTCCCAAGTTGTGAGGAACAGTCAGCTTTCTCATTTACTAAGATTTGAGTAAGAACCGCTGAATAGATTACACCGCCGGGACAATTTTGATTATTGGGAACTTGGTCACGAGGCTGATCATGGTGCGTCACCTCAGCGTGATCCTCAGTTGTGCTGCCCTCGTTTGGGTTTTAAACTGTGGAACGTTCTACGGGATGCTGCTCGGCACGTGATCAACACGACGTTATCGTATAAATCATGTTGGGTCAGTCCCTATCTTGACAGGTTTCCAGCTGTGATGTGAACTCTTTATTGTGATAGCCAACCATTACATCTTCAGTATTGACATAAAATATTCCTTCGGTTGTGTGTCCCATTGAGGAACGGATCAGCCATTTTCTGGAAACTTAAGAGTATACTTACCAGCTTCGGTTTTGAGAGGCGGAGGGTCTGCTTGGACGCAGCCGTAAACGGGAAAGATTTTGCCTCCTAGCAGTTATCCTCTAGACTGCAGTGTAACCATTTTGGAGGTTTCTTAGATGGGAAAGTGTTACAATTAGAATAATTCAAATTTTCGTGTTCTCACAAAGTGTCTCAGGTTCACCCATCACCTGGAGGGCGAGCTAACTTCCGAAATCCAGTTGAGGGTGGTACGCACTTGTTTCCGGGAAAATCCCATTCCACTATATTTGAAAACAAACTTTGTGGTCTACCCACTTGCCTACAGAATGAGATCACGAGTGGATCGAGAGAAACAAAGATTATTTGACGTTTTGAGTAAGAAACTTTTATTAGGATTTTTATTTGCTCCCAACGGGGTGGGAGGAACTATTCTGACTAGTGATGTTCTCCCCTTTTTTCCGAATAGTTGCATCCAAGTGCTGAAGACAAACTACGTAACTAAGCGAGATTTGCGTTGTAAAATAGTGCAAAATTTCCGAAATGTTGGCGTAATAGGGAACGGACACTCGAGGGATGGAGACTTTACAGTCGAAATCCTCAATTATGGACATTCTACCCAGCAGTGGAGTGTGCACTCTTCACGTACATAACGACATCGAGTGTGTTTATTGTAGAAAGGACAAATTCAAGGACTAGATTCATTGCTCAAAAAAGTTCAAGCCTTGGAGTTTGCTTTGTATTGACCCGTATACAGATTACATTGTATCCGCACTCTGTTCAACTAAAAGCCGACGTCTTAAAGATGTATTCGGCTTTCGGAACCTGATATCTTCAGTGAATATTGAAAGAACTGTTTCAACAGCTTTTCGTTGCTCATCGGCGGGGACAAGACTATCGTCGTTCATACTCCGAATTCGCTGTCCTCTGATGTCAGACTTTTTAGCACCTCTGGGTTGTGAGCGAAGGAGACATTTTGAGGCCTTCTTATGTTTTCGATTTTAACCTTATACATTGCAAACAGAGACAATAAACATAGTCGAAACGGTCAAAAGTTCACAACTGCTTAACAATGTTTCTTAGTGTCGAATCACTTGTGTTCATTCGGATATCTCTTTAGCTGAAATGAGGACATAGAGCTTTTCGGATTTCAGTCCTTCGATATGTAGCTTGTGGTCACTACTAGGAAACAAGGGTCACGGTGTTTCTGTTAATCCATATTTCAAAAAATGCTCGCAGGCTCATCGCAATGTGAACATCCTAACAAACAGGCATTCGAAAAGCAGGAAGACAGTGCCCGTTTAGACTACTCCTTTCAGTACAGAGTAGCTTATTGACTAACATGAACTAAGCGGTCACATGCTATTTGATGCGTGATTAAAAATCTCATTTCGCACAGAGTTTTTGAAAAGTGAACCGTTCTATTGAACTTTTCTGAATGGTGTTTGAATATTAACCAGTAGTGAACAAACCCTGAGAAGGGGTTCCAAAATGTCCATACTAAGCTGCCATCAGATGCTTCGATGGAGCCTCGACACTTGACCAGACACCAGCGGCATATTTACTCAGAAGTTTACACCGTTACACAAGTAGCAAACACCGTTCTACGTCAGCTGAATTCAAGCTCTCGGTTTTGGCGGAAAACGCAAAAACAGGCTTAAATCTGTCTAGACGTAACAGGCTACAGATAAGGTTGCTGAAGACTCTTCGGCGGTCCACGATTTGGTTCCCCCTCTTTTTTGGGTTCATCAAGTTAGCAGCGCTCTCAAGTTTCCCAGACAGAATTTGACAGAATTCGACACATTGTGTCCATTATAATCGAGAGCTTTAGTTAAGGCTTTAGTCAAAATGAAAGTTGTGTGTAAATTCGGATTTCGAGTTTCAGTTCATCCACAGATCTGTCATGGAAACAACTTCATGTGACTATCCCGTAACATTGACCTGAGAGAAGTGTGTTTGAGTGTGCAAGTGTTCACCCATAGTAGTGTGGCCTTAGCAGTCTAGGTCTACAAGTTCTTTGCTGGGTGTGAACAAGGGGACAACGTGTACAAAACTCTGTCAAGTAGCAACTGTTTATCTTCTTTTTGGAGACGTTTTTAATCCCTTTGCACTATAATTAATATACATTGCCTGGACTAACAACTGCTCATAATTCTTCTGCGGATATCAGCGACAACCCATGAACAGTCCCAGATGCGGAGTACCACTTAATGACGAGCAGTTTATTGAGAAGTCCATCACCAGTTTGCCAATGTCAAGAACGAAGGTTACCTGTCTAGTTGTGTTTGCTTTCCGGAATGATGCTTAATAAACTCTGGCAAATGTTCACGAATCCAGTAAAGTGATGCTCTGTTTCTAAAACCTTAGGCCTATTCTACCATTGATTACTAGTTCGGTTCTAGTTAATGTCATTAGAGATCTCCGAACGAGACACTGTTGATGTAAGGAGACCTGGTAATTTTCAATAGGGGCTCCGTCTGTCAGTGAAGAGCCGAGGAGCACTACCCAGCTGTTTCATCCTTGTTAGGAATCGTCAGTAGTGCGCATCTCACGAAGCCCAGAAGGCTTCAGACGCACGACCTTCCGGCCAGTGATAGCACTCAAGTTTCACTAAATAAACTAGTTAGCCAAATAAAGTAACTTTCGTGTGATTTGCTCACTCCTGATGACTTCCAAACAAGGACCAAATAACTGTGCAGTATTTCCCGGCTTTTCAGCGTATAGTGGCTTCACTGACAGGAGGAAATCTCCGCTGGAGATATTATTCGTCAGTGCTATCGATCCATCCCATTGAGTTAAACGGATGGGTGAGTCTTGGTTTGATAAGAATTGCTCAAGATTCTGAGTTGGCCCGAGCAGACATCTGCTGATTGTACAATGGTGTCAGAGTTTCAAAAGACTAGATTTGAGGTTACATCGACAAAATCATCAACCAGTTTAGGAGAGTTCGTCTGCTCGAGATTTTCACTAGTTTTAGCTGCAGCATGGCGAATTTTCTGAACTCTTCCCCCAAACCTAATAACTTCTTTGGAGGCTTTTTTGTTTAGACCATGAGCGTCGGCCTGTCGATGCGCACATTGAACTGAAAGACTTCACAAACCGGAGAGAAAATTCTTATTTAAAAATTCTCCCCCAAACTTTGCCACAGTATGGAGGCAAATCCCATTTGGGTGTGCTAGAAAACCGAAAATTGCGAGGAACTTCAGCACACCCTTTTTCAAATTTATGGGATCAACACTCATTAATAGTTCTTTCCGCACGAAGCTCTACGACAACATGAATAGAAACATGAACTCCCAAGTTAAGCTGTCTTGCGGCTTCTGCATGTTACCGTCAAGTGTTCCGATTTACACGCGAATTGATGGGATATGTACCGCGACAAGTTTTATGCTGGGTACAATCCTGACTAATTCTGACCTCGTACACATTGATTTAACTTGTTTCAGAATCTAAAATGGTTTGGATACCGTTCTTCTAAATTTGGAGGAACCTCAGGGTGTATGAAATGTCATAGAAATATGCTACTGTACCTTCAGCTCTGTTATGTATGTGACATAATTACTTGTGTTTCCCTATTCCTCAGACTAATTCATTACCCTTCCGGTGACTGCTCCAGTTTTAAGACTGAACTATTCTATTTTATACAAAGTCGACTCTACATTAACTGTTTTCTGTAGTCAATTTGTTCACACTCATTTCCGGGCTTGTTGTGGAACATCTGTCCCACTTTGAACTGAATAACATTTGTCCGATAGCACACTGCCCTTTCTGTACCCTGCTGTGTTGCTAACTGCCCAAGGTTCAATCTAGCCGCAAGCTTTCCTTTACTTCTGCTTACGATTTACTGTTAATTTCGTATAGAACCACGGTCTACTTGTTTGTACTGTCTGCCCACATCAAAACTGTTAGGCTACCCAATTGTGACTACCGAACAAAAGCAGGTAAAGTTCGTAGAATTCAGTTTCGCCGCAACTGTTCCTGACCGTCCTACGTTGAATTAGACTACCCGTTACTTGTCAGATACGACTCCCAGATCGTGCGTTTGGGCCAGGCAACCAGTTTTTGCCTTGAGATCACGGCCTCAGTACAAGCTCTTTCCTAAGTTTGAACCCTGAACTCAATGTATCAGTCGAAGTATTCTCCTAGAGGTACTACAGACAGTCTTGCACTCTGTAGTGCTCAGGTTGCTTTATTATAAAACCTGTATACATTTAGATATCATTTGTTATTGCTCGAGTTGTTAATGTTTGTCTTTCAGAGCAAGCTTTCCGTTTTTCTGACTTCGTGACTTTCTCGTTTACCAGAAGCAGTTCTCGCACGATGAAAAACCACCAGAACAAACCGAAAAATGCTGTCACATATGAAAATTGGCGTCAGGGACAGAAAACAATGACAGTAGGATCCATTCACAACAATCGGGTCAAAAGTAATCGTGTCCTGGGACCGAATTTGCATTAGATCACCAAACCGGTCAACGAATACCATCAGATAGAAACGATTTTCCAAACAGTGGTCACAGAGTATGGCCTGGTTATCCGATGTGCCCACTGGGACCTTGGAGATAATCGGTTTTACCCACTCAGACGCTTTACTCCACCTGATGTCTTGGCAGATAAGGAAAGAGAATAAATCCAACCACTCACCATAACTCCTTTTTCCGGGTCGGATCGCGTAGATTCGTGAAGGCGGAAACTGCTCATACTGGCGTTGAAACTGTGACAAAATGTATGGCCACTAGTGCTAGAACTGAGCGGTGACCGAGATCCACTTAGCGCAGTTGAGTTGGGTACAAGCAATCGATTGGATTGTACTAGTTCACTGGCATTTGATGGTGCTGCGTGTGGGGCAGGAAGCTGTTGTAATGTGGAACGGTTCCGAGTCACAGAACGAGCAAGGCGCGCAAACTTGCTCAGACCTAGTTACAAAACAGGACAACAAGGACCTCAAAGATGTGGAATTTCCATTTTTAAGATTAGGTCTCGCTTCTTTTTAATTCTGTAACGCCTCATTCCTGAGAAAAGTTGATGGAAAACTGGTGTCCTTAAATACTTATGCAAAACTCCTACCTAAAATCCTGGCAAAATATAATCAAGCAGTTTGCTTCACAATCACTGGACCCTGTGATCATCCGACTGCGTGGCTTTTCCGTATCTTCTTTCAAATGAACTACGAAACAGTCAACTGTGGTCAGTTAGCCCCTCGTTCATTTGAGCTGATTCGGTTTACAAGGTCAAGAAAACTGCAAGTACATGTGAAGTACTCCATGTACGCGTACACCATTCTAATGAAACGTTTGATTCAACTCAGCCTGATGACGTGATTTTGGCGTAAACGGACTGACTATCATGTGATCATAAAAGACAGTCAGCAAGTTGGTTTGGATAACCCATCTGACAGATAATCACTCGATACGTCAATCAACAAATGATCACGTGATCTGAATTGCGTGGCTGGAACAAGAATGGCAGCGTACTTACACCGATAATCGGCCCCTCGTGGACAAACCGTTTATTCGGGAAATTCCAGATTCGAGTCGCCTTGGAGATTCATGAGATGCGCACTGAGTGGAACCACCGTATAGTGACGCTTACCTTCTCAGAACAGATTGACTTCATTTACAGGGTGTAGGTTATATTCAACTTTGCATGAGATAACCTGCAGGCCATTTGTGTAAAAGGTTACTTAAGAGCCCAGAAATGCGCCCAACGATGAAAAACTAGTCTACTGGGGTTTGCTCGGAAACAGCAGAAAACCTAAGCGCTCAAAATGATACGCAAAATCTTAAGTCCATATTCACCGCAATAGTGCGCAATCTTAAGACTCTCCTGAAAACAGGTACCTCATTCTGTAAGTACATCGGATCCGCACTTACAAACTTGGCAGAAGACCTTAGAGTTATAAATGAGATTTTCCTCTGCATGTGAAGCCATTCTGTGCTATAAAGCCGATGAATACCGTACAGCTGTTTTTCCTTATTGCGAATCATCAGCATCTCACGAAACTCCACTGTGTCTCGAACCCGTAACCTCCCGACTAATACTTTGAATGCCGAAGGTTTCGGCGTGAGTTAAGTGTGTAAGCTAGTCACACTGTTGGTCAGTCGTCGAAAGTTTGAGTGCTCAAACTGTTAGCCGGGAGGGCGCGCTTTCTAGACTCTCTGGAGTTTCGTGAGTTGCGCACTACTGGTCGTCCCCAATAGGGACGAAATAGGATTTTCGGATAAGATTCGTTTCACACACAAGACAAAATCAACGATCTTATTGTTGGTCGAGGACGTTGCGAAGACACATTCTTAGTAGATTTTCTCGATATAAATATTCTTGCTACTTCCGCATGCTCAAGCGATCATCCAAACTGATCAAGGCTCACTGCTTCATGCGGGCACGCAAACACGTGGGAAGACACGCACGACCAGGTGTGCGCACATCCGAAATTTGCTTCAACAGAAAAAAACAACATAACTGTGACCGACAGGCTTCTCTTTAGGTCAGTGTTTCCAGTGAAACGTACCCCCTTTCTCCATGTCACCTCTGTCACTCTCACAAACGATTCGCCCTATATATCCACTCAGTCGGCGTGGACGTTACTAAGAGTGCTAAGTGCGCCGATTTACCCTTTCAAACAGAGGTTTTTGGGATCTACGGTATGAAAAAATTCGTGCCCAGTATAAAATTGTGGCTCTGTATTCTGGTTGTGGCTTGTTATACCGGGATGGTAAATCTTTGTGTTCCCCCCGTTCTGATAGACATTCACTCTAGCTGCATAATGCGCCAGACAGATCTGGAAACACGCACCAGGTGCAGTTAAACATCGTAAACCGGGATACACATAGCTTTTCACCCATACGTTTACAGTCAAAAAGCCTGGTCCGATGGCCAAACTTACTCAAAATTTTCAACAGGGTGTGATAAGGTTAAGAAGTGTCTAAACCGAAAGCCATTCATCATTTAGGGCCGCCTTTCTACGCATTAACGGGAATCATGCGCTTAGACCTCTCACTCATGCCTCTCAAGGCAATACATACAAAAGAACTTATGGGTACTGGAGAACGCACCGTTTTCTACCCTTATCACAAATTTGCTATTCGTGAGGTTTGTAGCAATCCTTCGATCTGTACAATGAATTTGTCTTGGTTGACGAGCCACTGTTCGTGGTTTAAACTTATCGTGAGGAATGCAGAACCAATTTAACATGTACTGAATCTTGGATGGTTGTTCAAAATGAAGTTTCACACACACACACACACACACACACACACACACACACACACACACACACACACACACACACACACACACACACACACACACACACACACACACACACACACACACACACACACACACACACACACACACACACACACACACACACACACACACACACGCACACACACAAAGGCTTCTTCTGTTCCCCTCAATTAACATATGACGAAGACTTGAGGTGCCCCGTCCACTTAATTATAACCACAAACTGATTAGTTCATTTCCCCTCTCTGCCCCTCATAAAGAGATCTTGTGTTCAACCTGGTCGCAGCTTACCTTTGGCCGACTCCTCATCCTCGAATGGAGTTTTTAGCATGGTGATGTCACGAAAAGCAAGCAGAAACAGCACGACTTCTTCCTGTTCATTCCGGACCGGAGAGATGCAAACCAGAAGCCACAAGGGTGAATCTGATAAGGCCAAATTAGAGAAATCCACAGTGACCATTTGAACATGAGCAGATGAAATTGATTCAGGGATAATTGTGTGGTTAAAAGGAACAAGAAGATTAGGTAAATTCCGAGAAGACCGTTGGAAGACCGTATACGGATACTGGAAGCTCAGATGCTCTCACTGGTGGTTGATCAGGCGGTCGTTGATCTGCTCGCCGAGCTTGGCAGTCAGCCTACAAAAACGCTTCGTCACACCGTCGATGACTTATTCAACCACGCACTGTTGTCTGCTGATTCGCCAACCTGTTGTATCTGACTACTGACCCGCTCCAGTGCCTAATGCCGGAAACAAAGACTCACAGAAGGGAACCCAAGAGCTCCATTCCGAACAGAGAGAGGTGCAAGAGTGTGAGTGCGTGCGAGTTCGAGAATACAGAGGTCTCAAGCTAGTTATTGGAGAGACACCGTCTAACTTGGTCCAATGCTGACGCACGCGGTCTGGCCTTGGTACAAAGCTGCGACGCGCTGCATACTGCGGGGGCGTTGTCTGACCTTGATCAATGCTGACTCGCGCTGTCTGGATTTGATACAAGGCTGTGAAGCGCTGTATATTGAGGGGGCGTTGTCTGTCTGGTCAGCATCTAGCGGAGCTGAGGGTCTCAGTAGATTTCGGGCATTCAGTGGTTGCTCTCAGGATTCTGACCTTCCTGATACGCACCGATGATGTAAACGCGATTGGTGACGACAGACTTGCAAGATAACTGCCAAGCTTGATCAACCTATCAACGATCACCTGGTCCAGCACAAAGGAAAAGGCTGTCTAAACCATGCTTTGAGGAGCCTAAGCCAATGGGTTGCTAGAATTGACTTCATCCTAGCAATGACGTTGCGATGTTATACTTGCTAGTGCAGTTCCAAACTTTTGTTGTATAACTGCGGTGTCGGTCAGAGGAACAGTGTGGGCACCTCTTCCAGTTAAGCTGTTTAAACCAGAAAGTCGATGGGACTGCACGAAATATGTAAGCCGGTTATTGTAGAGGGGGTGCACGAAAATAAAGAAAACATCAAAGGGCATCAAACAATATACATTAATTGTATGACCTGTGACAGTGATTTTTACCAAAAAAAATTTCCGCACGAAGTTTGACAGCAAGGAAAGACGCTGAAATTTGCGAATACACTGCTCAGTTCACTGGTCTGGCAGTCTGTTTCGTGCAAGTGATTGCAATAAGCGAAGGCGAAATCTCCCCACCGCTGGTGGTGATCATGCGTGCTACTTTTTTTCCACCCTTTCAGATATAATGGAGGTGCTCGTGAAACCGGTGCTCCAAGAGGCTGTAAGTTCTTGACACAGAACAGAAAAGGAAGCATACCAATGAGCTTTGCGGACAATCTGTTATTGGTCAACAAGCAATCGTCTAAAAAACCCACCTGTGACCGAATATCGTAAATATTTCCCTGTTTTCGAATCTGGTTCGCCTCTTCAGTGTTATTACTTCAGACGATTAATACTACCGAATTCCTTTGAAAATCCAACATATGTAACTTGGTAGCTGTAAAAATTATAATCCATTTTTCAACTTGATTCATGCACGATATCAAAAAGCAACTTCACCGAAGTTAACGGGTAGTGCGCTCAGGACACTTTAAGAGTAATTTCACTTTAAAGTTACGAATATCGTCCCCTTTTTGACTCAGCGACTCTCTGACCTATACAGTTCAACAGGAAATGGCTAGTTTCGCATTTTCATACCACGTTGATGCCTAAGCACATACATGGTTGTGACCTTCGATCAGCTGATGGGCAAACAAACCTATGTGGGTTAGTGATTCCGCACAGTCCGCCACAGTGCACTAATGAATGTTTTGTTTTCGGTTCGAATTCTCTGTGGATGAAAAATTATTGGAAGGCAGACGATGATTTAAAAACGATGCACAAAGCAAGTGGTTGTGGCCAAACTGAATGTCCGAGCATCTTTGCACCTTCTTAGCGAACTACACTCAGTTGCAAAAAAATTGGTTTTGCGAGAGAGTCACCTGGATCCCAGCTGAGTCTCTCGTTTGTGACGTTTCCAGACAGGGACTGCGCCTACTTGATGAGCCCCAAGAAGGACGAAACCGGTCCTGGGCTGTCCAAGGATTTTCAGCAACCTTATGAGTAGTGCATTACAAATAAACCTCAACTTGTTTCCTCCCAAACAGTTGCAAGCCCAACGGGACGGGGCAAATCACCGACTCCGGTTGCCGGCACATTTTCACTTGTTAGGCAAACTGCTCCACTAAGGCTTGGTGACGGTTCTGTTTGTTCTTACTAGCCATGTTTCCCAGAAACAGTACTGAGATATATATCCATTTAATTGTGGTATGAGGGCCCGAGACATTTTATTTTCAATCAACTTCTTTCAAACAAAACCCTCCTGTTTCTAGTCCCTTGACAGTTAGACGTCATTGCCCACCTTGTGCTCTACAAAATTTACCGTTGCCGGATAAGTTACACATTGAGGGTCCTAGTACGTGGTTCCAATTTATGGTTCTACCCCTGGCTAGGACAGACATGAACGTTTCCCTTCCGAACAAATCAGCTTTTCACACAAATTGACGTGGAATGTCAAGGTCGACTGCATTTCCAGAAAGGTCGCAGGTGTTCAGAACATAGAATGTTTTCAAAAGAATAAGTGAATTTTTAAAAATCCCACTTAATTCACATTATCAGAAGCAGATCTTTTCCGAAAATAGGTTGCTCCCGTGGAAGCGATTTGCGACCAACTTGATCGGATGACATTCGGCTCATTGCACACTGCCAGTGGTATGGTTTTGAAGAACCGAGATAAATGCTTGTTGGCAATGATGTGGAATATAGGTAGCTCGGGTGCGCTGATTGGTTGTTGGCCTGTTCGCCGAGGTTGGCAGTTGGATTGCAAACGTTTCATCATCAATCGAGGTCACATCGAAAATCTATGTATTCTAAGCGACCTACGTAAAAAACGGATTGCCTGACAGACAGCTTGTAATTTATCAGTACTGATTCCTAAATCATAAAAGCGTAGCATATGTTCACTCACTGATAGATTATTGTAGAATGCTTTCCGCATGGAAATTATCCGCGGTTGCCGACAGAAGTGGGACTGGTGCAAGTTCAACCATCTAGTATTCGAAAAGCCTGTGAATAACTCACATGTCGGACTCTTATCAGTTCATATTTGGGTAAGACAAAGGGCATCCACTGATGCTTGGCTCTGTTGCATGCTCAGTCCGATTGACTATTCCACCAAGTGTTGACTAAATAGAGAACTATTGCGCAAGAATTAAAATGGGGGCCAAATGCACCACATCCCGCTATCATCCACAGAGTGTAAACAAAATTTGTGCCCTCGAGCACACAGATGGTGCCTAATCAATGGATTGAAAATTCCCCCAGAAAAACCTTGAAGGAAAGTGCCATTTTTATAAACCAGTCCATCCTCACAGAGTCCGTCTGGTCCTTTTGGAGTTGAAAGAGCCCACATTCTTTACTCTCCACTCCTAAATAATTCAGTTTGAATTTCGCTGAACGCCCTGAGTGAAAAAATACCGGTTTGGTAAAGCTTATACGGCATCCGCACAGTTTTCACCAACCTCTCTATATACACAAGTCATATATATATATATATATATATACATAGGTATATTGATCGACACCAGTAAAATTCGAGACACGTGTAGACACCCAAGACCTCTCCTAAAATTGTTCAGTGAGCGTTTTGAGTTCGGTCATCCGTTCCGCTCGCTTCATACCACTGAGCTCACGATTATCTCATCGACCGTGTCCGGAAGTGCTGTGTCTTCGGAAATCCCGTCAAGACTATCTCGGAAAAGAGTTGAATTTGATCCAGCGATTAACTGGTGTCACCGAAGTCTACATCTCGCACATTGCCGGATTCCGGCGTTAGACCGCCGTACTCCATCTGCTCACAAGCTGTCCTTTCACAGACTACTTGCATCTGGGCGTTAAAGTTAAATGAAGGCGTCATTAGTTGGCAAAAAGTCTGATTACCTGGTTTTTTTTAGTTTTTCTTGGTACAAATTAGCCCTAGTCTTTTTATGAATAAAAGTTATCGGAAATCTAAAAAAATAGAGTTATTTGACCTAGTGCTGAGCGGGTTGGGGATTTCACATCTGCTTATGTCGACTAAGGAAAGCAGTGAACATATCTTTTAACTCAGTAAAAGGTGTTGAAACTGTACTGAACAAACCATATCCCAAATTTCAGACATCCGGTTTCAACTCTAAAGATAAGAATGAACAAACTCACGGTTCTTTTTGTAAAATAACATTTCAATCTGATCCGGTGTTTGTGTGTCCAGTGCTTTGAGCAGTCGGTCACGCATCTCCTGCGTGGTCTGTTCCCCGTAGAAGTAGGCACAATTACCACTTTTTTGCATAATGTCCACACGACTGTAGCCAATTAGCTTGGAGAAGCCCTCGTTGCAATACACGATCGGATAGTCAACAATACGTGCGTTGGCCAAGATGAAACTGCAGACTGTAGATGGAATTGAAATAAGTGGGGATAAAGAATACATTTGAGAATTTGACTGTCAAGACAAAATTGTCAGGTAACACAGTTATGACATTTCGATCTATGAGCATCCACTTCGGAGGATGCTTATGAGTACACATTTAGCCTTTATTCCCTCACAAAGGACCATCCCTAGGACCTGCGAGTGTGATCCCTATTCAAGGGGATCGACCGGAACTACAAAGTTATTCTAAGCCAAACAAATTAATTAATAACTTTTGAAAGGCAGTTACTTTTGTTGGCAATTCATTTTATCTTCTATTTGGTTTCGATTGACATATTATTCTTCCACAATGGCCACCAAAGACCGTTCCATTCTGGGGACTCAAATGTTTGGTTCTGTTTGTGAAACAGCTTTAAAAGAACCAAGCAGTGTACAACACTCCTAATGGTCTTACAATCAGTGGTCCGTCTCTTGCCGTTTGTAGTTGATTTTAGTTTCGAGCCTTCTCACTTGTCGTCCTAATCCTATAAAGGAACTCACTTGCAGTCCAGTATTGTAATCATACATCTACTAACTGTTACTGACAAATTTATCAGTAGTGACGCAATAACAGTGAGATTGGCGCTCATCTCATATTCGTAAAAACCGACGAGGAGATTCAACTTTGCTTAAATTAGCTTGGGTCCTGATGTTTTTCATGGTTGCACTATCAGGGTTATTGATTTGTAACTACCTTGATACCTGAGCTCTGCTGATAACTTCTCGGAGGTGGATTGCGTGATGAAAACCAGTGCATGATCCAGAACGCCCTGTGTACAGTAATCTCTCATGGAACGACCTAGAGTTACGCAAGCGTTTGAGGCCTCGTCGACTTTTTGGTGACAACAGAATCTTACTAGATTTACCAGTGCCACCCAAGATTGCGCAGGCTCAGCTGGAAAACTTTGGAAACCACAAAAACGTTCTTTGGATCTCCTAATTTTCGACGATTTTCTGACCTTCTATACTAATAACAGATTTGCACCAGTCGATCAGTGTTCTAGACGCCATTTCAACAGAGACAAAACTTAAAAGAAGAGGAACGCAATTCAGCTGAGCTCACGTAGGAGTCCTAGGCATTGATTAGAAATCCCGACAGACTACCCTTGATGTAGTCGTTCTTCGTATACCTCATAATTTGCCGTATCTAAAACGAGCCACTGGATAATCCATTTGTATGGGAACGCCATTCTTCAAGCTCCTTAGGATTAAACTTGAGTTGTGGACATCCTGGCTATTCGTGACTAAACAGACACCAGTTGCTTTACCATTCTTGATGAAGATAGTGCCTATCACAGGTTGGTTGCGTCTGAATTGCACAACATGTCCGGTCCCGTTCTTTGGCGTCGTGACAGATTTCAGCGGGGTGGGAGACGACAGAATCGTTTCTTCAGAGAGAAGGTTATCAGTTAAGAGATCTTTCAGTAAGCCACAAGTTGCACCAAGAGTGATTATCTGCGAAATTGTTTTGCATATACTGTGTTACGAAACACATACCCAGGGCTGAAACGCAATGCATACATGTGAGGTAAGCCACCGCGCGTCTGCGTGGCCATTAGCTGAGAGCACAGCAGCATGGGTGAAGAAATACTGTTGCTCTGCGTGGAAATGGGAGTGACTACCAGCTATTGACACATCGCAACTCCGTCAAACAAATGACGCTCAGCCAACTAATTCTCGACTTCACAGGTGGTTGCAGGAAGAATACTACACTACTTAAGGTTTGGAAGTAGATTATGGCTGTGTTTAGAGGAAATCATTAGTTTTGAAAATTTATTCGCCGCATTCACTGGTGTTCGCATGGATGTTAGTCACGTGGAACGTAGAGAGCACTTTGCTGAATGCCTGTATTTCGCGTGAAACAAAACAAAACCTTGTGCTAAGTTCATCGGAGTGCCAAAGTTAGGTCCAACATCTGTCTGAAGAAATCCAAACCTGATGGCCTAGGGCGACCTGTCTTTGTAACCCTGAATCAGCATAACACGATAGGTGCCAGACGTAAATTTGACGGCCACCTCACCATCACGTGAAAGTTGTCCAGCCATTTCAAGCTGGTTGCTCCCGAAAGTGCTATGTCAATAAAAACCACTCAGTTGCAGGGACTTCCACAAGTGATACTCTCCCAGATCCTGTCATGGGGACAATTTTTATAGGAACAACGTCATCTGTTTCTGTATGCACTACATTCCTCAACTAAGTTTAAGTACTTTCTTTTTCACCTCCGGATAAGGTGAGGTGTTTTCTTGCGAAATACCGCCGCATCAGATACTAGCCAATGACAATAAATAAAATTCCTATACAGTTGTCCGTTTTTGAGGTGTCACTATATTTTATGTCAGTGTGGTGATACAAAGCCAGTATCACACTGGCCAGTCTGAGAAAGTTTGGTCGGTAAACAAGCAGAATATGCCTGACACAAGAGTTTACGGGCCAGTGATCCTGTGGATTATAAGGGACAATGGTACACGGCAACGTGGTTTTCTACAGTCCAGAGAGTTTCGAGGCAAGCGGACCAGCTTGGTATTCCTTCTGGCACTCTACAAATCAAGGTGCCTAAGACCAGATAGACAGACAGACAGACAGACAGACAGACAGACAGACAGACAGACAGACAGACAGACAGACAGACAGACAGACAGACAGACAGACAGACAGACAGACAGACAGACAGACAGACAGACAGACAGATAGACAGATAGACAGACAGACAGATAGAGAGACAGACAGAGTTCTGCTTGACTGAAGTGATCTCACAGGTTCAAACACGGTCTCCAGTTAGCATTTTAAACAAGTGACAGATTATTAGTGAACGGTTCACCTAGCTGCACTCTAGCCGATACATGGAGAGATATCGTCCAGGTGTTACTGGATAAAACATATCTGAAAGGCAAGCCCTGTCCAACAGTTCATGGTACTATTCACCTAGAGACCGCACTTTAATTGGTGTGGTTTAAAAATATTTTTCCTCCCCCATCACGACGTCTACCACCTTCCAATTTCGCCATCTCAACCATCTTAGAGCCATGTCCCACATACGGTATCTACGAGAAACTGTTCTGATTCACACAATCAATAGCCTCCCAACGCCTCACAGCCTTCGTGTGGGCCAACCACAACCATTGGCTTAAACGGGCTTTGCGTGGGATGATGATGATGATGATGATGGTGATGATGATGATGATGATGATGATGATGATTGGCGCATCGACTGCACCGCCTTACAACCCTGCCGTACGTTGACTTTACTAGTATACTATCCGCAAAACATGTTCTCCGCTGAACAGAGCTTATTCAGTCTTTGAGAGAGTCCTTGAGAGCCGTATTAATTTACTTATTAAGGAGACATCACTTTGCGAGGTCCAACGATTGTGTGAGTTGCTATGATTATGAGTTGACTTTTGCCAATTCGATCGGCATCAAAATGCGTGGAAATCGGCTAATTCACCGTGCCGCGGCCAAATCAAACGAAGCCGTCGTAAAAAGCATCATGACGGATCAACTATTGAAGAATGAGCGAACTGCGTACACTTGCCCGTATGGTTTAACTCACCCAAACGTTTGCAGTGAACCTTGATAGATATAAATAAATAAAAAATAAAAAAACAAAAAACCTTAATTAACGGGAGATTCAGCGGGGTTCCAGGTGAGTCTCCTGCAGAAACCAAATTGACGGCCTGGTGTAGCACATCCAATTGCCTGGAAGCATCACAATCGAGAGATGAATCCAGATGAATCTCTCGTAAAACCAAATTGATTTGCAAATTAGTGTATTTATCGAAATGAGTCCAATTTGGGTTCAAGTAGAACATAAGGTTGACAGAAACTCAGAGACTGCGCCTACCTGATGAGCCCCAAGAAGAGCGAAACCGGTTGTGGGCTGTCGAAGAATTTTCAGCAACCTCATGAGTAGTGCATTACGTACAAATTGGCCTGTATTTCGCTTGATAAATATCGTTAGAAGAGCTTCCGAGAAAGTCCCTAAGACGTGAAAACATGTCGTCATGTCTCTTCCCACGATAGTTTGATCGTGTATCTTTCTTACGTATACTGACTGAACGCAGTCATACCCGAAGTTCTTTTCTTTTTGCTTTCATAGTGCAATTTCCAGTGATGCAGGTTCCTTCAGTGATAAAGTGTGATGATACACATTACTGCGTTTCAAAACTTTTCATGTTTTAAAAATATTCGAAACAGCAAATCGAGACAACCAGAGTACTACACGGATTGGTTCTTTGTTTGAAGTGTCTCATAGGCAATCACACTATCGATTCGATGACAGACCACCTAACATGTGTGGCCCCGTTGTGTTGCTACATTAAAGCTACATTGGATAGGAGGACCCTCTCAAGAGAAAAAAATCTTTTGAGCAGTCTGCTCAAGTGTTCCTTGCACCCGGCGAGTTCACTGGATATATCGTGCAGTGGAACTGCGACGACTGTTTTCAAGCTAACAGAGGAATCCCGCAGTTTAGATGACGGTTCCCGTCCTGAGAATCTGAAATGTGTTACTTGACAGACAATAATGCAAAGCGTAATGTTCTTCTCATCGTGACAAGGTTTCACTGAATGAAAATCCAGCGAAGATGCTTTATCCGGATTGTTCCCGCGGGCTCCCCAACTAAGCAAGAAGATTAACCGTTCAACCCTTCTTTTTCGTCCATTCTTGGTTAAAATGTTCAAGAATGTAGGACTGGAAACGTATGTCTTCGAGAGTAACACTCCGAAACGACAAATAGTCATGAAATATCGTCCGCCAAATAGTCCCTAAGCGAAAAAAATGTACATCATGGTGGGAACTTTGAAAATGTGAGATCTTTTTTCCTGGTCGAGGGAAAGAAAGTCCCAAACACTGTTGCAATTTATATGCAGATTAAGTTCTATGCGTAGTGCGTCAGCGCCAGCGAAAGTGGACCAGGCTTACTTTTCTCGTACTGTTTTCAACATACCTTTCAATGATTAGATCATGTTTTGTTCGTGTCATGTTTTCTCCGACTGGACGAATGAAAAATATACACTTATGGACATAGGTTTATTACAAAAGTCAGTATTTGTTTTGGCTCCTTCGTGATGTGTACACTCATGCTCGGATAGTCTTACAGGAATTTGATGTGAACATGGGGAAATGGCGTAACTACAGAAGAGTGTTCAACCAAAGGCCATAAATAGGCAAACTTCTTGAGAAGTCCTTGGGTGTCTGAAAGTGCATGTGCAACGACGAAGTTGCTTTTTGTTTTCAGAATATCCGTTTGCACTTTTTGAACAAAAAGAGGTTGTGAACTAAAAACTATGGTCTGATGGAGGAAGAGAAGAGGACCGTTTGAACCTTCCGATAATACTTTATTACTGAACAGTATATATTATATATATATAACATATACGTAATTATATATAACAAATAAGTAATCTATCTAGTGACTCGGCTACCAACAGGAGCGTTCGTATTGATGTTCACCAATTTTTAGGAACTGCGCAAACTCTTCCACATCGGGATACTCATTACAGCGATTGAGTACTTCCACGGCGCTTTGAAAATCTTCTCAAACGGTTACTTCAATCCAATGCTATGTGTCAATTATGCGCCTCACTTGGTGGATCTTACCGGAGTGACAGCGCGCTTTCTTGTACTTTTTTCGTTTGAGACCTTTATGCTGCATTGAAGCGCAAAACTGTTTGTGGATCCTCCCAGTGAGTGTACAAGGTGTGCACGAAAATTTGGACTTCTTGGAAAAGTCCTCCGTTGGAAGGTAACTGCCGAACTTGCGTGCCTATCTGTTGCATTCCCAAACTCCTAGGCCTTTGCTTATGGTTGAACTGTTTGCCGGGCTGCACAGAGTTGTTGCAAACATTTCCACATCAGTTGAGGTGGCATTATCTGCCCAATGTTCTGTAGTGTTGGGACATGTTTCAGCGTTGTTTGAGGAATGTTGCACCAATATATGTATAGGTTTCGCTGACCAGACGGGACCTTTGCTTATGAGTGCGCGTCTGAGTGAATAGGCCGCTTTGTTGGCTGACTGGTATGAGATCTCATTGGTGGAAATGCCGGTGGTTCCTGACCTTGACCTCTCTGATACGTACCCGTTGAACTTTGCCCGTTGTTTTCACGGTCGACCCTGCCAGCCGATCTCTAAGCATGCTGCTCCGTCCTGCTTGAGTTTCCTAGTTGAGTTGACGTAAAGTTTCGCAGGTTAAACTGAGTTCTACACGGTGGTTTTTAAGTATCCTCTAGAAGGTCATGCTTCCAGAAATCCCTTGACTGTTTCGTGTCACTCACTGCCAGGAGCTATACGGTTTCAGGTGTGAACTGCCATTCAGGGAAGCTCCGTTTCGAGACTGTTGGTCAAGGTCAGAGGATAGAACCAGAATGATGTCGTTCTCCAGGTTAGTGGCGACGATTTCAATAAATGGTTGGTGGCCATGAGTGGCTGCTACTGAAATTAACGTCTTCCTGGTAGCTAAGGAAAGTATTGCTACAGCATGGTTTTCACTGAAAAAACAATAAGGCACAACTTTTCCGACGTACCTTGGGGCCATACCTGTCTTTCCTCATTACTGGAGGCTGAACGTGGTGGCCTGTACTTCATCCAGTACAGTTATCCTCATGAAGGAAACACCTGTGGGTAGGTCTATAAGCTGTAACACCCTTTCGGTGCCTAGCTGTAATGCCACCCGAAGGAAGCACGAGGGCTCGGATACTGCCAGGTTGCCCAAGCCCAGACAGAAGATGCAGGGATAGCGAGTTCGAACCACGGACCTTACGGTCAGTAAATTCGCGCTCTAACCACTGAGTCTTCTTGCTCCATCTTGTGGGTAATTTGAAAAAAACATTGTATAATGTTTTCATTCGATCATTCTCTTAGTGAATGGCTGGAAGCTGGTCAAACTAACTGGTGTAACGGTGGATACTACCGATGAGGCATGCGAGTAGTATGTTTTCTGGTTAATCCGCTTCGCTTTGTAGCACTTGCTTGCATTTGAGTAACAGTCAATTAACATCCAGGAAAGTTCAGGAAGACGCGTTCAAGGAGAAGATGGATATTTAGTTTTGTAAACGAGATGCATATGAGAGTTTTGCTCCCCCGTCCACCAGTCTGCAACTGTTAAGTTGGTGTTTCTCTAATAAACAACTTCGCAGCGAAGGCCTTCTTCCTTTTTACTGGTAGCTAAAAATACTGTTGTCTTTCGGGTAGTTTAGATAGGCACCGACAAAATTTTTGTACTGTTATCCCTTTTCACCGATCCAAACGGAGTCTGTTGACACAGTAGGCCTGAATGAACCTGAATTAAGCAGTTGAACCTGGAAGCAGTTGACCATTATTGCTCCGGTGAAGTGAGGACCAGGTAGCTTAACATTTCATCGACGATTTCCTTTGTCTAAACCATACTCATATCATAGGGATTGTGAACACGTGCTAAACGTTCAGCTGGAGATAAGGCAGTGACAGTGACGCATCAGTAAACTTGGCCGAGAAATCACTTCCGGTGATCTCAGGGACTGACTCCGTTGTTCGACAAACGGAATTTCAAGAACAGTCGGGACAACAGCATAAAAGGTCACGTGCACCACACCTACCTATAGTTGCGATTGGATCGTGATCACTTCAACGTCAGTTGGACAAAAACGATTGGATATGTGCAGAGTTGCTTAGACTGAACATCACTCACATTCCCTCAACACCAATCATGTACTGCCCACTTGCTTTCAGTCCTACGGTCAATTAGTTTAAGAATTAGTTCCTTTTTCACTATCGAATTCAGCAACGAAAGCGCCGTTAGCGATAAAAATATATGTCCCTCATATCCTGACGTCCCTAGTAAGCATTAGCAAAAAAGGGTGCAAAACACCATCACCGTTGTAGTAACTTGATGGACTGTGACCACAAACGACGAATTTGCTTTGTAAAACGTATCCTTGTCAAGCCTCTACCACCGTTGTTTAATTTGGCTTCCCGCGCGTTAACGCGCATAGATCAGGAATGATCCTTTTATGGTTTATTACGTCCGTTGAAGGATGCGGTGGCGTTCTGGCGTAAGCCAGAAGTCTGTCTTTGGTACAGAGTGAATTACCACTAATTAGTTACTAAAGTGGAATTCCAGGGTGAATTAAGTTCACACGTGCAACGTGGGGCGATGCCCGTGGTAGCTCAATTGTTGGATCACTCACAAATAAACTGTAGGTAGTTGGTTCGAGTCTCATTGAATAGCTCTGCAACTTCTGGATTAATCAAGCTTCACGGGTTGTGCTGATTAAATCAAGTCAGCACCACAATGGGGGCACATAAAATCATATGGGTATCCGCGGATCTCATACACTTACTTTAGGGAAGATTATTTAATTTTTGAAACTCCATCAACCTGCTTCTTAAGGCGTTCTTTTACTTATGAGGGTAACCCAAAGAACCGAAAATGCATTCCGTATGACATGGGGTTTCCGAGACCAATAGTCTGCAGAATCCAGGGGTTCTGAGCGATGTTGAGGAGGCGGCTGAAAGGCCTGCATGTTTCCCTTTATTGAAACTCGGCAGATCTTCAGTGAACGGTAGAAGGTGTTAAAGAGAGAGGCCGGTCACACTCCCCCTCAACAAGACATTCTGTAAATGGTTGCTTTATACATAACAAAAGGCGCGTTTTGTTTGAAAATGCCATCAGTTTATTGCTTTCTATTCTCTAAAAATGGTCGAAGTTTCCTAGCAATCGACTGTTAGACTGATATGGATCCAAAGGCGCGAGCACCGTATCGATTTCACTTTGGCCTTTAGTTTACGACTTTCCAGCGTCATTTTTCTTTGTACTTGGCTCTAGTAGACTTTTCCAAAGTCAACTTGCATTTCCTGTTAAAAATGCAATTTCTTTCGGCCCTAATTAAAAGAACTATGAACGGTTCCTCCGACTATATCCCAACCACATTCCCCTTTCAGTTTACCGTGTCTAATACGTTGTACAAATTGACAATGACCAACTTTTCGAAAGTTTTTGGGGATATTCCTGATGAGACAAATTTTCAATGTTTTTTTATTAGATTGTTGTCGATTAGAAAAACAACTCAACTAGGTTCCTTTCTCTTTTGCTAGACATGGAAAAAAACCTTTCCTGTCCCTGGCGGGTTCCATAATCCTGGCAGTAAAAGGAGACTCGTGAAATTTTCGAAATATTCACGAAACATTCACCCGACATACTCATCTCATACTCTGCTTAATTTCAGTGAATTCGCTGCCCTTGATGTTACGAGCATTGGTTGGGCTCACCTCTTTGCAGAATGCTTTTTCCTCATTGTGCCGACATCCGTTTGAGTACCAAATCTCTCAAAATAGTCCTTGATCACCGCATCTGCTTGATCGCAAATTGTAAAACTCTAACTTGTTTCCCCAACCTTGCCGTAGTTTTCCTGCCTACATGTCCTGGATGTGTTCAGAGGAGGCAAGGTCTACAGAGTACACGCATTAGTTATCAGTAGTTATCATAAGCATGCTTGAAATGTGAAAAGCTTCTTCATTCCGCCACAGCATAAGGTCACATTTGCGGAACGACTGATCCCAACTATCGTAAGACCGCGTTTGGCGGAGCTTCAAAAGATTCTGTCAACAGAAAAGAAAATAACCGCTCTCAACGAGTGTTCTTTCAGTCGATGGCTCCAGTAGGTCTGCTCTTCAGATAAAAAAAATTCGCCCGACTGGTTTATGGTTTGACTAATTAGACTTTAGTATGGCAGCAAAATCCTAATGAAACTTTGTGCTGTAAGACTGAAAGACCAAACTAAATTTCAACGACCATCCTTCAGTGACCATGGGTACGTTACGGCTGGTGAACCGAGCAATCTGCACCTTTCAGCGGCTTAGTGGAGCACCAGCCAACAGAGGCCAAGATTCATTTGGAGTGTGGCACTGCAGAGTGTGGCAAACCCAATGACGTACTACACAACTGAGCAGGCGCAGTCTATTCATAGGCAAGCCATAGAATACCGATCCCAAGAGTTAATTCCACAGACCCCTCGTGTAACCGTAAAAATTGGAGGGCTGCTGGAGGTTACCTGAGTGACTAACTTGGATATGCAGTTCAAAGTGCCAACGATGCGATTGTCTGTCCAATTTGATCAAAAATGTGGTATTTTATTTTCACATGGTTTCTCATGAAGGCAGTCGTGTTGCTGTCATGGGGAGTACTGGAAATCTTACGCAAATTTCGAGCCTGTTGATTAGAAGACTTAACATTTAGAACCTTTAAGACCACGTGGATCGATATTACAACGCTCTGTGGAGAATTCGGTAAAATGTGACCTGCAGGACTCCTATGCCTTTTGGAGAGGCTTTGATATCAGTTGCGCGTTATTACGTTACTTAATTTCTTCTGTGTTCGTTAACGATGAGTCCCTTAAAGATCAATTGAACCATTTTGTTTGATTGGTCCTAGATCCATGGCTTTTCACTGCACTCACAAAGCGATCGATTCGAGCAAATGCAGCCAGTGTGATTTGGAGCTCTCAGCGAAAAACGTTAGGAGATAGATTTTTTACGTGAGTAATCGACTCAAATGTTGACATTAGTGTCTGACTCCGTGAAACGGACGACGAACGAAAGCTCCAAGTCCTCCCAGTTGATGCCGGTATCCCTCTCAACTTGCTCACCTTATCAAGCCAGCGAAATCTACGCAGCTGGTGACACAGGTGCTCACAACATCTCGAAAGTTGATTTTTCGGGTTTCCGTGATCAGCAAGACTTACTACGTCTAATTCTATCCATAAATACTTTTCATTATATGTACTACTCACAAGGTTGCTGAAGATTCTTTGTAGTTTGCTGCAGCTTGCCTTCCTAACCCCAGTGTTAGTTAAACACACACTCACATGCTCCGGCTTGACATCTATTCACCCATATTGTTTTGTTGTTTTAACCGCTAAGCTGTCATGGCGATGTACTTTAACTCGGTCAGACGGCACGCACCGGTTGACCTTGAATTCGTTTGGCATCACTGAGCCCGATGTTCCGTCGATCGCCTCCTGGTTGAAAGTCTGTTCATCACTGTGAGCAGTCTTGTCCTAGGGGTCAGAAGCTTTAGATAAAGGACGCAAATAATGAGTAATCCTCACTTCAACATCCGGGGTATGGCATCAGTTTCATCATTGCTGATCACATCGCTTTAACGTTTGGTACGCTGAAAATAAGTAAACCTGGGTGTTTTCTCTAACCCAAATGATGCAAACCGAAGGCGGCTGTTTTGTAATATGAGGATAAGCCCGAAGAACGTTTTTTCGCGACTCGAGTTTCCAGGTTTTTGCTACTTATTTCCACAGTATTTGCAGTTCATTCGGTTTGGATGGTTCTTCAATTCTCAGTTAGTTAGTTGGTCCTAGATTAAGCAACAAACGACGATTTATGGTCAACATAGCGTAACGATCCATGCCATCTAATCAAACATTCAGGATTGTTACATCCGAAACTGCGGTGGTGCCGTCGTCAAATTGTGTCTCCTGGGGATTCGATTTGTTACAAATGTGAGCCGTCATGTTTTGTATATTCTGAGAAAAAAAGCACTTTGCTTCTTGATAAACGAACATTCTGTCTGGGAATTTTGAAGTCAAAAGAGCTTCCTGTAACGAGCTGAGTATGCGTAAATTATCATCCGTCAGACTCATGCTGTTTACCTGCCAGATCCGACTTGATTGCAACTGCTTGTCGCTCTAATCTCCGCTCTCTAGTTCTTGGCAAGTATTCCGCGCTTAACTTGATGTGACTGATTCCACAAATGGTAATGCTGTGGATCATAAGTAGTTCGGATGCGTTGATTGATTTTTGGTCTGTTCGCCGAGCATGGCAGTTGGATTGCAAACGTTTCATCACCAATCAAGGTGACATCGTCTAGGCGGGGTTGAATGACGACGATGTCACTTGGATTGGTGATGAAACGTTTGCAATCCAACTGCCAAGGTCGGCGAACAGACCAACAATCAATCAACGAATGGTTTCGTATGTAATGACCAATAAAATAAAGAAATGAGTTGGACATTTATATGTATCGGGAAAGAGTAGCTGGAATGGGTAACGTTTGAGGATGCCGTTCTGCTACCACTATGGTTACTCTGGTCGATTCCTACTCTCAGACGTGTCCGTCTCCTAATATTTTTTTCTCCTGTCTTTTTCCTACTGCTGATAAGCACAGAGCTATCAGTATTCCTTTGTAGCCGAAACAACTTTAAGTGAAGTCCTGGACTCGACAAACACACTCATTTGCATATCAATTTGGTTTTCTCTGGGGACTCTGTTTTGGTATTCTTCAACTGCACAAAGACCGCCTCATGTTTCACTCGGTATAATAATTTAAGTAACACAGTACATTCTCATAAAGGAATCTTCGCAACGTTTGCTAAAAACTCTTCAACAGCCCACTACCCGTTTCACAGTCTTTGGCGCCCATCAAGTAGAAACAGTCCATGAGGCCCCGGTGGAGAATATCGTAAAAGAGAAATTCAGTTGAGCCAACCGTAAAAAAACAAACTTGTTTACTAATGAGTACCTAGTTTTGGACTGCGCCTGCCTGACAAGCCCCAAGTAGGGTGAAGCCGGTTGTGGACAGCGAGATGGCTTGAGTGGTTAGAGCGCGAATTTACTGACGGGAAGATCGACGGTTCGAACCCAACCCCAGCCTCTCGACTTCTCCTGTCTAGGTTTGGGCAACCTGGCAGTATCCCATTCCTCCTGCCTCCTTCTGGTGGCATAGCATCTAGGCACCTAAAGGGTTATACAGCTGAACGATCGATTTTTATGAAGAATTTTCGGGCGTAAACTGCACAAAAACCAGAACAACCCTGCTTTAAAAATAAGTTTAATTGATGTTTCACAGAAGACACTTGTTTTGTGTTTGAAGACTTTCTCGTCTTAGCCTACATGCCCATCTGGACTTGGGTAAGTCGACAGTTTCCAAGTTATTGTGTTTTTTTGTCGAAGATCAAGTCAATTGGATCAAGTCAATTGCTGGGCCTATTAGGACAAACCTAAGGTCACAATCAGCTGACAATTCGATGTGACTGAGTCTAGAGATTTGTGGCACTGATGCGTTCCATGTTGCCCTTTGCCACCACTATGGTCTCTTTAGTAAATTTTATCTTAGAGAAACAGGATTTTACTGGTCCTCTGACATTCGCCTTATTTTTTGTTGTGCCGTCACAACAACAATGGATAGTTGAATGTGCCATAAATTACCACAGTGTAAGATGTGGACAAGAGACATGCGACTCCCCTGAGTTGAAGCCAAATCCGTCTGAATCCAAGGTTCTGCTTGTGATTTTATTGTTGAAGACGCCGCTATCAACACGTGAATTCTGTCAGCGTCTCACAAATGTAACAACCTGGCTTGTAACACGTGTGAGACAAAACGAAGTGTGTGCATCTGCCAGCTCCCCTCTTCCCACTGTGCGAGGGTTTAAATCTCCAACACTGTTGACGTCTTGTTGCATAGACGCAGCTCGAGTTTCCGGACCAGGCTCCAATGAATTTGCTTGGTATGAAAGATTAGACAACAGTTGCTGTATCATGCTATAACGTTGCAATACAGGTGAAACAGGAGAACATTCAGATTTGTTTTGACCCAGACACAACGGCTAAACCACTCCATATATTTTTTAAAGACATGGGAACGCTAGTCCTATAGACTGTCTGAGATGTCCACCTCGGATCTGGTGGGTAATTTGAGCAAGGTTTTGAAGGCGGTTGAAAACAGTCTAGCAGATTTTCGTTAGCCATGTTAGTCAAGATGTCCTCCCCAACAGGAAGTAGCTTCATCACAAAGAGATGCTGGAATGGTTTACAGCAAGTCCTTCGCTTTGTGTACAGAGAAGATACTGAATACGATAGCTACCTGGTGGCTATATAAGTAGCTGTCCAAAATGGTCATACATATGGGCGTGAGTCGTTGGGGGTCTCTTCGGTGACCCGTCTCACCAAACTAAGCACATCTAGCTTTCTATTTCTCTCAGACCTCAGTCGAGCATTGCAATACAGCTTATCAAGATGGTCTTCGTTCTAGCCCCCAAACGCTTTCAGCTTGGAGGTACTATCAGGTGAAGATGGCTCGCGACCAGACAAAGCCCTTTAAAGGGTTCAGCGTGAAGCTCCCCCGAGCAATGGCACAAACGGATGGCATACCGTGTAAAGCTGAACTGATGTTCTGAGTGAAAGGACCTTGAGAGTGAAATCTGGTGGATGTTGAATGACACTTATTTACTTGAAATAGGCATTCTGTTGGCTTAAATGCAATATTAGCTGTCCAGTAAATGGCTCAGATCAGTACTGAAGATAGCCAAAAATGCCAGATATCGGACTTGTTGCGCTAACTGACTAGGAAGTCCTGACGGGTGGGTCAATCGATCGAGGCGTCGGATAAACTAATTAAATCCCGTAAGCGTGAACACGTTCTTCTCTTCAGGCGCGAAAATACTAGTGCGTACAGCTTGCACATGCTAACACGCTCGCCTCGCATGTCACATATACGGAATTCGAACCCAGGCACAATCAAGGATATCCAGTGCTGATGAGCTCTAACAGGAGTGAAACTCTAGTCCATTGGTTGCCCCCTCTTGGTGTGCACTCACCAAAGCAACTGCGAACGACTGTTCAAGCGAGATTGATGTGAATTTGTGGCTTCTACAAATTCCGGAAATACCAACAACTCAACTGTCTTTTTTATCTGGTAATTAGCACCAGATCACTTCCGCGCCCTTCCAAACGCGTGTACAGCATTTCGTGTCTTGAGCTCTTGACTGAAAATGGCGAAACCATCATGAACATCACCCATTACGCAAAGTTACCTAGTTGTCATTAGGGAAACAAAAAAAACTGATAGCTTGTCAATTTGTCTTCAGAAAATACACACACCATCGTTAAATGCTGCACGTAGAATAGGGAACGGAAACGTCTGTCGTAACCAGGGAAACATCCTATTGTCTAACAGGTTTTCCACAGTTTTCGGTTAAACTATGGGCCAAATCTGCTGACAGTTTGGCAGTTTGGCGCCAGAGTTTTACCAGGTAAATTCCCGTTCATTTTCTGACAAGAAACAAGGTAACCTGATTCAGTCACCATTTTTCAATTGTGTAGAAGATACATTTGACGATTATGGGAAGGGGGGAATCCAAAAACACGTGGTGCCAACAGATACTGGACTTTAGTTTTCAATGTTTGCTCACTGTAAGGAATTTACGTGCATAGCTTTTGGTACCTTTGCTGAGTAGGGACCGATTTTATAAACGATGTCTTTGGTCTATATGTATGTATATATGTATATGTACATAAATATACAGGGTGTCTCATAATAAACGCAAAATTTGATTATTAATCAAACGCAACCAATTAAAGAAAGGCTAACAAAGTTTTTTATTGTTAGTAGCCTCATAAAGGAGGTTTTGCATGCAAGTGTTGACACTTCTTTTTTATTTACGATGAATGTCAGCACGCGCATTGAAATTGTGAAACTCTATTATTCCCTTGGTGGAAGCGTCACCGCTGCACTTCGTGGTTACAAAACCAAACATGGTTTCATTAAAGATCCTCTCACCGTGTCGACCATTACATGCTTGGTTGCGAAATTTGAGTCCACTGGACCTGTGTTGGATTTTCCTGGCAAATAGAGAAAGTCTCTGAGTGATGAAAGAGCGCCCATTGTACAGAATGCCGTCGAGCGATTTCAGTCCCAGAGCACCATGGCATCTTTGTCAATAACTCAGGTGTCTCAGTTGACTGGCATTCCCCGCGCTAGCGTGCATCGTATTATGAGACGCCACCTTCATCTCTACCCGTATCATTTTATTTTATTACAAGACACCATGAAAGTAGACAAGGAGCAACTTGTCACGTTCGCTAACTGGCTGCTGGACAATGAGGAAATCGTTCCCAACATTTTGTAGAGCAATTTCCTGATGAGAGAGACATTGCTCGTAGATTTCCAAGCTTTTGGCCCACGAAGTCACCCGATCTCACACCTCTGGATTATTGGTTTTGGGGAATAATCGAGGCTTGCGTATATCATGAAAATAAACTGAAGAATTTGGTGGTGTTAAGAGCAAGAATTGATGAGGAGTGTGCACGAGTGACGCTTGAAGAAGTTGTCTCACATCTCATACCGTCTCCAACTTGTTATAGAAGAAAGGGGCGATTTTTTAAAGCATCTTTTGTAATTCCAGTTTGTTTACAGTAAACCTCCATAATGTGCGTAAGTTAACATAAAAAAATAAACGTTCGTATTATTATTGATGTTTTAACGTGTATATTATTTTTTGCGTCTATTACGAGACACTCTGTATGTATATATATATATATATATGTATAAGTGACAATAAATATATGTATGTGACGAGTTACCATGTTGATTAAAACACTGCGCCGCCCAAACTGAATTGTGACTGTAAGATAGCTGAGTAGTATTCCAGTAAAACCAATAATTCACGTGATGTGATCAATTTGCTCATGGGCCCAGTGGCTTTGTAAGCCATCTGCTAACCAAGTCGTCTCTCGCCCTATCCTGGAGGAATTTTTCTTATTTTTAATGCGGGCGTACTTTACGCTGTGACGTTTTCGGTTTAGTTTATCCCTCATCTAGCCGTGTAAGACAATGTCCTGGAAAAGAGTACGAACCATGGTTTTTGTTCCCTCAAAAGAATTCGAAAACACACCCACGAGGGTTTCAATTTTCTTGGTCGTTTTTGGTTTATTGCCCAGGCTAGAAAGCTGGACCCTGGTTTTACGCTTCAAAAAATCGATTGCCATCGCGTACTCAAGGGAGTGACCAGGCTACAGATGAAACAGTCGTTTGCAAACTAGTTCATTTTCCAAGTGGTTATAAATAACTCTGTACTGTTGGGCATGACGGACCAAATGACAAAGTTTACGCATCACGCATACTATGTGTATGTGGAAAAGCACCTTTTTTCCATAGTTTACAAAGTGGGGATTTTGCAGGGCTTAACTTGAGTTGGAATGACGTACGCGAATACGAGAGTAGCATTCACTCTGTTTGGTGGATGAAACGAAAAAAAGTGCTTCAACCTTGTAGAACAAATTCGATTTTGTCAAGCAAACGCAGCGTTTGTCTGTGTAAACTCGGAGTCTATTGGTAGAAAATGACCTAGTCTGCCAAAAGCTAGAACCCCCCTTAATATAACTCACAACACTTTCGAACTTGATGGGCGTTTCTGTCACTATTCTGCGAGTTAATCCTTGAGACTGATCAAGAAATCCACACAGGCAGACGACTCTTACTGTTCATCTGTGGATCTGGTGCGGCTAACCAATTTTCTTGGTAAGCATGCACTCTTTGTGATCACGTTGGTGTAAAAAAAATCGAACGACCTAAGACGGCTACGTGTGCAGCCAGATTCGTTTAAGCATGTTTACTGAAGACCAACAGACATACATACAGTGGTGTTGTCGGGTAGATGTCCGGATTTCTAACCCCATCACGGCCAAGGATAGGCGTTGCTTATCAGCTCTAATAAGAACAAAAGTGGAATCCACGGCTTCCGCCATTCGGTGTGCGACCACCGCAGACTGCTCTCCATGTGTCAAAAACAAAGTGTACCAATTTTGACTTCAAAGTTCCAGTCATCACACACTATCCATTGTAATCAGTTTCTAAGTTTATAATCCATGACAATGGTTTTATCGGTTTACGCTTAAAGCGCGACAAAAATAGCTTGTTTCATGCGGTATGTTAAGCTAAAATGTAACACGCAAAACTTCACGAAGTGTGCTAACCTGTTTCATTTCCAAATGAAATTTCGTCATATCAATGAAACCAGTCTACGCTGAAAAGCCGGGTAGCACTAAACTGCGCGTTATTGGAAACTCCCCTCGAGAAATTCAGAGACCTTCGGCCAAGCGTGACTGAACAGCAGTGTGATTAGCTCGCACTCAGACAGGCTACAGCTCGTTCCATTTTTCAGTCCAAGAAACTACAGCACAGGGCCACCTATTGACTGGCTACTCGAGAGTCGAGTTCTAAACCACTGACTGGTTGATGATTAGGTGAGATCTTGCAGATTTCATTTAACATTCGTCCTTTTCTACTCTTGTAGGAACGCGCCGACGAGTTACACGTCAGCACTTTCGAACTTGGGAAATTGGGCAGGTGTTAAAGGCACCAAACTCTCGGAGCAATTGCCCAATTTAGACGTTAGTCCGACCTCGATAACAGTTGATAGCACCTTAATATCTTGGGGGGGGGCTTCCAGGTAAACTGGTTACAGTCTGATGCTACAACTCTGAGGTTACTGCAGAAGTTTACTCCCAAGTTTGCAATCCGAATTTACCGTAAGACTCAAGGAATTTTCGTCAAGTTAGAACCAATTTACACGAATCTAGGGCTCACTTTCACCCCAAAAACATGTTTTTCCTCTAAAACAAAGCCAATCCCATTTATTGAGAGAAGTGTCTCTGTTTCTGGAGTTTAGGGCACTGAATTGACTTCCTTGTTACCACTTTAAACGGCGATCCGTTTGGAGAGAGATAGAGTGGGAGAGATATTGTTACAAGTATCTCATTAATGACCAGCGTTTTTCCGAGCACGTGATCGCTGATGTAACTTTTCAAGTTCTCTGCATTTCCAACAGACTGTTTAAATTTCCAAAGTCAACAGTGAACATTCAGTCAAATTTAGATTGTAGCGAGGTGGTCATATTCTGAACGTTGGAGCGTTCGTCCATACGGTCGTGGTGAGACGGACGTTGTTGTGGTGTAAACCAGGGAGTTATTGGACTGTCACCGTTCTTTTTTGTTTCATGGACCCGGAAAAACAGACTGAGATACCATTACCAGCTGCGCCCTTCACTAAAATAGATCAATAGCACGGTTGATTGACTCCACAGAGGCAATCGGCCGCTATAGCTACCGTCTGGAATCAGGATAATGTAACTTCCTATCACCGTACACCGATGTTAGAATGTTTACTCAACATGCGATTGACAGATATCCGTCAGACAGAACACTCAAAATCACCGACACGCCCAGTCATCTGTTTTCCTCAATAATGCCTGAGGTGTTTGAGGAGATAACGTGTAGCAAGTTTAGGGGAACAACACGACCAGTTTGTTCTAGGAAAGTGTCGATAGTTCCCCCAAAAGATCAATAAATTCACTGGTCAGCCCATCCCCAGTACAGATGTTTAATGCATGGCGGCTGAAACAAAACACGAGAAGCACAGGATCAAAGGCATCATGCGCTTCTCGTACCCAAGTCGCATTTTCAGATCGCTTGTGGAAATGGAACAGAAATGGAACCAGCCCGGTCCTAGACACCGTGATCGCTCAGACCTCGTGGCAAGCGTGTTCTGCGTAAATTACATGACCTCCGTAGAAAGACCGGGTTCACCTCCTGAGCTCTAAGAGCTGGTCTAACTATGATTTATCTTCTTGATGCACTTATTAGAATAACGTGCGCCACAAATCAGGTTACGTTCCGCCTTTTCTTTAACCCACTTCATGTTCTGCATTATCTTTTCGTCCTTTCGGTCTGCAGAACCAACGTTTGGTGATTTTGTGAAGCGGGTTAAAAAAGTTGCGTTGATTCCGAAATGAGAGTCTTAAGTACACATCGCGTGAACAAAAAAACACTCTTGAAAGAGAACTCAAATCGAGGATGATCAGCTGATCAGGCTGATGCACCTGAAAATCGCAGCCGAGTCACCACACCTCTTCTTAAATGATTAACGTTTAAGGTTTTTCTTCAATGTGACTAGTGAACTTCTTGTGGGACTTCTGCAACGTACTAGGTGTAGAAATCCCCCAGATGAATGTGAAACCCCCTTGGTTACCCAGTCAGTTGAACACTCTCATGAGAAGCGGGAGGCTGGTGATTCCAGCCCGTTCCCAGGCCTGTCTTTTAGTTCATGTTACTTGTAACTTGACAAAGGTCTACTAAATACCATTCTACGTTCTACGAGTATGCCCATTTAAAAAAACTTACCAGCTCACCTGGGGATTATTTCGATGGACAGAAATAACATACTTAATCAATAATTAAATAAAAATGAAAAAAACGAGTCAAAAACAAAATAAATACGTTGCAACTCGAACAAATTCGTCTAAACAGTTTGGAACGAAAAAAACCCATTGAATGGCTTGTATTCAGGGGCTGTTTCTGCATATCGTGTCACAGATTAGGGGGTTGATTCTATTCAAATCAAGGAAATATTCTTGCACCTAGGGGTAGATTTTCAGGAACTCAGTAAAAAGGATATCATGTAAACCTTACGAATACTTACAGGTGGAAGATAAAAGACGGGAATTTTAAAAGAATCATTCTATCTTCCTGTTTAGCGATAATCGAGCAGAATAAAGGACCACATGGCTTTCAAAGGTATGCATAGGCAGCAGCTCGATTCCTAAACACGTACGCGATTTCTAAGTGCATTGGGGAAAATCAACATCCAAGAGTGGAGTAACACCTGATAACTCTCCACTTTAATCAGAATGCTTGAAAAATGGCGAACTGAATCAAGATACATGAGCAGAGTCCGAAAAGTGCAAATAAGCCTTACACAAATCTAATTAAGAGAATACGGTCGGGGAAAAACAGAAAAGAGAGTAACATAATATTCTATGTGATTGAAAGGTCCCGATGCGTAAAACAGAGATTCTTCTAACCTTAAGATGTGTTTTTGTCCAGGTGAGTTTATAGTACAACGGGAAGGTGTGCTGCTTGAGTGAACAGGACTTCGGGGAGTACCGCTGAAAGAAGTGGGCAGTGCATGGTGTCCCTACGTTTGCTTGAGGCTAAAGTTTGTATCATCACACTAGGAAACCTGATAAGCACATTGAGTAAGGATATTGTCATAAAATTTGTGCCTTCAAAACTCATTCATAACTAAGTGGGTCGAAAGATTCTGTATTTGCGCAAGTTTCAGTCCCCTTTGTTCTGAGGCAAAAGGGTTTCAGAAGGACTCACAATACTTCAAACTGCCGTGGTCCACGTGTCTGTCTGAAATCCGGTTTCAGCAGAACATAGGATGAAATCGTGGATTGCAACTTATTCAGAATGCCAGTTAAAAATCACGCATTAATTTGCAACATCAAATTCTTCTGCAGATGCGAAAGTTTTAGCCACTCTGTTGGTAATATGCGACAAACTTGTCAGAGTTCGTCCTAACTGACGAAACGCTCCAAAGGGAAGGCCTCTCGAATTCTAGATCGTCACGGCTTGTGATTATGCTGAATTCAACGAGTGATGACATCGGACGGTTGCATTAACTGAAATTTTGACATGGTCAGTAGAATGTGCGAAAGTTTTGCACCCTTTGTATCTAGTTTGCGAAAACCACAGGATCGAATGACCTAGGTGAAACAAACAAAAGACAAACTTTCTAACTTGACGCGTACCATTCTTCCGGTGCAAAGTACTTGGTGGCTATGTTGAATTTGATCCGCAAAACTCCTCAGACGTGAGCTATATGTTGGAACTTCCAGGTTTGTTTGAGGAGTTTTGTCTTCTGTCCGCTTCAAATGTTGCTGGATCCTTTTTTCAAGAATCCAGCTTTTCAACGGCCTTTTTGTTGGTGGGCACCAATCAGTTGCACAAGCAGAAGACTGAACAGTACGAAGCTGGGCGCCTATTGACAGACGAATCTTATCGTCCAGGTTAGTACGTAAAATATACAACTTTTCGAGTTACTTTCACCGTGTTGTCTCGCAAGAAACCAGTAAGAAACTGCCAGCTTTTAGTAAAATGAACCTTTTAAAGCTAGTATATATATATCAAGGCGATGATTGCGGATAAGTGCATGGTACGATATGTTGCATAACTTGCTTCGAAAGTCAAGTTAACTGTTCACGACACGACACTACTTATAATGTCGCTGAAAATGTCTTGACAGTTTACTGCCGATGTTCACATTCCTCGTTGTTCTAAAGGCAAGCAAATTAGCTGACGTGAATATCCTGTGTGCAGTTGCAAACCTAGTCGGAAGAACTTTGTGCTACATGTGGTAAACAGTGCCAAAGGGCTCTTGGTGAACTGTCGATCCAGGGTTCCGTGGTGCAGAACTATCCACCGATTGAACGTTACTCATTTGTAACCTTCAGGAACCTGGTGGGATAGCATCCCGGACATTTTCTGTTATTTGCCTGACTGAAAAAGTTTGTCGTCCCAATTCTGTCGTGCACCAGTAAAGCCCCAACCCTAATAAAAGGAGGTCAGTTTATTCACTACGTGATTAAGCTGACTAATTGTTGTGATTGTTTTCCAAAACAAACCAGGAAAAACAATTTGTCCAAAAACGCTCAGCTCGTTCCGAAATTCGACTGATTAGGAGCGCGAGTTTGCTAAAAATAGACTGATTTGTGTGTCTCATGCTTGTGTGTACGCAGTTCGCATGACCCCACTGTCCCCGATCATAACGCACCCGCAACCACCTCCCCCCCCCCCCCCCCCCCCCCCCCCCCCCCCCCCCCCCCCCCTAGCACTAATCAGATTATTACTACCGCGAGTATATATGCAAAACACCCATAGTGCGATGGATGTTTGAGCGGATACTGGACCACACACTAGGTTGGCGATTTCTAGTTAGTCGGAGAGAGACACAATGACACGCAAACAGTGCGAGGTGATCCAGCACGAAGTTTGTTGTGAAATTACCATAAACGAACATGATATGACAGTTGCTCACTAGTAGTCCACGAGAGATCACTGCTAATATAGAATAGAGTTTTGAAAGGCCACCCTAACTCAATAGAGGGGGGGAGAGAGAGGTAAATTATTGTCACACAAATATATATATATATCCTTACCTGGATATATGTAGGATTGTTCAACATTAAGCGGAAAAAAATAAATTACCTAGTTTGGTCATGAAGTTCTTGCTTGATGTTGACTGAGAAACCTTCACTTGTCACCCTCCTGCAGAGTTTAAGTTATCTACCCAGAGGGATTCTGAGTTTTCTGCAAGATATCGTCTGTAATCACGTCGGTTTGTCAGTATCGAGTGTTTAGGCAGTGGTATAATCAAGGGATCGATTTACCTAGAGCATCCCTATTGCATGCAGCAACCCGAACGTCATTCACGCAAACACCGGAACATACAGTACATCAGTATTTGTTCAAAACTGTTCAGACGATTATCTATTTGCACGCGTGTCACACCCTGTTGTCCCCCTGTCATTACGTGTGATGTATGCAATGAAATCGGTAGCAAACAGACGTTGGAGGTGAAATTTTCGCCCGACATCTTGTCCACTCAACCATGTCTGTTTTCGTGAATTCCTCTTACGGTCATCCCAAAGTCCCTGAGTGAAGAGTTCTCATTCCTCAAAGGTTTCACAGGTGCGAAGCTTGATAGTTTATCTGACTTAATGAAGGGTACAGATGTGTCAGTGAATTGACTGACTTTTCAGGTGCTCAAGTTCAGACGCCTTCTTCTCAGCAACTTCACACTCCCCTGTAATCACGTTGTGTCCAGACATACATCTCCCACTCTGAAAGTCTGATGGCTTCAAAACTTGGTGGACATGTTTTTGTTCAGGAAAATTTTGCATGCTCATGACAGCAAGACTCCTGGTCATTGTCGTTCAAAAAGCTCGTGTAGAACATCGTGAAAGCGGTCCACCAAAATCAGTCCTGGTCGTTTTTCCGCCATCATCCATCATGTTGTCTCCTAATAGTTGACGGAAGATGGTAAAAGGAAATTTGAACCTCGCGATGTTGGTAATATGAGGGTGTCGGATCGACCGTCCACTACGTGATGGTGCAACAGATGACCATGTTTACGGAATGGATAAACGAGTTCACAGGGTGCACACTTTGTGTTCATCACCACGCACTGAATGAAGCTTCTTGTGTGATAATTTTACTTATTTTGATTATGACTTTGTGTCCAGGATTGAAGAACTCATGTTGTAGTACCACTTTTCTAATTCGAATAGGTAGTAATGCAAAGAGCTTGGCGATTGATTTGCAAACGTTTCGTCACCATTCTGGGAGACGTCTTCAATGCGCTGTTGGGTATGATGATGTCTCTGAAGATGTCTCCTGAAGATATCTCCTCGAATAGTGAGGAAACGTTTGCGAATCAATTGCCAAGCTCAGTGAACAGATGAACAACCACGTGATCAAATACCAGAAATGCTCTTCACCCTAATATATTCGTTAGGTCTGAGGAGTTTGAGCAATGACAAACGTGTACTCTTCACACACGTTGATATTTCGTTAGACATTGAATTGCTGTTATCGTTTATTTTTGAAGAGCACGGTCACAAACATAAAAAGTAAATCCAAGAGATAGACGTGGAAGGGTTTACAGGAGAATATTAGATGGAACGAGGGAAGCGCCCCACACCATACTTCTGTTCAGACAAGATGAATCCCAACGTATGTAAAAAATATCTTGTATGGAAACAAGCGTATGCAGACCAGCAACTGAAGAAAAAACGAACAATGCTAAATAAACCCTCATGCTGTTCAAGCTCTCTTGAAAACAGCTCCTAATGCGAAGAAACCCAAACCCAGGGCTAACTCTGCTCAAGCGGACAACAGTGGTTCACTTAATTGGCAATATGCATATGTTCTAATGACTATCGATTTTTCGGGGCTTTTTAAAAAAAACCATGCTCGTTATATGATGGTCACTGCAAAGGGCGAAAGAGGAAAGTGCACAACTGGGTTGGGCACAGAATCTTCTAGTTTGCCTTTTGTTGATCACACCACCCTTTGCTACCATGGTGATGGGTTGGGTCGGTCATTCAAGTCGCCAAACTAATTGATGGAAAACTCAATCGAATTGCATTGGGGTTTGGAAGAAACTGAGTCGTTTATTGTATATTTTTACCATAGGGTTTCACGACTGCCAGTCGAGCTGTTATGAATACCGAGCACTGAAATTATGGAATTCTTAGCGCGTTGGAAAGTGCGAATCATCGTTTTTTTATGTCTGAAAGATAACCACATGTAAAACCACCGGTATGCGATATGAACGCTTGCCTAATTTGGCCACCATATCCATTTTGCAACTACTGATAAGTAAAGAGTAAACTAATTGATTCAACCATGCACACCAGTGAAGACGAACCAACTTGACATTTGTAATTACTGAAAAAAAAACAATGACAATAGGAAAAAACACTCTCTTTTATGACTTAGGTAGCTAGTTTGCTAACTATTCTGCAAGAAGACAGTGTTCGATCGAAAACTACTTCGTGTGTGAAAATGTGCGTGTGGAAATGGGAGATAACATTGAACTCGCCAAGAAGAACCATGAAATGTACCGTGGAAAGGAGAACATTATAAAGGTCATCAAATGTTCAGGAGAAGGGTACTAGAAATTGTCTTTAAAAAAACTGAATAGAAAGCCTGCTTAGACTGCGGATTACAATTCACCTCTCTAAGCCAAATATGACACCCCCCAACGCTGAAGGGACTCGCAACATTCGCAAGCGGAGGGGTTGGCTGCAAACTGCCGGATTTCTGGCAGTTTAGGCTCTGCGACTCCCCATAAGAGACCAGCTATCTAGACTTCAGAAAAGCTGAACGCCTTTCAACATGGCGAATAAATTACGCTCAGCTATACTGGTCCATGGTGTGCAGGAGCCAAATGTGAATTGTTTTCTGGTTGCTTCCGGTGCGCATAGCTCGTATTACTCAATCAGCCTGACACCTGAGCTTTCTGCGTGAACGAGTAATCCTACGACTTAGGTGTACTACAACATATCACGAGAAATGAGGCTCACGACGGCCTTAGTGTTTCCTAGTCAACGCCTGTAGGGTACTGTAAGTTGATTATCGAAGAATTGTTAAGCCGGATGATTTTTCAATGTTTTTCTTTTCATATTTGTGACTTATTCTTGTCTCACCATTTCAAGGCTCACGACGGCCTGTAATTTTATTTCGTTTTCTAAAAGTTCATTGCGAGTAAATCGTGCTTGATCATTCCTTGGGGAGAACCAATTCCATACAGGTCACATGATGCTATAAACCAGATATTCATTTGAGATTTCCACTAATTTTCAAATGAGTGTATAGCACCATTTGCGTAAATTTCACGTAGGAGTCAACAACAGAGTTGACACAGACTAGAGGACTACGCCTCCCAGATGAGCGACTTTTAAAGTGTTTTCAGCGATCTTGTGGGTAGCGTGTTGTTCCAAGAAAATATGCTTAGACGTGTATAAAATTATGACAACCTTCAGGTTCAGCAGAGTCTCCCGCAGACGTCAGTGTGATTCGTAAGCAATAAGTGTTGGTTAAGAACTCAGTGGACGGGAATTCACAATGAAAATCTTGGAGATACTGCACTGCCCCACTTTTGTGAAGGAAGTTGATAAACCTGGTAGCGCGGATGATTGCTGGTTTGTTCAGTTAGTTCAGATCAGCCACTGTGTCGCATTGTTCCAATCCCAACAGGAGACTGTCCAGTCCCTCTGCGGCTAGGTGACGGGTTTTTAACGTACTGAGAGATGGTGTTGCTCAAATAAGTGCAGAGCGCTTCTTGGCGTTTCGGCATACACTGACGTCTTTCGCGGGCGAAAATGTCCACTGAAAACCAAATATCCTTAAATATGTGCAAAACCAGGTTCTTTACACTCCACATGCTTTAGTAAGCTTATTTCACTTGAGGCATCGTCACGCTAATTCCATAACGCTGGTGCTGGATACGCGGAGGGCGAACTTAGGCTCTTGGTCAACATGAGAGGAGTTAAGCCTACATCATTTCCTTTTAAGCCCCGCAAATCAGCTAGCTAGTCTTCACGAACACATACAGGCTTGATCGTTTTTCTAACGCCCCACCAGGCGACTCCGTAATTGTCTTGGGTGTGCCGGCCAATAAACACTGCCGATACGATTTCCTGGTTGCTGAACGCTATGAACGTTGAAAGTAGCTGGACCGTTAGACTCATCTGCATATCAAATTGTTTCTGAAAAAAATACTCACCCGGAACCCAGCTGAACCTCTCATTTGCGATGTTCCTAAGCAACTGAATACACTGCATCAGGCCGCCTCATGTTTCAGTTGATACGATATTCAAGATATCGTGAAACATTGTACAGAACATCAGAAAGGAGAGATTCAGCTGTGTTCCGGGTTAGTCTCCCGTCAATACCAGACTGATATGCACATGAGTGTAAAACATAGGGTTGGCGAAACTCAGGGATTGCGCCTACCTGATAAGCCCCAAGAAGTACGAAACACGCCGTGGACTGTCAAAGGGTTTTAAGCAACCCTATGAGTAGCGTATACCTGGACAATAATGACGGTAGAATGGTATGAGGACTTTTCAAACGTCCGTGATATTGATGCCAAGTGTGTGGGCCTGCTTACATCTGACGAGATGCCCTCATTTGCACATCAACGTGGTTTCCACGGGGGAATCAAGCTGAATCTCTCGCTTACTGCATAATTGCCGCCTCATGTTTCTGTTGGTATGGTTGTTGAATTTAGCGAATTTAACAACCCCGTTCCTTCAAGAATAAAAAACAAAACCGAGCTGCCCGTTTATGAATACTATCGAAAGTTTGTTGGACGCAAAGATAAGACAAGAACAAAATCAATGGGTTAAACTGAAGTGCGGACTTTTGAAAGCCATTTTACTGTGGCAAAGGTAGCTAAAATCGTCAGACATGTTTGTTCTAAGTTAATTATAGAAATCTGCTCCTTCGTAGCTCACCATGTTTTACTTTGAAGAGCAAACCAGCAAGAAATGCGTGATGCTAGCTGAGGTCTTAATGAGGACGACAGCTTGGTACAGAACAGAGTGTTGAAACAATAGATACTTGGGTAGTTTTTAACAAAAAAAAATTTAAACGAACATGGTTTATCTCTGTTTGCTTTGTTTTGTCTTGAAGTGTCAGTCGTCTGTTTGCTTTTGCTGAAAACAATTTGTTCTAGGGCGACAGCTATGTGAAATAAACTACGTCCTACGATTCATATTGGCCCCCCCCCTGGAAAAAAACAGGTCTGAAACCATCAGGTAAACACCTAGACATCTAGACATCCAAAAATCATGAAGGTTTACCGGAAACGGCTTATTCTCTTTACCCGAAAAAAACAGTCTCGAATGTCACACGACTAATAAGGCGCTTTGGTATTCGTCCAGTGTGTCACTAAATTCACGTTCAGTTATATTTCCGCAAACCATCAGTCGAACAGAACGCGTCAAATTATCGTATGAAGTCTGCTCAATATGAGTTCTCTCTGGCCCATGCCAGGCTGTTCTTTGGCAGATAAACAACCAAGATCGCCGTTGACCCTCAGTAGTCTACCTCCTTCGCTAAATTTCATCGAACCAGACCAGCGAGAGTGAGGAAAACACGGTTTCAGAAATGACTGTGATAGATTATACGGTCGGAAGAAGCTTTCTCCCGTGAATATAAAACCCGTGAGGTGATCCGGAAACTGCAAAAAGTAGGAGGACTTTCATCACGATGATCTGAACACCGTTTAAGAGCAGGCAGGATACACGGAATAGTATCCTGACTTTGCCATACTTTTGAAACGAGATAGGCTGATGGAATCCTGTTGTCACATCACGAAAGACCCCCATTCCGGGCTTTTGGACCAAACTCAAAAAAGTGTAAGACTTTTCGGATGTACATTACCAGATCAAAAACCCAATAAGAAGGCCTTATTGGTTGTCCTCCCTTCCACACAGTAATCGCCTCCTGCACGACAGCTTTCTCATTACTTGTCAAGATCGCCGCCAAGGCAGATGTTATATGATATATGGCAGTGATTAGCAACCCGGTGCACAGGTGACTCGTACAAAAGTCATCCTACCGCTGAAAGGAAGAAGTCCTTCGCTGCGGAATTGTCTATTTGAGAACACCAATTTACCACTACAGACTAATGAACAAGAGAGCAAAAGTCTCATATGCATCTCGTTTACAAGACTGAATATCCATCTTCTCCTTGAACGCGTCTTCCTGAACTTTTCTGGATATTCATTGACTGTTAATCAAATGCAGGTAAATGCTACAAAGAGACTCCACCAATTCCGTAACAGATCTCACTTTTCATGAGACGCAAAGCGGATTTACGAGAAGACGTACTACTCACATGCCTCATCGGTAGTATCCACCGTTACACCACCACTGTAGCTATCCCGATGATCAGAACTCCGTGAAATTCGCCATTTACACTCCTTGAATCAGTCATTTTACCTTGAAACTCAACTGCCTTCCTCTTTTGGCCAGGCCCACTCGTTAAACATGGAAAAACAGGGCTGCAGTGAAATTGAAAACAGGCGCGAGGCTGTCACTCTTAATTCACATGAAGAGAACGCAGACTTTAAATTAAATGCAAAAGGCGATGAGCGCGATTCTTGAGTTTACGGAGGACAGATGAAGGAAATAAGCATCCACGCGTCTATAATTTGACGAAACCGCACATAAACAATATCCAGGCAGGTGCAACGGGCAGATATTCATACATTTACGCATGTGCAAATTTTCACAAGTGACACGTGGTGAAACGTCGTGATTTAACTTGAAATTACTCAAGAAGCAGCATTCGATAAATCTTCATCTCGCCCACAGCGAACCAGAAGCTGCTGGCATCAGACTAGCTTTTGTTCTAGAATGAGTTATCAGTAGTTTATCAGTAGTATAGCACTTCTAAAATAAAAGAAATCACCCCTAGGACTTACGTTAAGTATTCACACCTAAATGATTTCATTTCTGTCACACTACTCCAAATATTTGTCGTTTTTTGCTGAATTCTCTTGAGGAGTTATCAATTGAAAATTTGTTTTGACCTGCACCATACATTGAGATCCCATTTACGGTATTTGCGAAGTGGCCGGTCGAAGAAATCCGCTCAAGGTATTGCTTAAAGCCTGGTGTAATTCGGGTCTATCCCATAGATTTGAGAGCGTCATCATGTCATTTTCTCATTTTTTTTATCTGATTTGAGAACAGCAGCAAGGGGGCCAGTGGTATCAAATTCCGCCCTGCCACTGCAGGAACTAATCCGTCTGAATGATCGCAGTGACTTGATGGGGCTAACCAAACTCGGTTCATACAGACAGATAGTCGACGTGTTGTTTTTCCGCGTCGCTCATTCCAAATCTAGATTGGCTTTGGTCCGTGCATTTGCGTTATGGTTTTTTGTTTATGAGCGCCTCCAACCGTTGTCTACTCAAGTTCCACAGGATGGAAATAAGTCCGCCGAAATCCAGCCGGTAAACGAAGGTGGAATAATTGTGGAGTCGCCGTCCATCACAGCGTGTCAATGGTTGGCAAAATCTGTGATCTTCTTGGTGGGAACGTGATATGTTCTTGTAAGTATAATTTGTCAATTGAGCGTCTTGCTTGCAATGCTGAAAATGATGCTTAATGCATAAACGCTGACCCAGTTCGTTCTCCAGAGAAGTTGATCAAAAGTCTATACGGATCGTGAGATGAATAGTCCTCAGAGCATGAAAGATGAAGTACATCCTTTCCAGAAAAATGCGGAAATGGATCTCAGACGTGTTCTAACCAAAATGAAGCGGGCCATCATTAACGGGAGGTTCAGTTGTATTCAGTTGAGTCTACTGTAAAAAGCAACATTTGTGCGCAAATTACCATATTTGTCGTGATGTATCCACATAGGTTTCAAGTGCAACGAAAGTTTGAGCAAAACTTGGAGACTACGGCTACCTGACGAGCCTCAAGGAAGTAGAAGGAGATCATGGACCGCTGAAGAGTTTTCAGTAACCTTACGAGAAGTGTGTGTTACTTTCAAACAGGCCAAGAAGTTAATTCACCCAAAAACACTTTAGAAGGCACGATCTAGGGACTAGGCGAGTATGCAGCCCATCCGCTTGTGTAGTCATTCGACTTAAGCCAACAGAAAATGAAGAACATTTTCAACATTCGCCTTCTTCAAATGAAGAAATATTTGGATGAACACCTTTCTTTATACATCAATTATTCGGACAGTTCACCACGGAGACGAGAGAGAACTTTATGAAGGTATTTCGAATACGTACACCATAGTCCACAGAGTCGTAGTTGTCCCTTCGAGAGAGACAGCCTGAACAGACCGACCAGGGTCGATATTTATGGTAAACTACTGGTTGCTTGGGAGGCGAGATGACCCAAGTGGTTAGAGCGCGAGTTTACTGACCGGAAGGTCCGTGGTTCGAACCCGACCTCTGCCTCTCGAATTACCCTGTCTAGGCTTGGGCAACCTGGCAGTATCCCAGCCCTCGTGCTTCCTTCGGGTGACATGGCAGCTAGGCACTGGAAGGGTGCTACAGCTGGGCGCTTTTCTTTACTGGCTGCTTGAAAGAGCAGTTCAAATGACCAGGTAAAACAGTCACCTTCGTAAAATGGTCTATTAGGGCAGCGAGCTCTCCAGAGGAAAGATATGGATGGACAAATTGGAATTCAAAATGTTTCGGTATAAAGTATGACAATAATTGTAAAAAAAATAATATCTTGGCTCTTTTACAAAAAACACAAAACCTCCGAGCCAATGAAACATAGGGAAACGAAACAAAAATTAATTTTCAAAAAGTCAAATGAGCTTTCTGAAAAACCATAAATGGACACCTGTTTACTTCGTTCGATACTTGGGCGTATCTTGGAATTCAAAGTTTACTTTAACCATCGACTATCATTAAAACGTCAATGTGACTTCACTGAGAGTAAAAGCAGTGTACCCCTTGGTATTGATTACTGTTTCTTCCGTCTTCACAAACTATTTTGCAAATCCTAACCGGCCAAATACTACACCACCTGACCGAATTATCAGCAGACAGCATTTAGGAGGAATCAAGAAACGACCTTCTCTGAACCCGAATTTCAATCGCTCACAAAACAGTCCCACAATCGATGTGAATTTCGGCTCCTTGGTCATAAGTGCGAGTCTTCCGTTCAACCAGAAAGTACTTTAAACTGACATTCAGCACTTAGTGCATCCAGTTCCAGGAAGACATTTCAGTGTTCCGCTCCATGCCTAACAGTGACGTTTACAAAATTCTTCCGACAAACCTTTCACTGGTTTAAAGGCTGTGTATTCAAACAGTGTGCATGTAATGTCAGCTGCCACTGAATTTCGAACTCAAGTTGTTTGTTTAATACATAGGTTCGGCATTTAAGTGAACTTGTGATCCATTGGCCACTGAGTATCTCGGAAGTTGGGTGGCTTACAAAGACTGCAGTAGAGTATTCAAAATCCTATGTATCGATTTTGAGAGCGATCGTTCAACTGATCGACACACCCACAGGCTTCTGAGATATTTTCACTGAATTGAGGTAGCTGGATGTTACAGGTATTAAAGTCCGACATATTCGTAGGTCGTCAAGCTCCGTGTAGAAACCAACAACCAAGCAACGATCCCAAAAAATACACGCATTTTATACATTCTGGCTGATGATGGCTTATTTGCTACGGTAGCTGCTAGTAATTACTGATTTTGATGATGGTCCGTTGTGTGTGGGCAAAAGCAAGCCTGTGGTGAATAACAGGGGTAATTGCTCAACCGTCATTTATCAAAATTTGTCTGATATTTTGTTCAGCAGAGCAGTGCTCATCCCCATTCCCAGTTATGCACACCACGTAGTTGAAATATTCGGAGCTTCGCTGATAGCAAATCATGTCGTTCACGGTTTTTCGCGCTCATCTAAACTGGGATAGATCTGTCAGAAACTTCAACACATTCTGATCAATGGAGCTGATCGATTTTCCATTCCCAAGCGAAGGAGAATTTAGGACAATTGTGAACAACATGGAAGAGTGTCATGGAAACTGCGTCTGAGTCGGATCGGTTCAGGCTGCATTTGTCTCCCCGTATCGTAGGTTGTTTGGACAACGCCCATTTTCCGCGCGCGGTTTATTACACTGGCTTATTACCAGTGGTATCGTTTGGCAGTTGGTCATAGGCCGAGACAATTTGATTGTCGCACGTGCTAGTTTGACGTGGTTGCCCGTATTTGATGAGATAACTTTACTTTAGTGGGCGAAGAAACCGATAAGTTTATTCTTCCGTCATGAAAACTGAACAAAGCTATTAAGCTGAGTTGCTTACTGCACTAGAGTATTCAGGTTTGACAGAAACACAATTTGTTGTTAGATTTTCGATTCCTTTTTTGGAGTCAGCCGGAATGCTTTTATTGCCTATCAGTATGGCTTTTGCTTCAATAAGATATCATTTAGGGATGACGGACTTAGTCAGAAGAGTGTGTCAACCTCCTTGTTGGTTTTCACTGCCAGCAGTTTCGTTTCAAAACCGAGGTCAGGGAATGCACAGTTGAGATGTCCCCCGGACTACTGATGTTTACAAGAGATCAACTCCACTCAATCCTCAACGTTTTACAAATTCTTCTAATGTGGAAATGATAGTGAATTTTCAAAGTTCCACCTTTGGTCAGCTAACAGAAAAACAGTGAACTGTTGAGTAATAATGTAATCCAGTCCCTGCACGGCCAGTTTCTCGACGGCACAGTCATAGTGGAACACGTGGAATGCAGCAGGCGGCAAGTGGTAACGAACCATAAGCGGGTAGCAGAGAAATGAGTCAGATTCAATCTTGTTGGCTAGAACATGTATTACGCGTGACCGACAGTGGTCTTCTAAAGAAATCCCTGTTTTTTTACTCCCAACTGTTGTTGCCCGATGTTTCGCGGAGAACGATTTTTGACATAGCAAAGCAAAATGAAAGCGGTTACTCTCAAGTTAGAATCTTGTGACCTTCGTGCCTCCGTGTTTGGGTCTGAATGATTACCTCGCACAGGCTTTGAAACCCTACAGGGCATGGTAATTAGCCGGTTCTAGTGGCGAGTTGACTGTCACATTTTTCGTCCGACTGCCTAGCCAATGCTTGCCTGGTCTGACATCATGTTTGGACCTTGGATCAGTCCTGCTCATGGTGTCTCGCTCCAATACGATCCACCAGTGTGTCTATTTTAATGCGTCTGGAAGAAGCAGGCACCCCGTTCTTGGATGTCTTCTTTAGAGACAAGGTTTTTTTTACAATCGGGTGGTTTTTATTCTTGCTTACCAGCAGCTGTTTGGATTACTGTCCGTGATGATAATCTCCATAGCGGAACAAGAAGTGAGAAGATTCTCTGGAACAATTTTTAGGGCTTGGAAGTTTTTTGTTCTTTATGGGTTCTTCAAGAGAATCCATTCAAACGCTTGTAAAGTGCTACTTCAAAATATATTTGCTGAACGCAAAAACATTTTCCTGATGAGTTCATCAGATTGTGCAAAAATTTACAATTCACTTTTTCACCAATCCTGTATTCTTAACAGTTTCTGTGAACGCCGAACCTGTAGACCTCGAGGAAAACGCTTGAATGTACACGTAAGGTATGATGGAGCAGAGAAAGTGTCAAACAACACAAACTGATTGCATCTGGACTTCCTTTGCGCCATTCCCACATCCCTTGTGAGGCCAAACAGAAAACGTACAACTTCGTACTATTTTCTCATTACAAAGTTACTCTTGAATAAAGAGACAGTCTAAGGGGGGCAATCGATGCTTAGTTAGGGCGCCATTTTAAAGCCACGTAGATAAACAGTCTAGATGGGGAAATCGATGCACAGTTAGGGCGCCATTTTAAAGCCACGTAGAACTGTTGTTGTCGTTGTTATTGTATTCTGAACGGGACCAGTCAGATGGGCACATTTGGACACTTTATCTGGTCAGCTGTTTTCCCCGTTCACCTCGAGGGTTGTGCAGAAAAATTTTGGAATAGCACTTGATGGTAATCAAGCAGTCAGGCAACCAAATGCTTCGAGGTTCATGAATGCCTTCACGAATCCCTAAGTTTATATTTGGCTATTTTTAGCTGTGTCAAACGTTATTACTCAGTGTCTTCTGTGAAAAGTGCCGAGTTTTCCAGAAACCGCGTTATTTCACGTTAGTCTTAGCCGCTTAACTTGCCAAATCCCCTAAGTAGTTCGATTTTTCAAGACTTCTAAAAACTCTTCAAATGTATGAGTGAACATCAGATTACGCACCACTAGGCCCTAGTCGGTATTTAGGATAGTAGAAAACTATCGGGACCATCCCATGGCCTTCCCACTGAACTTTGTGGTACAGTGTTAGTCATTGCTCAGTCCTGTCTCATAGACGAACGTGTTACAACTAGGGGTTAAATAAAGGGCTGTTGGACAATAAATCTGACAAGCCACCTTTAACATGTGTACAAAATTTCAAGACAGCCCCCGCATTTCTAGACAAATCGACTTGGAGACTGACGGTCAAGGATAAAAATACTCGAATCCTATTGGGGATCGATCGTTCGCATTCCTTTCAGAAGTCCGATGACGACAGAAGTGAGTCAGAATAGAGTAGTTGAACAACTGGACCGTGGCCCAAACGAGTCTACCACAAACGGCGACAGTCACATACAAGTTTGGGATCCAGTTGAAATAAATAACCTGGAATAGGGTCACAATTACCGGGCGAATGATCTGGCGGCTTCGGACCGCGTACATTCCCCCCTCGTGAATCGTCCATGATGCTACACGATCTTTCATCAGTGAGGTACGAGCGCCCTTGCTTGGACCAAAATAAGTCTCATTCTCAGAGGCCTCTCATCCAACGCAAACAACTCAAGACAACTGGGGAAATCTGTCACTCCCTTGTATTAGTTTTCCTTTCGGAGCCCCGAAACAGCCAACTGATTCACCTTCCCTTCAAGCTAGTCCAGCTCCTGTGACGTCTTGGTAGATGCGTAAATTTCATCTACAAGACTGCTTCGAATTAGAGGAACATTAGCCTACGCACAACTTGTGCACCTGCTGAATGTTTTTGTTTCCGAATTAAACAGCATTGCTCGATTGACCCTTACTCAATTTCGTCTCGAACCCACAAAATCAAGTTTGTTTGCTACATATCATTCAAAGATATCTCAGACGAACGTTGTAAATATAACATGAATCGCCTTGTCTAAACAAACTTCCGGGTAAATATTGGATGAATCTCATAGTGTATAGACAAGATAACAGTTAACGTGAACTGTTAAGACACATCATTGGAGAATTCCCCATTAATCTTCTCCTTGGTTCATTTCGCTCAAAGAGTGACTCATTGTGGACAAGAAATCAATGTGAGTAGGCTATGTTTACTCGCCTCATGGGAGTACTTACATTCTTCGGTAATAACTGACAGTCAGTCATAGGGTATGCGGTACATATTTATGGTTCATATTTTTTGTGTGTCAAATATGTCTTGTGCTGTTGTTTTGTCCATTATTGATTTGATCGTATGACTAGTATTCAATATTCATGAGATGTTCCATCTAGCATTCTGTTTTCCTAATGGATGGTATAGAATCCTACGTTTGGATGAAAAAAACCTTTGTGAGTTAGTAAGTCAGGCCGCTTATGGATAGTGTCACTTATGCACAGAATGACATGTGGGACTTCGGTGATCTCCACGGTTTCGAAAAGTCAGCGAATTGTTCGTTGATACACCCGGGGGAAATAAACGGACCACAGAAATCGATACGTGAAAGGCGGAAGCTTTAAACAATTGGGTAACTGAGCAAACGCTACTTCATCCACACAAAAATCCTCTTCAATATGTACGGAAAAGGGATTTTCTTAAAACAGGAATTCGACCGAAACCCTATGTTTGGTACAAGTCACAGGGGAATTATCGGGCTAGTATGCCGTTTCGAAGGCCTCATAGAGGATAACTCGGGTTCGAACTTGGCAAGTATCTATACAATGTGGTGATTTCTTCAAAAGACCTTTTCAAAGTATCGGTAATATAAAGCCTACGATTTTACAAGGTACAATGCAAAGATATAGGAGCAATAAAACAGCAGACAGTTTTTACGGAACAGACGAAACAGTCACAAACCTTTTGATCAGGTTGCTTTTAGCATGGCTGACAGAACTTTTATGCTTCGACATAAGTTTTGGCAAGAATTCGCTTGATATATGCCGAACACTGCACTGTAATCAATACTGTATATTAAAATAATGAATTAAATAGAGGGTTCGTAATGTACTACTTATAAGGTTGCTGAAAATTCTTCGACAGCCCACGCCCTTCTTGAAACTCATCAAGTAGGCACAGTCCCCGAGTTTCCGTCAAACTCATTTTCTATTGAAACCAACTTGCACGAAATTAGCGAAATACGCGCATTTGCAAACAAATTTGGTTTTGCGAGAGACTCACCTGGAACCCAACTGAATCTCTAGTTTGTCGAAGAATTTTCAGCAACATTATGAGTAATGTATTACGTCTATACATGTATCGCGATATCTCGAATATCGTCCCAACAGAAACATGAGGCGGCCTGGTACAGCACATTCAGTTGCCTGGAGACATCACAAACGAGAGGTTCAGTTGGATCCCAGGTGAGTCTCTCGCAAAACCAAATTTGTTTGCAAATGAGTGTATTTCGCAAAATAAAGGGTTGTTCACCCGAGGTCCCGCCACTTGGGGAGCAAGTCAACACGTGACCACGTGATGCGGATTCCGATTTTAAACGGTGAGCAGAATTACTTTCTGATTTTTAGCTAATTACATGGCTGATCCACCGCCTGTAACCGGAAGGTTTCGCGCTCAACTACCAGCAGAGGATGGAGTTCGCATTTCTTTGGAGGTTCGTGGATGCGCACTGCTGAGTTTCCGCAATGGGGGTGAAACAAATGTGCTTTGTCTCTCAGGTTTTCGGCCTATGTTAACTTTAATTAGAGGACAAAAGTCCAATTAGATGCTCATAAAAACTCCACATCCAAAATGACGTCGCTATTGGTTTCAAACGAACTACGGACAGGAAAGCTTTCTTGGCAATGATGTTGAGCACTGGATTATTTTGAAATTCCCCAAGGCTGCCACAAAACACCACTGAATTTAAGTTGGTCTCAGTTTAATCTATCCTGGATAACTGTTCATGAAGTCTTCCCGCCTCTGCCTATAAACTCTCGAAATCAGATCTAACCACGAACAGCCACTAAATCGGGAATAGTTCCCACACTCTCACTCAGTTCCACCTGAAGACCGGTTATACAGGGAGTTCAGCGTCTTGAAAAATACTGAACGGCTATACAGGACTTTGTGCAACAGTCCAGTGTGACGTTATTAAAAAAATACTTTTGAGTTCAGCGAGCTAAAAGTGCAGTGAACATCCTGAAGTGTGACCATGTCTTTGGGACAGATTCGAACTCCAAAATGTCGCTGATGGAGGTAACACATTCGCGGCACTTCCTCAGGACAGTGGCAAAACGGATCCAAAAAACTAGCACGTCTAGTCGTGAGCCAACATTTTCAATCCCCTAAGCGCTCTTACAATTACGTTACCAAGCAATTCTGAAAGATATCTTTTTGACAGGAACCTCAAACTCCCATCAGACCGTACAAATCACGATGCATCAGTTTCCACCAAGTGGATTAGGAATTTCGAAGCCAATCATTTGACTCCATGGTGTTCCTCACGTAACCATCTGACTGCTGACCTTCTGTTTGTTCACCTTCGCTGTTAACATTTTCCCAAACATGGCCCAAAGGGGGTAGGAGAAATGTTAAAATCCCGAGACATGTGTATACTTTCTACGCTATACTAACCGCTAAAATGGACCCAGAGTTTGAAATATTTCAGTAGATGCAGAAATCAAACATAATCTCTCGCAAGTCAAAAGGTCAAATGTGGGAACTAAGTGAAGTTACTGTTGGTTGATCAGGCGGCAGTTGATCTGTTCGCCGAGCTTGGCAATTGGCTTGCAAATGTTTCGTCCCCAGTCGAGGAGACATCGTCAGTGCGCAGTTGAGTAGGTGCTTCCTCCGTGCCTAGCTGCATCTGAAGAGGATCTAATATTCTATCATGTGATTGGCTAATTGGTATATACCCTTTGTTGTATTATTGTTGGACCGATCGTGATTTTGTGCTGCGTTGTGGTCTGTATACCTCTTATTCTATTGGTTTGTTGGATGGCCGTTTTGGGGTGCTTCAGGTCCGTTTGCAATCGGTGGCAATTGTTAAGTGAAGTTAATATGGGGTATGAGTGAGAACTGTCGTCTTGACTTGAGGTTTATTTTAACTATACTGACTATAAGGGGTGTTTTTGGATGCAGAACGACGGGCGGATGAGATTTGTTTTAATAGAAGCTAAAATTCCAAACAGTAGAACAGTCTGTTCCGTTATCTCTATTGTAAGTCTTTGTAGATGACCAGTTAACTGATGCACTGAGCATGCTGAGCGCTTTGTGTAGAGCACATACCAAATTGCAAAATTATTTGTTTTTACCCCGGAAATCCCATGGGAAACATGGCTGAACACATTTGAAAAACGAATGCTCGTAACAGTTACATGCCTAGTGGCGTTTGGTGTGTCAAACTTTGTCAAAGAGAACCCGAATTTAGCCGGCATTGCACTGGCTGGGTAGATCGAAAAAGAAAACCTTGTATAACGCGATGATTTTGGCTATAATTTTTGTCGGAAGCCAATATTCCGAGACGGTGTTCACTCTGATCACTGTCAGTTACCAAAAAGCCATTAGCTAGTTCGATTCGGGATTGGGAACCGGACAAAAGCTCGAAATCACCAGAATGGGAACAAAACATTGTGAGTTCCAGGTAAATAATCGATCCTGTCCGGGCTGTTGAAATCACAGGAAGCATGAATATCTGATTCGCTCCAAGGTCATTGACTTCAAACAACCTGCCTGTTGTATACAAATGTCTGTGTTAATGCATTTGGTGTTCACTTGGTAGATGTCCTCTGGGGGAGAGGAGGATATCGCGAGAAATTGTCATCTCGCCATAGGCTGCCAGTGAGGGCAAGTTAGGTTTTGCAACTTCAACCCGGCCGACTTACATGATTGCTTTGTTTTTGAAAGCAAAATCGAATGGAGAGAGTAATGACCATTAGCGAACAAAACGATTAGTACTCACTCCGGTAGGCGACACAATTCGATTCTAGATAAGTGTAGCCGTATGCTTTGATGTACAGTTGATCAATAGAGCATGTGCGCGTTTTCACGTGGGGAGTAGAACACCGAGTGTAGGACATTAGCAGCTTATGCCGAACGTTTGCTCACGCAAATGCAGCTCTAGTGGATAGGCAACTACCCTTAAATGGAAAGGAATTCCATTGGTGTCCAGAGCTATTTTATTCGAAAGTCTGTATTCAGCAAGTCTGATGGTACTTCTTACGAAAGCCATAAAGGCAAACTTTCAGTCTCACATTGTATTCCCTTGGAACAGAACGAGAGTACTGTTACCATAGGAAAGAAGTGACCAACTTCGGGAATCTCTTGTTTTACTACTGTATCAGAAGAGGTTGTTTTACGAGCTCTGAATTTCTGGCGGCTATAACTGTTCGCATTTTTTTTACCTATTGATCGGATGGCTGTTGATCGATTTGGTCAGTTTGACAAATAGAATGCTTGTCAACAATCAAACGTGACAAACTTCACCTACTGAGGTAAGTGGACGTCAAAAATGTAAGCTGTATGGATCCTGAAATGTCATCCTCCGTTTTCCGCTTCTCTTCCGTGAAACCTAAAACCTTCGAGCAATGTCCGAGTAGACGGTAAATTTCAACAAAACACATCAGTTCAGCTTACTTAGCTAGGCTATCATGAAGCCCCTGTTCCTCACAAACGAACGAGCAAGAGGAAACCATTCTTTAGGAAAGAACTCTGGGGCTATTGAATTCAACCCCACTCTGATCTGTTCTTCGGAACGGAAGAAGAGACACGTTCAACTTCAACAATATCTCGTGTTTCTGGTGCAATTTTACTGTCTACGATCAAGTCACTTTGTGACCGAATCGGTCATAGATTAGTCTGGATTGCGTGTGTCGCACCATTTTGAGTACGCAAATGAACCCAGTCTATACTGAGAAGCTGCAAAGCAAAACAGTACACCACTGTTCCATTCTTGTTGGGAATCATCAGCAGTGCGGACATTTGACTTCCCGGTCAGTGTGTGAAAACCACACCATTCGCGACAAGCGACGACTAACCATCTGGACTTATTCTTCAAGCACGCGAGTCACGTGACACGGTTCTCGAGTGCTCGCTATATGGAAAGCTCGTTCCATCTGTGAGATGTTTTCCATTTCATCAGGGTAATTTTCCTTAGACCTTGTGGTGTCGTAATCGCTCGTCTGAAGAAAGGCGGTTGGCTAGGTGATCATACATATCATTTTTTGTGGAACGACGTCTGGTTTGACGGTTTTTTGACGGAGACCTGAGAGGTCTAAATACACCCTCCACGTCAGAGTGGCAATCTATTCAACACGAACCCGCTAGCAGAGTTATCGGGGACTGGCGTCGAGAATTGTATGAGTCTTAATTAGAGGAAACGAATGAAGGAAGTTTCCATTAGTATTTTTGATATTCCTTCCAGTTATAATTCATTTTCAGTACCTTTATGTCCACTCGCGGTCGCAAACAGATGCTTCACCTTCATGCAATCTCACAGTTTTGTGGTATCCCTATGGGACGTGAACCAAATTTAATCCCACAGACTGATAGAGTGCAAATACACGCAAATGTTTGGTCACTATGGTAACCATGTAGATCCAGTGTCACGGTTGGAGTGGTTCCGAAGGAAAACTGGAAGGACACTGCTTTGTTTTTAGCTTGTTTCAGTCGGATGGGGTCTGCGACCGTCGTTAATCGTCTTGGAGGATGATTCGTTGGAGCCCAACGCATCTGAGCAACGCATCTGACATCAACGAAATTCAAGCTTGATAAGCAGGGGACTTATTGTTAGGTCATACAGGCTGCATCTTTTTGGCATAGAAGGGTGGAAAGGTCATCTTAGTAACAGTGGACATTCGTCTTCCGAGCGAATGAGTGATACTCACTTGAGAAGACGCAGTTGGCTGCAGTTAGTGACTAAATGGGCAAAGCGCTGTGCACCTTCTCTCCTTTTTAACGTAGCTTCACCACTTCAAACGTTTGTTAGCTACTACCCGCAACCTACGGTTTTTCTGAACACAGCAACTGCTAAAACGTTTACTCTTTAACTGGTATGCAATAGAGGTATGTCTTTTAACGTTCTAAGCAGAAGTGCGCTTGGCCAATGTCAAGATAGAGTACAGTAAGTAACTCTGCTAACTTGTTTACTGAACGGACCTTTGTTTGCGCGAATAGATGCAACTTTTGAGCGCATGTGTCTTCGTCTACTAAAACAGAATTTTCGACAGTTTAAAGCCAGCTTAAATCAGAAGCAGCAACTTCGAAAAGTCAACAGGCCAGATTTGTTGGGAGACATCAGTTGGAACAAGCAGGCTGACCGATAGCTGGGCTCTAGCACCATGCGCATGCGCGCCACCAATTGGCCAGAAGCTCGATCAATAAACACTGCTTTGAAAATGAATCAGCCAGTGAGAGCTTCGGAGGTCCAGAATCAGGACATGGACTGGTCAACAATGTCTGGGCTTCCGAGCGTGAGGTCGCGTTCGTGACTTTGGCGTGCACACCACTTTGCATTTGTGATGTGACAATGGAGACATATCGGACCGGGAAAGTATGCTGACCCTGTGCGCTAAATGGCCCATCTCACGGTCATCAAGCCTATTTTGGAAAAATCCGGCCAGTCGGTAAGCTGGACACGGCACAGGACAAGTGAAATGGCCTTGAGGTGTGCATTTCTAACAGTAGGCAAGACATGGGCCGTATGGATTCTCAGTGCTGGTTGCTGTGTGATGTTACCCATGTCATGACACAGGTAACTCCAGCCGAACTGACTAGTTTCGTATCCTTGATCCTACCACAAAAGCCACTTTCAATAACCGAACGGAGGTACTCGAATAAATCAATTGTGGCGCGAAAGGATTTTCGAAGGACTGAGGACGTCTCAGTTCTGCTGCTCGAACAGGCCAAGTCCCACAGCCCGTGCTGTAACCTGATATAAAGGTTCTTTGAGATTCAGGGATAAACTACTTTGATGCCATAGGTGTCTCAAATTAGCAAACGCGACCAGAGTTGCAGATTCGTAGATGACCTCATCTGTCACACTACAATCAGAACTAATACAACCTCCAAGGTACGCAAAACGCTCCACAATTTCCAATGCCTCTCCCGGGATTGCAAGTGGTATGTTCAGTGACTGCATGTCCAGGAGCATGAACTTACACTTTGTTGGTGCAAAGTGCGTACCAAAAGACAGGATGACTGGTTAGTTCATCCAAAAACACGGGCTCCTCGTTCACTTCGAAGACGAGAACGATGTCGTCTGCATATTCCAGATCGACAAGGTTTTCTTCAGCGGCTATTTGAAGACCTGCGTTTTGAAGACCTTCCAGCGTTCGTCCCATTAGCTCATAAACCCCGAAAGTAAACAAGAATGGAGTGAGTGGCCACCCCTGACACACCGCTTTGTGTGCGGAAGCTTTTGGAGAGCTCCTCGTATACTCCCACACGCTCGGAAATCTGAAAATACGAAGAACGTATCATGTTAACGAACTTCCGGGGCATTCCTTGATGACTAAGCGTCGTAATGAGATCTGTCAAGTGAGCCAAATGCGCCTTGGAAATCCAGGACTACTAAAACTGTGGGTCGTTTGTACGTATGGCGTTGTTCTAGCACCTTACTGAGTGCGAACATTTGGTTAAGGCTTTACGCACAGGGCATGCAATCATAACGAAAGCTGTTTGTTTGCCTCAACCCAGGAACGTCTATTGGACTTTTAGTATAACTAAGATGGTGAAGTTTCACGTGACGTCTACCGTGATCGCCTGAACGGTGAAGTCAATCAGTGAGTTTGAGCTGATCTCAGCTGTCCGGGTCGTCATGTTCCAACTAGTTCCTTTCTTCAACCACGAATTCATGGTTATACGTGGGCTGGGGTACTTTCAGGTCTTCCACACCTGACGATTCGGCTCCTTAACTATAGCTTTCGGCCCAAAAGCCTGACCGCATGACAGCGGTGTTTGGAGGGTAATGCAAGTAAATTTCCATTTTTAAAGGACAGGTTGCCGCACATGTTCCAATCTCCAACCTGGAGGGCTATGAGACAGCATTGGTTAGAACCCTAAGCGCTGACCAACCTGGTATGAGATACTCTACGCGCGTCGCAAGGACACCCCCTAGTATAGCCCAATGCATCGTGAAGGTAGACAAACCGTCACACCAGGGTGAGGTTTAGTCTCTTCTTGAAAACTTCGCCTTCCAGCACGGCGTCCACGTAACCCCTCCTGTAGTTGACTGAAAACACTGACCTATATATCCGCCGAAAATATCAATAAGTCGTTTCGGGTTATCTACACAGCACAACGTAGACTGCCAGTTCCGATTTGACGACTCTAGATGACCCCAGCTGAAGCGGTAGCAAAATGACTACAAGATTCGACACTACGCTGTCAAAGGCGATTCGTACAAAGACTGAGTACCTCTGAGATACGTAATACTTATCGTTCAGTTACCTAACAGCCTTTAGACACCACTCAAAAAGAGGAAAGTTGGGTGTCATTGGTAGTCTATTGCTTAAAGTCTTTCATCCTCTAATTCGGTAACTAATCTCTGCTGTTCGTTTTCATTAGTTGCACCTATTTTGGCCGTCAAATGTGTACTGAAATGATCGCCCTATCCAGAAACCATAGCTCTTTGTCACCCTGTAACCTTGCCGGGAGATGAATTTACTGAGATCACGAGAATGCAGTTTGAATCACCAAGTCCATTTCGTACACTAGAGTGCAGTTTGAGTGGAATTCATGAGTAAAACGAGGTCTGACCACATTGTCAGTTTTCAGTCTTTCTATTGGGCTATACATTAGTTTGTTTATTTGTTTGTTTGTTGGTTGGTTGTTCGTTTGTTGTCGATGTTCGGTGAGAAACGACTGAGGTGTAAGTTTCATTGCGTGTTGCATTTCAAATTGTTACCAACCAAATAGATATTAGGAAAAGAAAAAACTGATGTACTAGGAAGTGAAATCTTGACAACTGTTCCCTGTTGAACAAACTTGGATATTCCCAACCCCAATCGCATTGGGGTGAAAAAACACAAGTCCTAAGCAGTGCAACCTGTGCTAATTGTTTTCAAGAATATTTACTACACTCAAAAGGATCTGACGTTTGCTCAGTGACCTGCTTATTCAAAGAACGCTTTGTCAGATGGCTAGTAGCATTTACCACAAAATCCCCAGTTTACCCTCCTTTTTTCGATGAGATAAGCAGAGAAGTAGGTCGGCAGCAGGGCTACAGAAGCTGGAGCACACATCAACAATATGTATACGTTTAGCTACGTTTTGGCAGTCTTAATTTATATTGACTTGAGCAGTAGTCACGAGTAATGGTTCGCACAAATAAGGAGCACGTCGAGTCAAACTGCTTTGAAGAAAACAAACAGGCTGCATGGCCCGTCAGAGGCTATGTTATTCAAACGAGTATTCAGCGCCTCGCTTTCCCAGTGTTTTCTTACAAGGCTCACAAGACGTTTGAGGGCGTCTGGGCCGTTAATTATCCAAGGTTGCGATGTTTCTAGAGATCCCCAAACAGGATAGCGTGGCGCAGGAACTTTTGCACATTTCCAATAACCTTGTTTCAACTTTTCTGCTCTGGCAGCAGTTATTCTGTTACCTGTCACCGAATGTTTACATCTGGGAAGTGCGAAAAATAGTTTTGAAGTGTCTTGCACTTGCCTTGAACCTTGAATATAATGAGAATGATGTGTCTGCAGTTAATTATTAATTAATTAATTAATTAAAATATGATAAGGTAAAAAAAAGGTTGGTGTTGATGTAATGAACAACAAAATATTGCTTGAACTCACAGCCTTTGCAAAGCGAGGAATAAATTGCCTTTCTGGTTTTGTGATATTCTGATAGGACTAGCCCACCCTAGCTCTGATTCGCACTGGTACTTTATGGGATAAAAAATACCATGAACCAGTCCTCCTTCTGAGGGCCAAAAAACATGCGTTTTTTGCCAGATACAATCTGGTTTGTGAAAAGACATGCTCTCAACACAGGGCCAACTATCGCCGCTTTCGATTGTTATTGGTCATTGGGAGAGTTTTGTGAGAAATATCTCCTTCTGGAGTGTATGCTGTTCAGTGACAATTGCCAGAAACATCACAGTTGCGGGTCAACCACTTTATAACTCTATGATTTGTTTTCGTCCGGCAACAATCAGAGCGTCCCAAGAAGTCCGTTTTAGCAAGGTGATGGCCCCAATTTATAAGTACAGCTGGCTCGCCATCAATTTTAACTAGTTTAAGACGAGAATATCTGAGGCAACATCCCAGTGACTGATTGTGTCTGGTCCCCTGCCCAACGGTTAAACACCATGCAAACGCAACAAAAGCTTAGCAATAATCTTCCCGGTGGATTACACAGCAGACCTTAGTCTCGACTACTCCCGTTCGAACTCTTGCATCTTAGAGCAGCTACTCGTTCAACTCGGAATACCTGGTCTCTGACATTTACATCAGAAGTCGTAGAACCATTTTCAGCTTGAGTAAATTTCAGCTTTCGACGCATAGACATTGCTTTTCGAGACACAAGACTGATTATCAATCACCAGTGGTAGATATCGTTTGAGTGCCATGTGATTAACGGTCAGCTTCACCTCACGTGACCCATTTAAACGGAGTAAACTTTAACTTGCCATGACCTGCCAAAAGAGGGCAAAACGGGTGATAGGTTTTCGTTTGCTTTAAATCTGTTTTAGTTTGTTTTACTTAATAAAGCAATGATACTTGCCACCCAGATTAGATAGCGCCGTGAAAATATGTCAGACTGAGTAATGCCTGGGCATCCAACCTGAAGCTTCCGTTTTGTAGTTATTCACCAACGTGTACAACCGGAGTACACTGTTTCCAGGTGAACGAGTGCATAACTATGCGGTCACACTTGAGTGAATATGAGACTGTCGTGTGTCCACCCCTGTCACGTTTGGTCCCGGCAATGTAATGACTTTCTCGCACGTGATCGGCGTGCAACTTCTCACAGTGAGTTACTACTTATTTACGTAGCTCAGTGCCTAGAAGAATAAATGAATACCCGAGAGAACTCAATCACAACTTTATTGCTGGTGGTTGACTGTACTCTTGAGATCGTAATAGTGTGCTGTTCATTTTCTCAGTGGTTGCCTTTCACCCATTTTAATGATTTTTTCGACCAGGTCACACACAACTCCGAAATAAATCTTGTCCAGAAGTGCTATTCTCAGGAACACAAGCTAGTATTTTGTGGGTTACAACATTACCCCACATTCGTCAGTTGAAATCGTTTTGTCGCTTATAGTTAGACTCTGCTGCTGCTAAGAAGCCGCACGCGATTGGCCAGAATTCGAGTCCCTTGCCGGTCCGTCATCAGGGCCAGCTCTGATTGGCAGTAAGCGTGGATCCAACAGCCAATTGCGGTCCACTATCGGCCGGATGCCCGTCGCCAATGCCGCAGTCAGAAGGCGTTGGAATTTCCAAAATTTTGTCTCATACACGCCATATCCAACGAGCCTTAGATGCATTTAGTACACGATGTGTAACCTTGGTGTTTATTTTGATGGGAACGCTAGCTTGGAAGGTGCAGACCGAGAACTGAGCTGAAACATTACGGCTAGTGCAAAAGTGCTAGAACAAAACCACTAACATTCAGAGTTCAAAAACGCTTGTGAGTTTATCACATCAATTTTTCTGGTTATTGACGACCCAACAATTTCATTTGGTTGTACAACCGTCTTGGCGTAGAATAAAAAGTCATGCTGGATTTGACACAATGAGAGTGACCGTGTACCCGTTTACGTTCCCGGGAAAACTTGAAAACTGAGGTCTCTGAAGAAAGATCAATTCACTGGAAAATTTATAAAGAATATTGTGCGCAACTATACCACCCGAGCGACATTTGACTCTGGGAGAGGCCAACTACACCCTTATCTATGGTTATCAGACTTGAGTCTACTGATATATCAAGACGTGTTTTCGCGTTTTCGAAAAATATTTGTGGCAAACCAAACCGGTTGTGCTTTTAATATAGTCAAACGCTTGCAGGCCTGCTCCTGATCGGTCTTTGGACTTGAAAGGTAAATATGAAGAAGACGGAACTCCTTAAAGTTTGAATTGTGTTTGAATGGTTCCAGAATCAGTCCAACCAGAAGAGCAATCGTTTCGAAGGAATCTCTGTTTTGTGCTTTAGCACCTATCGCCTTCAAAGAAAATATTAGTTCCGATTCCCTTTTTTCTGATGGCCTCTTTATGGAAACATCACATTTTATCTCTATAGTATGGCGATGTGCATCAACCAGACCAGGTGGTTTATGCGGTTTTATGCCGGTTGTATTAACCAGCGGGTCCACATATGTCCTCAGTTGTGCCTCTAAGAACAGAGAATTGAATACCAAAGTAAGATACGGGCGAAACACTCACGTGTGAATTGCACGGTTTGTCCCTGTAGTATGTTAGACATCTTCAGCGCCACTAACAGTTCTAACCGCGTAGAGCTGTGTGACAAAACATATTCCGTATATCCAGATCTTGACGGATCTTGACCGCGTTTGGTGGTAGAGCTTTCATGTGAGTTTTTAGTAACTTTTAGTAACTTTAGGCTTAACCGAACGCGTCAAAACCAGGATAGGACAAAGTGTTTCTACCGATTACAGAAATCTCGGAGAATCCACATTTCTATATAGTTGGTTTACCTAAAAGTGATTCCAAAACGCGTCAAATGTGTCCTCCTAAAGATAAATGGAGTTTCAATGCATACCGGTACACAGGCTGTGAAACTGATCATATCCTTAGACTAGTGCCTGATGGCGGGGTAAAGTTTACGCTGAACCGTCCGAAACTCTTATGCGTTTCGTGAGTGTTTGTCAGTTATGCATTTATTCAGTTCATCGTCCGAGCAGTCACGTGAAACAATGCAAAGTTGGTTTCGTTATCTCGCAGATCAACTCTTTCTTTCCATTGGCCAAGTAATCCACAGTGATAATCATATGTGAGGAACTGAAGTACACATGTTAATTCGAAATAATTCAGAACTAACTGAGTACACATGTGTAATTGTGGCGCAGCACTGTTCTTACTGAAATATTCTGAGAACATGGACATTTGCAGCAACCTTAGAAGTTGTCTGTTAAATGTACACATATATTTATACAGAAAATGTAGTACCAACTGAAGTATGAGCTGCAGCACCCTTTCGGTGCCCAACTTCCATGCCACCAGAAGGAAGCACGAGGGCTGGGATACTGCCAGGTTGCCCAAGCCTAGACAGGGGAAGTCGAGAGGCAGAGGTCGGGTTCGACCTCTGAACTATGAGGCGACTTGGTTTTGCACATTCAGTTGAAACGGGCCATCAGAAATACTAAATTGAGCTGGATTCATTTGAGTCTCTTGTCGAACTCAAATTAGTGTGCAAATGAGATTATTTGTCGAATTCCGTCCGACTGAGGTTCACGTAGAACGTAAGGTTGCAGGAAACTCGGAGACAGCGTCTACATGATGAATCCGAAGCATAGGGCCGAGAGTGGTCATGGGCTTACAATGAGTTCACGGAAGCCTTCTAAGTAGTGTGTTACGTTTAGACCACGTGAAGTTCTACTCTACTAAAGACGCATGTTAACATGACTGATCAAATCACCATCATCATCATCATCATCATCATCGGCAGCCCGAACAAAGCTCATTGAATTTAGCGCAAAAAACTTTATTCCTCTTAGGAAAAACAAGTTACTTTTTCTATTTCGACAGGAAAGCTCGCTTAGACCATGTGGCTAGGTCATCAGGTTGACCCAATTCCAAGGTAGATGGAGAACTAGTCTACCATCTCCGTTTAGAATTTCCATTTGGAGTCACTGTTTGTTGGTGTCGGTGCCGGAATCTTATGATCGATAAGTCGAAGGGGACGAATTAGCGTCATTTTTTCGAGTTCGGATCTTTGAGCCTCCGGCCAGTTCGACTGGTGATTCGTCTCGATTATTATTCAAAACTGCTGTTGGTATGTGTAGGTTAGGAGATGGAATTACGTGTACTTTTGTTTGGATTGGCTCATGGACTTTCGATCTAAGTGACTTTTGTTAATGACTGCTCCTCACTGGTAACAGCTCACCAACCACCTCTACACTGTTGCCAGGCCTACGTCTTCTATTATACGTACCCCGGGGATGGATGTCGACCTTCATCATCTCGGTCATTTGTCTCTGTGGTGTTCATTCTTTGCATCAAAACCTCAACATCTTGCGTCCCATTGTTGGATTTTTTAACGGCGCATTCATATGCATTTTTTTGTGTTGTGTCGGTGAACGATTATCGGTGAAGCGGAGTCAATCACACATATCGAAAATGCATAGGCCAAGCCAATCGAGGCTGTAAGTAATCTGACCCATACAGACCAAATGACACCCGAGAGGAATCGGCAACCAAACTGCTTTGAATCAGAATATCACACCGGACAACCCGGTGATCTACTCATTTGACATGAATGAGCTTTTATGTGGACGAATGAAACATGAATCAGCTAAAAATCCACCTATTGTTTACAAAGACATCTCTGTTGATCTTGCTGTGCCATTGGCGTAAACAGGATGTTGTTGTGCTAGAAGGTGTGTGTATGTTACGTAAACTCCGTTGTTGACGTTTTACCGGTTTCCTCCGTTACTGGAAAGCCAGGGCAGTTGTCCGGGTTCACTGAAGAAACTAGCGACCTACGCTATTCGGCACGGGTTAAATGCATGGCAAAAATGTGAACAAGAACATAAAACCTTTCAGCCTACTCAAAGAAGGTGCCCACTTTCAATTCATGCGTAAACACAAATCACTTTTTGTGGTTCCAATAGAGAAGTCTAACCCCGAATATTGGTAGAATGAATGAATTTATTGTTTTCTGATCACGTGTTTTTGTGATTTGTGCACCGAGTTTAGCAGTTTGCTTGCAAATGTTTTGTCACAATACGTGGAGTGGGTGGATACCTGCTCTCTACCTGATTGAATTTACACAGCTTTAAAAGAGCTGAGGTGACTACTTAACTGACGAACAGCTTTCTCATTCCAGCTTTTGCATCGTAACAGCCAAAACTGGATCAACAATGTGGAACACTACTTGGAGAGACTGCAACATATTCAGGCACATGGAACACGACGTAATAATGGTCACACACGGTTCACGTCCGTAGATCTCTGCCCAGCTTATTGGACGGTTGCGGTGAACCACTTAGGTACCTGAAGGGTGAGGATCTTTGCAAGCCGCTCATTTTGAATTCATCGGGGCATATTACTATTAACTGATAGTAACTCGAATGAAGCTCCAATTTGAGGATTGCTACAGAAATCGGAATGCGAAGGCTGCCGGAGGCCTACAGAAACAGGACACGTACATAGTGAATTCTCATATGCCACAGCAACTACCAAGCTGTCACAAACAAAGCTGCATTCAGACATTCTTCAGTTTGACCGAAACACTGGAAATCTCAGGAGTTCAAGATAAAACAAAGCGATTCAAAGAAACAGAACGTTTTGTTTTTGTGGTTGCTTGGAAAAAAAATTCAATGCGAAAACAGACTAATGAAAAACCTTTCCCACATCAGCCTAAGAATTACGCAGCAATCTGATGAGACCCTAACCCTAACAACCTCCAAAATCTTGTGGTAAAGTGCTTTCCAAAGCAACAAACTGAACCTAAGTATGACGAAAAATGTTATGTAAAACGGCGAGGGGGGGGGAGATATTTAGCAAATTATACGACACCAACAGGATTTATTGGTCTTCTCGCACAAAGCACAGGAGCAAAACGCGATTTCAATTAGAACAACGTCCGAATACCAACTCAAAATGCAACAAAGGAGAACGGGAGATTTAGCTGGATTCAGTTGCCGGGCTGTTTTCGGAAGTATTATGAATAATATATTATTTTAGAAAACGTACTTTATGAAGGCTTGGTACTCCACTGGAAATATCAACATCAGACAACAATTCAATTTTTCAACCAATAGCGACAAGAAAATGCGGGCACTACAAAGCTCCAAACTACACAAGAAACAAGACGAGGAACGCACAGAAGAACCTGATGGGTTTGAGTCTTACGAATATACCTCCGATCATTTCATCAAAAGACCAGATTTCGAGTACCTGGTTAATCCATCAGACCCAAGAATAGGAACTACCATGAAGGGTTACCTAGGAATGCACAACCAACTAACCAGACACAGAAAGCAAACCACAACTCGACGCAAGCTGGGAACAGGAAAACTACTAAAAATAGAAGGTAAGTGGATAACCAGTCACACAGAGGAAAGGCAGATCACAAATTTTGAACCGATGTTAGAACAATAAGCGAGTTTTCCAGAAGCTTGACCAGATGAGTAATCTAGCGTGAACCGACGTTAGAACAATAAGCGAGTTTACCAGAAGCTTGACCAGATGAGTAATCTAGCACAATGCAGGATAGCTCACAGACAGATGAATGAAATTATGTGTAAGGTGTCCTTAAATTTCCCGACCACGTCGGGGGATAACAGATGATGTTTATAAGCGATTATTGCTCACGCGGGCAAGATGAACGTACCTATCCAAGTTAGCGTTGCTGGTCTCGGTTTCTGGCGAAACGTTTGCAAGCGAGTGCTAAGCTGGGCACACAAACCAGCTTTAGGTCCATGAAACGGTTCCCCATGTGGGCCCCCCATTCTCATAGGGTTATATGTCACACGTGGATCAGCTTAGCCGTTTCTCGCATTTTTTCTTCATATTTTATCGTTTTTGAAGTAGAACTGCACGCCAGTTCGTCCACATAGCGAGGAAATATTTTGATTGACGGGGATTACCTTTACAATGATTGTATGATTTTACATTACAAATTTCGTTGATAAAAGTCACTTTAAAAGTTTGGAAAATGGGGAGAATTCAGTGCTAAGTTAATGGATAAACATTGAATAACATTCAGACTATGCAGATGAGGAAATTAGGATCCAACTGTGTTAGCCCACGTGCATCTACTGGATACATATAGCTCCTAAAAATTACCCGGGTCAGCAGTTGGTACGTGACTGCGCAACAGAACAGCCTCGATCAAGCTTTTTTTCACAGAACAACTGACAGAGAAGTGAGCCAGGAAGCGATCACTGCTCAGTGAGTGGTTTGCAATGCGACTCGTCGCCTCAGCACGTTTCAGCTTTGTTTTTAATTGTTTCCAGACGAAAAGCGTCTCACACGCGCTTTTGTCGTATTCTCAATGTCCACCCAGAGTCCTCCGGCCTTTCAGGCTTTTATTGTAAACAGTCGTTAATTAGGGTAAAAGATGTTGCATGCAACGTCGAATTTTCGACCACTTAGATGAGGCTGAAGCAACTTGTCTGGACACGAAGTAAGCAAGCCAGCGAAGACAAGCTCATGAAAAAAGACGCTTTTCGTCGGTCGTGAAAGGTTGGATATCACAGCGGAACAAAAATTACGGAAGATTGCGGTAATCAGTGACTGCTGAGAATGGCTTCGGGAGGGTAAAGACCATCATTCCTATGGGGAACGCATTTCGTGTTACGTAATAGAGGCATCAGTCAAGTCATGATTTGTCACCTCGTGTGAACAACGTTGGGTACGCTTTGGTTGAGAGGAAGAAAAAACTGCTCCTACCATAAAACCCTGATTCATATAATGTGCAAAAAAACAGTCCTCCACAGAAAAACAGGTGCTTTTAAAATGACCCATTTCTGTCGAAACTACTGCTATATTTGTTCGAATCCCCAGATTTAAAAGACCTGGAAATGACCTCCATGTTTAGTTGAACGGCGTACATAGATTTAAACTCCCCAGCTAACCGGATGGTCCCGTGCCAATTTGCAAAGAAAGAGCTTCAGAATAGTGGATCAGAGGAACAGGCTTTTTGTATCAGCTGTTTCCTGGTGGATCCAACCATTACTTTAAACAGGTATCGATGATCGTTCGATGAAAACGAAGAACGGGCGCAATAACGGCACAAGGCTGCGTTGGCCTCGCACTGGAATATGCCCAGCCTGCGTGCACGAAACACGAGAGAGGCGCACCAATGTCGGAGAGGGTACGAAGGGCCGTTTGCTGCCTACAGAACGCGCTGACCATAGAGGAATACAAAGACAACAATCGACCAATCAGAATTCTGAGAAGTCCCAGACTGTCAAGGTCATTTTTGCGAGCCTGTAGGTCACAGGGGCAAGTAGCAATATGACTGGATGCGTGGGAGGCAGATGATCGAACGTGATAAAGCGAATGCTGTGACCCGATGTGAACACGCGAACTGGACTATACCCACATGGTGCACACTAAGGCGAAAGTGTAGCCGATCGACAATGGGATGGCGTAATCAAAACAGCTCGAAGAGAGTTCAGCTCAACAATCTGCTTTTTACAACACTTTTCTCAAAATTACTTCATTCCTGTTCGAAAGAAAAACAATTATCTTTCTTGAGGGCTGCATTTCAACCGTCACTGTCACAAAGTCTATTGGAATCCTCTGAGAAGATGCATTATCTGTCCAGAACATGCTTCTTCAACGTGTCATACACCGAAGCGGCTAAGCGCCAGTCACCCTGAGATTGGTGACCTTTATTGATCACAGAGCAGCTGTTAACTGTATCAAATGGTAAGTCTATCCTGGAACCTGAAGACTATCGACGTGATAAATTAGGTGCATCCAGCGTGAGTTGGTGAATTGGTGTCCTCACCGCATGTCAGATGTCCGGATTTCAAACCCCGGAACACCCAGTGATATGCACTGCTGATGATCTTTAATAAGAACGAAAGTCGGGTCCACTGCCTTTCCGTTTGATGTGGACTTACGCGAATACTTGCAGCAGGACGAGAGGAAGACTGTTCCGTCGAGAGTGACGTGAACGGTTTGAGCAAAAACACGACTTGAAGACGTGGATAGTAAAGCAGAAAGTTCCGCATCCGGCGAAATAGCAAGCTTGTTTGTCTTGTACTTCAAAGGCAGATGTTATCAAGCGTGATGTTTTCCCTATTAAACAATCGTGAAGTTTCCCAGATCATCTGAGCCCCAATTCGAGCACGGTTTACTCAAGTAAGCCACCTACCATAAAATAGCAGCGATCCTCCTAATCATTTGCGGTTAGAAGTTGTTAATAGCACTCTGAATACGTCGTCACTATTGGCTGATTGTTCGAATTCACCGGAAGAAATCTGGGGAGTTATGACAGGGTTCCAGGATGGACGACGTGGATCAGATCGGCGAATCCGTAACGAGACAGTTAGAAAGCGAGTTTTGGGTTGTGCAACGGGTACTTCCATTTAAGAATGTGTCCAGCACCAGAAGCTACGTTGGTTAGGACATGTGCTGCGCATGCCTAATCATCGTTTGCCGAAGAGAGTGCTGTTTTCCATGCCCAATTCAGAGTGGCGTAAGCAGAGAGGTGGCCAACCGTTGACCTGGCAGAAGAGTATGAAAGAAATCACGAAACGCTTGGGTGCTGTCGGTGCTACTCGCCTTCCAGGATGGGGACCGCGTGATCCACACTGCGCCTGGTTGGAGACGCTGCAAGATATGGCTGCCAACCGATGTCAGTGGCGATCTTGTTGTCAGTTTCTATCCAGATTGTCTGAATGAGTGTTTGGAGGTGTAGGCACCTCGGAATGATGGTAGTAAGACAGCAATAAGTCCCCTTCCCATCCATCTTTATTCTTTTTCTTCACAATAAGGCTTTCAAATAAATCATGGTTGTACGGCAGCGAAGCATCGGTGTTGAACACTGATGTCATGCTGTCGATGATGATGATGATGACGTGAATCAGGCCGAAAATGCTTTACAAGGTACCTTAGCAGGCCCGCCGAAGAAATGGAGACTTGGTCGGGAGTACTTTCTAGCTGTGCTGGACTCCAATGGAACCGTTGATCTTGACCGGAAACTAAAAAGACGAAAGCACAAGCTGCTTGTTTAACCAGGTTAATAACTGTTGTTTAGGTCCCGCAAACCAGAGTCAGTATCTTTAAACGGTGTGTTGCTAAACTCCTCCGGTTAAACCGCATCCAATGGGGACATTATGTGCTAGTTACAGCCTACCGTAGCGTGCAAACATCCAGTACCCATTTGGTGGGTTACAATTAATACGAAGCAATTTTCGTACGCATGATCCGCGTGACTCTCCCCATTTACCAAAAAGCATTGCAAAGATGGGAGCAAGGTAGCTCGGTGGTTAGAACGCGAATTTACTGACCGGAAGGTCCGTGATTCGAACCCGGTCTCTACTTTTCGACTTCATCTGTCTAGGCTCGGGGAACCTGGCAGTACCGCATCTCTTATTCTTCCATCAGGTGGCATGACAGCTAAGCCCCCGAGAGGGTGTTAGAGCTGAAAGATTGCAAAAGACACACTGATGATTTCTTCTTAGGTTCATATCAAGTTTTACAAACGCAAAAGCGTCAGCTCATCTCAGTTACCTTTGTGAGCCAATATTCATGGCTGACGCCCAGTTGTCGATACCTCTGTCAGATCCCAGAGAAATTCTCTCTTTCATACACTCAATTTGCGACTCAAGTTAACCCCACCGATCACGCAGGGGATCCACTCAACACACAGTATTTTGATGAATGAGCTTCGAGAATATTCAAAATTTTCAAAATATTCAAAAACTCAAAATATTCTTTTATACCTTCTGTACAATTTGGACTGATTAACCAATTCGTTCCCAGATGGCGCGGAAGTTGACGGCGTTATATCCTAAGGGGGGTAGGGTTCGTTAGCTGGATCGACCGGTAACCAACAGTCCAGAACGCCTGGAAGATGCTTGTTGGGGCGCCAGTGGTTTCCTGAACACAGCAGCCTACTCGGTAGCCACTCGAGAGCCCGTTATCTGTTCACTCCTTCTTCAACCTCATCAGTTGGATAAGGTCAGCGAGTTCCCGTCAGAATTATGTTCTGCTTGCAGACAAAATTTTGCACTTGGTTAACGGGAAATATATTTGAACTTTCCAGTTATGTTGTATGTGCAATCGCACAGAAATACACTCTAGGATCTCGAATACTATACCGGCTGAGGCATGAGGCGTTCCCAGTTCAGCACACTCATTTGAAGAATACCGTAAACACGGAAATTTGGCTGTTGTCAATTAACACCAGAGTAATTTGGAAATAAGTGAAGTTCAACTGTTGTAAGTTGTCCGTGCCTACCCGCCATGCTGCCCGAGGACAGATACTGTGAGGTTACCAAATCCCGGACAGAGGAAGTCGAAATGCTGAGTTCCAACCACGGACCTTCTGATCAGTATGTTCACACCCTAACCATTGAGGTTTCTCGAGTTCACTGCATAATTCCTGTGTTTAGTCCATCTGACGATCTTGTAGGATGTGTTCACAATGTTATTGCCAACTGAGGATCGATGCAGCAAAAATGTTTTCTACTCATGCTGTGAGGTCATCTGGGTCCCAGTACAAAATGGCGTTTACACAAATCAACCCTGCTTCAGTGACCATGGGAGATGAACAAAAGCTTGATGTTTTGATGGTTTGCCATGTTTTTACCTGTTACAGATGACGCTATTTTCGTAGAAGCGTGCCCAAAGGACGACCGGTCATCAAGTCGCATTTCAGATGAGCAGCAAATGAGTTCGGTTTGGATGACGTCTGAGTACAGTTACGTCACGCACACCGACAGGCAGGGTAATGTCCACAGAAGAGGTGACAGATAAAACGAAACACCTAGAAATTGATTTATTTGTAGTGGAATATTCGACTGAATATCTGCTGGGTCTCTCTTGTACTACAACCTCCAAACTGGACGAAACAGATGGCGGACTATCGGACAGTGCTCACCACCCTTGTGAGTAGTGTTTCGCTAATCGAAAACCTTTAGGACCGACATCACCGTACCGCGGCTTCAGTGGTCAGACATTGGGAGGAAGTGGTTCCATGCGTCAGAGGAGCTATTCGAACCAAGTGACCAAGCGACTAGCTTTCCATCCTGAGTGAACTTCAGGTGAACCTCAGGCGCGATTTGAACGGACACAGTCAATGTGAAGGGTCAGTCATACTGTGAAAGCAGTGCTCACTGTCTTGTAATGTTCATACAAGTTGTGCCATATGTTGGACTCGCTAGAACTGACTACTTATACGTTAAGACACTCATTGGAGAGTTCAAAGAGCATGGTGATGTAAGCTAGCTGTGTATGCCTGATTTTATGCCGTGGCCTTAGTACTGTTTATGATCATGAGCGATACGCTTTGAGTACGCATCGTAGTAAAAGCTATTTCGTTTTATACAACCTTTTTTCCTACTTTGGGACTCATCTTGTTTGTCTAAATAACTTGTGGGTAGTCACGCACTGCTAATGATTTCCAACATGTATAAAAACTTTTATACAGTACTTCTATGTATTTCCACACAAGTCGATTTCACTTGAATGGTGACGTTTTGTTCAAGACAACCAAATTCTTTCACTAAGAACAAACGATGAATTATCTTACCCTATGAGTCAACATAGCGAATTATGCAAGGTTTATCTTACCCACCTGGACATCATGGAGTAGCTTCCTCTGACCTACTCTGTCAGTTACCGGCGAAAAAAAACAAAAACGGGAATCTACGAACGCTACTTGTGTGAACAGTTGTCGACACAGCATCAAACACAATTATTAACGCTTGTCAGTTACCGGCGAAAAAAACAAAACCGGAATCCACGAACGTTACTTGTGTGAACAGTTGCCGACACAGCATCAAACACAATTATTAACGCTGGGCAAGGTCACCTGTTGAAGCCTGGCGTGGGACAGGAAGGAGACACCAGCAAGGATGTCTGTTTACATTATAATGGACTTTTAATGGACTTAGTGAACAGGATTATGAATTTTGGATGGTGGAGCACAGTCGGTTAGTCGGTTATCACGAATACCATTTTGTCAAGGAAGATAGGGGAGTTGACAACCATATGGGTTCAATAAATTCTCCCAAGGTCACAGAATCATACAAGCTAACGCGTTGATGTACATAGGTAAATGCCACGCAAGATACTGTTGGACTATGCCGTTTAATCGCACGGGTATTGGATAGCTGGGCCAAGGTGACCAACGAGATGTCCTGGGGATTCAGACAGGGCGGGACCGTCAGTAGTTGGTGTGTGTATGTGTGTGTGTGATGTGCGGAGGTGGGGCCGTTGCGTATGTGATTGATTTTGTGAACATATTTGACAACGCAAGTGGAATTGTGCGGAAAAGATGTTTGTGAAGGCATGGAAGAGGGTGAAACAGTCAGACAACAGTCGTCCTGGTCATGCAGAGAATGTGAGATTGGGTCAGGCTGATTGCGTCCAGTATTTTACTTGATATATTCCCGTATAGTTTAACAGTTTAACCTCTAAACATGTGTGACCTGAGGACGAATTATCCCGGACCATCTGTCAGTGAACCTCATGTTATTCAGTGGGAATTTTTAGTGTCTCACAGGCTCGCCCATGTCACTATGCAGATATAGTTGTTTGACTATCATACAAATGGTATTAATGCCCTGATATTCCCACAGGAACATATCAACTTAATGTAAAGACAATCGAAGTGCTGCGTTCTTTTCAACGTTGAATCTATCTGTTTATCTATTTATTTATTTATCTATTTATTTATTTATTGCAGTTTCGTTTACTTCTCTGATATTCCGTGTTCCTCAGCTGTCAAACCATTTGCACAAATGCACATTGGCTGTTTTGAGGAGTCAATTTCACTGATTCTGCCAATGAGCCCGACGGACACGTTGTATTTCAAAAAGAACCGCAGTTGTTCTGTAAGGTGTTTTACGCGGATCTTTACCCCGTGACGTTAGGACATAAGATCTGAGCAGTGAAACTATCAAAGGCACGTCACTTGAAGGGACTTTGCTTTGTGGATGCTGTCTGCAATCACGATTCACGTGAGGTAAAAACACAAGTGAGCGGATTAAATCAATTGCAACTAGGACCTCTTCCACATTCATCCGTTCTTCCACCTTCTGGTCGGTTTAGGGCTGTCGAACAGGTTTTTGAAACCCAGTGTGCAGTGCGCAGTGTCAAGCAAAGATGAAGCGATATCTCGAAAAACGTGTCAACCGCAACATGAAGCAGCCTTTATGTAACATGTTCGTTTGAAGTATATCACGTGTCCGACGTTCAGATGAGTCTCTCGTTGAGCAACTGCGTACAATTCGTTGTTCAGCTAGAACGTAAGATTGATGGAAACTGTGGAAAACGGTCAGATGACGCTTCCCGGAAAGGGCGACACCGAAGAGTCTTCACGAGCCTTGTCAAGAACTTTTCAAAATTTTTTCAAATTCATCCGTTCTCAATCTTTTCAGTATTGTACTTAGTGGTTTACAAAATCACAACGAGGGATTAAAGCCTTATGTACCAATAGAAAGAAATCGCCCAACTTTTTCTGATTTGCAATTTGAAAATTTGATTGACACCGGAGTCACCCACAAACGACGTTTAACTACGCAGTGAGTTGTCCCACCTTTAGGTTTGTGGATCTGCCTTGTCCGAATGGGTAAACTTCCGTGAACTGCACAGACTGCGATGAAACAGCCAGCTAGCTATTCCTTCTGTTCCCTGACCAAAGATCCGTGCGGTGCACCCAGAACCTCAGTGTAAAAGAGTAGGCATAGTCTTCAAATGATCCTCCTTCACAACCCGTCCTTGAACGAACTAAACGCCAAACACAGTCTCTCAATGGGACTCCAAGTAGACAATTTTCGCAAACATTTAAAACTTTTTTCGATTACTATTCAAATTCCTTTTGCTGGCATATTTTACCGACAGTTGTCTGATGTTGCAATCCGGAGCTCACTAGATCCGCATCTTGGAGTGTAACCAAGCGTCACGTGGAGCAACAATTTCCGGTAAAATCCGCGAGCTTTCGGTCTACAAATTGTACTTTGGTGACGTTCTTGGGATTGCTTGAAACTATGGTCATGTTCAGAGGACCCACCAAATGTCTAAAGGCTCCGAAGCAGTAACGGCTGAACAATATGGTACATTAGTTTCGTCGATGGCTAGTCGGACAGACATGAGTTGTTCACAGATCTGGCAACCTGTTCAATTTTGAACGTTTTGTGCCCATGTGACAGAAACATCTACTGTCACGGACTCAGTAGCACAGATTGCATGAAACCGTCAGACATTACAGAGGGGAACAGAATGCATTGGATTAAAACAGATATCCCCGAGGTTCATCACTGACTAATAGAGCTGCTCACAAAGAAAGCGGAACCACCAGGCATCGTGAAGCAAGCATCCTCAAATTTGCCGTAAATATTTCATTCTGGATGCCCAAAAGTGGGAGACCTTAGTCACTTTTATGTTCACTAAGTTTTCATATTGTTCTACACACTGCACTCATACTGCACTTCGTGGTGTAGTCACGCGATCAAATCATTTTGATTCTTAGACTTGTGACTGTAACGAGTCATCGATCGATGTCTTTGACCTAAATGTGGCTTATCCCTGCCGACCACATACATCGACAAGCTGCTCCCAAGTGACGCGTCCATCGACATGGCTCCACAGAAATTTTACCCATATCTGTCCCTAATAATAACTCGGGTGTATTCCTGATATCAGTGTGTGAGATATCTTTCAGTCTGTCTTTGCGCCTTTTTAAATTCATCTACGAAAAAGGATTTTTCGCGCGTATTTCATTTTTTGGGCGAAAAGCGATCCACCCAAGTTAGTACAGTCTTACGAGATCTCATTTGCCAAGGTTACTGTCACCAAATACTGTGCCCCATTCGGATCTAGACCAAAATCATTCACGCAAAATCCTACGCTCTGTTGAACTTGTCTCCAAGCCAACTGACTCCTGCAGGGTGTCTAACCCTATTGATCGTCAGATCTGGAGAGCGTCGTTACTCTCGACTGGCTCTGTTTTCCCTCGTTTGTCTTCATAGGTAAACAAACTTTTAGTTGTCCGGATATCGGAAAAAAATGTTTCTTTGCAAACTCATCCAGTTCTTCCCATTTCTTGTCCTACACCGACCTTCAACTGCCAGTCTACAAGTGAGTCGAAGCACGCACGGAATAAGTTGATGGTCTGGCTCACAAATGCATCAGGTCACGAAAATTAAACGAACATTTATCTTGCTAGCAAACACACGATCGTGTTGAGTTTGTGAGGGGGGGGGAATTACCAATTCAGGGTAAAGTCTGTTTGGGTCGTGAGACTGGTACATTATTAATAGTCAAGTGTAGCGGAACATGTTTCAGACTGATGATATATCGATTTTTCTCGCTCGAATGCGGTTGCTTTCCGTAACGTTGGGTTTCAAATTGTCGGACACGTGAGTGGGCTTTAGCAGGTGAACTTTGCTCGTCCTAATAAGTGCTCCTAAAGATGTATGCGAAAAAAACTTTGAAGAGTGGTGTACTCATAGTGGATTATTTCAACATATGATGACTTTTCATACAGTACAGGGAATGGTCAGTAGGTCAGTTGTCGAACCCTTCCCGTGAATTTTCGCCCTATATTGTCGCAAATTGTGTCCCCATTTCAGGCACAGTTTCATTCTTCCAGCCAGCTCGGGCGAAGGGGGTTGGTATTTGTCCATACCTGCACAACTAAGTCTGTAAAACGGTTGGGCTGGAACACTGCACTCACAAAGACTAATAAAAGTACACAGGTTTTCATTGTTACTGACACCAGACGATAGCGACATTTGATTTGCTTGCATTCTTTTCCAAGTAAGTTTGCAACGATGCACCGTCTTGAAATATCGTGAATGGATACCTGTCTAATCATGTTCCAACTGTGACGTCAACACTGACCAGTTGGAGATAAACCTAATGAAAACCACCGAAACCATGTCGTACGTTTCTTGATGTAACCTAACTGGTTTATCATATTCTATATTCAGGTGTAACTCAAAACAACTAGCAAGAGGCCATGAGCTTTTTTTTAAGGAAATAGAATAACTTGGATAATGATCGTTGTTTTTGGGCCTGGTCCACACAACGCACCTCTTCGTTATGTCGTGAAATTTTGTCAGTCCTAAACAAAAGTTCCGAAATTCCGAAGGGATTTCTAATTAGCGTTGTTTATGCGCTTAGGGGTTTAGATACACTGTCGAGAAACTGAGTAAGCTTTAGTAAACGAACAACTCTATCATGCCATTTAATATGAAAAATCTTGCAACATGACCATGGCTCATTCGAGGCTTCCCGGTGGGGGTGTCCTGGAAGGACCCAGAGCTCTTCGCAAGTAGTCCAGGAGTGACTTTGTTTCTTCGGCTTCCGAATGAGAGATGTCTACCACTGCCTATTCATCAACAGGCGTACATTATCTAGCCGCGTTATTCCAGATTTCATTGTTCAGAACCCAGGAAGTCTACAACATTGTTCGGATGGCCGGTGGTTTAGTTCGCCACTCCCAAATGAACAGACCAGAATCTAAGTGAGCATCCCCAGGAGCGTGTGCCACATGAAGTGTGCAATCGACCGAAGCTCGGAAACCCGTCCTATCGACCGCGAGGCATATTCAGTCTACGAGCCACTGGGTCAACCTCAGAGCAGTGCTCGGAGATGTACCCCGATTTGTCAGTCCAAAACAGCTATAACGCGGGGAGTCCACTATGACTGATCAACTTCCGCCAAAACTACGAACACACGAAACTTTTCAGTAGGGAACCTAGCTGCAAGTGAAGCACAAACATCATTCTCTCTGGCAATGCAATGTGATATTTTTTGTATATACCCCGGTCTGCTGGAGCAACTTTTCAACAGGGCGGTTGTACGTCCCCCATCAACTCACACACAAACACACAAACCATTTAATAGTGCGTTAGGTTTCAACTGACCAGTGCTACCTAGGTTAGAATCACGACGGCTGGGGGAATCCCTGTTTGCGGTCCTGGACGAATGTGGTGAGGTCAAGCACTTGACCACTTCTTCACGCATAGTGCCTGCACCCGGTTTTCCCCTAAGTGATACCTCCAATAGGGTGAAACGCATCATGCAATGCAAAGGCACAACTACCATTTCAAAGAAAACAAAACATGAAAAATTATCAAGTACGGGGAAAGCATTCCAGACATCAGATGAATTAGAGGGACCATTGATGATATTGCAGAGGTGAGCCTACTCAAATCAGTGGCCTCCTTCCCAAGTGAACTGAAATTCTTTTTCATGTTAAGCAAGGACTGGTTAGGACGGTTTGGAGGCAATAATGACGCGTTTTCTGTAGCCACAAAACAACTCAGATCTATACGAAATAAGCTTGTGAATAGAACTTTTCAGTTACGTTCAGTTAGTTACACACACTCCTCACCCCCCCCCCCCCCCCCCCCCCCAAAAAAATTGTCGCAGCACTCACAAGCCCACGAAGACCAAGGAAAAATCATTACTAATACGAATACTACTCATGGATAGTAAAGTTAGATATACATTCGAGCAAAACGAACTCTACTATTAACAAGCTATTAGCATCAGCGCATTTGAATTGCTTGATTTTAAGATGCCAGCAATTGAAACCGTGATATTTTTTGCTTGTGATAATCCACAACCGCAGGTGTAGATACTTACTTGGCTATTCAGTGCAAAGCAAAGATGAGTTCTTCTGTTTCCTTTTGCTAAGGAAACAAATTTGGCCACACCTTCTATTGGAAGTGTAGAGGTGTACCGTTTATAGGGGGTGAAATTCTTCAACCGGACAAATCCAATCACAATCCTATCACCTAACGTGCCTCACTTCGGGAGGGGCCTGAGTATGGTTCAACAGCTTTTCACCCACTCGTAAGGTTGCTCATTAAGCATTTGTGTCTCATCATCTATCCTTTTTTGACACCTTAGAACCTATTCCGTGCAGGATAATGGTGTACAGATGAGCCGCGAATTGACAGCTACCTTGAAGGTCTCGTCGAATACACCTCAGGATCACCTGGTATGCCCTATATTCGGAGGGCTGTAAGCAGGACAGAAGTTTTGCATAAAAATAAAGACCGACCATTTTTTCCCAATTTGGATAGATAGATAGATAGATAGATAGACAGACTGAAGATTATACAGTAAAATTACAATTTCCAGCAGAGTATTTATATATTGTAACTACGGCACTGTTCGTGATGACTTATTCACACTGAAGCACTGCATTGTTTTTTTGCTCTGATGTCAGCGATATATTTGAATAGCTTCACCATTTACAACTTTTGTAATACGTAATATTATGATGTAATTATTCTCATTGCAGCTGGAGCGGGCTTCGTTTGGGAATATTTAATCTCACACGTTGACTGCATGAATTTCGACAGTCTAGTGAAATCGTTTGCACTTGACGCGGAGTTGCAGCGCAAGGTTCACCCGGCAACTGTCTTTCCGAGAATAGCGGGTGCACCTTTTACCTAGGTTCATACAGCCCTACGCTAGTACAGAACTGCAATCATGATATGAGAACAGTCACTCTGTTATCTATCTGGTGAATTTTGTTTTTTCGTGTAAATTTCCAGTGGTTCTCACCTTTCTCGGATCATAACAGAAATGGTTATTTTATCCTAGAATCACACGGAATCAAGGTGTCAGCTTGCGACAAATTTCATCTGTGCACAGCGACCGATTTGCACTATTCTATTCTCTCCAGTAGTTACCCTGGGACCGCGTTTCATAAGGAAACAGATCTCAATACCTGAAGGCGAAAGCAATTCGGGTCACAGCAGTCGAGGTCGGAAGGAGGCGGAGAGTGACAATCGATAATGATCCATTTGTTACTAGTTGTATTTGTGTCCAGATGAAATACAAGTTACGGATGTACTTTTCACACTACCCTTTGTCCCACCCAATGCGTCTTGGTGTATGGAACATCCGCTATCTCGTATTCAAAGTTTTCTCTGAGTGCACTTGATGACGAAACGTGTTTGCCTAAGGTATATACTCATAATACGATAATTAGTGTAGTTTGAACTAAAATCGTGTCACCAAAAGTTGTACCGAGTTTGTAACAACGCCACAGCAAAAATCACAGCAATACCTTGATGTTTGGTGACCGTGAGACGTCTAATGTGGAATGCATGTATATTTATCTGTAAAGATAACGCTCGCATGTGGGCCGAACTATTGCCAGAGCTCTTATATCTGGACAAGAGAACGAGTGTGGTCCTTAAACAAAGCTTTTGGCTCAAAAGCCTCACTGCAAGGCGGATGTGGGTGGACACGAGCTTCCTTCAGTAAACCTGAATGGGTTCGTGAAGCGCGCACCACGACAATGTCCATACTCTTCGAGGGGGACAGGTCGTGAAAGTGGTTACTGTCACACTGAGTGCTGTGGGCCCTGCTGGCTGGAGTCTACATGATTCTACCTACAGGTGGCTGGAAGCCCTGGAGGACATGCCGTGCAACCGATCCAGTGGCGCACACACTGCCATTTCGTAGGTGGACTGCCCAGCTAGGTTCACCTGTCTTTGCGCGCTGGGCTTACGTTGGGTGAGGCTTGCAAGTGACGCTGGGTCATACCCGATGACGGTGCCTTGCTCCAACGGGATGCTCAGGTGCGTTTAGTTTTATGCCATCTAAAGGAGCAAGCACCTTATTCTTGATCGTTTTTCCTAAGGACATAGGGCTCCCTAAATCCCTACACTTTCCTTCCCTTTTCTTTCCACTCTTTACTTAATCTATTCTCCCTCGTGAAAGTATGGTAGTTAAGCGGCAATAGGTATTACTAGTGTGTTCCTGTCAATGATGATGAGGATGACGGGTCTTTTTGTACTCCGCTTCTGGAATCGTCGAAGATAATTTTACTTAATCAGCTGAGTCGACCGCCATTAGACTAGGAAAATTGGTGCAGTGATTCAAAATATAACGTTTACTGCCTCTCTGATGGGTATTCCAGCTAATTCACGGAGATGACAGTATTATCACAGTCATGTGACATCAACTGACTAAATCCAGCGAAATCGATCCACTTTGCTAATCGGAATTTGGAATTTGCATCCCCTATCTAGTAGTTTTATCAACCGCGAAAGATTACTTCAGAAACACTCGTTCAAAAGTACACCATCTGTTCCCAAAGTGGTGATAAAATTCACTTGAAAGTGAATGCGGTTCTATAATACCTGATAAAAAATAACATCCGTTTGTTTATTCGTTGCATAGCAGGCTAGTGATGCGTTTTCGATTGCATAAAAACAGTGAATATATGTTGCCATAGGAACAATTGTTGCAGCACTGTTATCGGAATGCTGATTTGGCTCTAGTCCAGCAATGGTATTCATGATGCATTGTGTCAACGTTTCCGTTCAATCTCCGGATTACAGGCAGTGGAGGAAGGACTTTTTGGAAGTGCTTTGAGGAATGGAGGAACTGTGTCGTAAAAGGGAAAACTCTATTCTTCTAATCGCGAAATGGTTAACTAGTTAGCCAATTGAATTGAGTGATTGACACACCAGTGGTCTTCTAAAAAAGGTTTAGTTGTCAGGTGATTTGAATAGTATTCACATGACTCTCAGATGGAATTTGTTTCCAACGCCGATTTATGTCTGTCGGTGGGGACACTGAAACTACAGAAACACTCATTTTGACAGGTGGTACGGTTCCGCCCTCCATGGTTTGTTTTTCACGTGACGTTACGGCTTCTTGGTCGCTATTTGAAAGACATCAGACTTCGGAAGGGTAATTACGGAAAGGAGACAATGGGCTATAGTACAAATTGACTAGGTCTTAGAAGTGATGTGTTCAAACATAAAGCCCTTCAGGAAAGCTTCCAGAAGGAGCAGTTCTGTTGAAATGGCAGTTTTTCCCGCCAGGGGGCATTCTTCAATACAGTTTCCACTCAAGAAGAAGGATCCTCAGGACAGACGAGCATACAACTTCCTGAAATTGCCAGTACACTCCTCAAGACAATAGATTTTCCATTGATCTGACACTAGTCTAGTTTAACGGTTCACGACCTTGGCGCAACTGCCTGAAGTATCATTTTTATTGGGCAATCAACGAGATTGACGTAGTGACTTGTAATCAACCCTGTTGGAGAATGAAGCTTGATCCTGGTCAATTGTACACTCCTGTGTAGTCACGTGGTGTCATTGAAAAACTGTATTAATAGTTTAACCTCGATAATTCGGCTTAAATTAACATAAAAACATCATCGGAAAATGCACTGGCCAATATATTTGACCGATCTGAGTGTTTCGTAGACAAGAAGGTGTCCTGTGATGAACAGCCGTACCTCACGGCAGTAATGGAGACTGATTGATTGACAGTGGTTATGTTCATTTTTGGCCCCTCTGTAGGGGTTGTTTCCGAAGTTATTACCGACTACCAGTCCGTTGGCATCGGTGGAAACGTGCGTCTGGGCGTGCCGAGTTAGGTTGGCCAAATTCTAAACATACATACTTTGATGCGGCAAAACATTAAATCGGTGGGAGCTTGGATGACGTCCAAAAGGAAAAGCTACGCAGGGCGTAACATATTGGTTACATATTTTCTGACGGAGACAAGAGTACTTTTCTGCTCGCGAAGACCAGGGCAGCTTTCGTTTATCTTCGTGACCTGCGAGCTCCACGTGACGTCAGTTTACCTGGTAAGGGCACAGTATACCATGTACTAGTGTAATCCATACTGCTTTGCGGATCAGATGCTAGGCCTTCACGTTGAGAGGACGCAAGAACTTTGTCAGAGTCTGATCGGCTTCACCAAAGCGTTGGTCGAGTCTGCTGGCAATATCAGACTAGCGGTGTTGAGGTTGTTCTAGGTAAAAGGAACTCTCCCACGATTGATAAATCATTCAAGCTTCATGGGTTACGCTGATTAGAACGTGTACTCCACATGCCAGAGGATCGTCCACCTCACTCAGATCTTTTCTACAGAGGAAAATTTGGGAGCTCGTTGTTGGTGGTCGTTGTTTTGTTCGCTGCGATCTTTTCACCATCCCCGTACTTGATCAAAGCGACCGAGAGGTCGACAGTGTATGACCTGGTAACAAAGTATGAAAGCGGCAAACAGTCATTTCAGTCGGGATGGCGACTGTTGCCACCCTGGATGGGGAGCCTAGGACACAACTCATCAATAGTTAGTGACAAGCGGTTCAGCCACGCCGTCAGTGGCGTTTGTGCATCAAATCGATCACCATCAATGCCTGGCTATAACTTCCGCGCATCCCCAGTTCTCCATGACAGAAACCGTATCGCTTGGGCCCAACTTGCCCTTGGTGTATGGTTTGTAGCTGATAAACTGGAATGAACTGATCTGATCTACTGATCACGCTAAAACATATGAAAGCGAATTCTCACAGTGGTTAGCAAAATGACTGGGAGCCTGCTGCGATATCACGTGCAGTTAAATTTCAAGGTCTACCGGGTAAAAGCCAGTGTAAAAACACGCAGGTAGCCGAAGTTTTCTTGCCTGATTACAAAATCATAGGGTGAGGGTTCATCTAAACACCCTGGTCCAACAGAAGATATCCCGTAGAAGAAATACATTAGCGTTAACACCCGCCTCCCGAATGAGGAAGTTTCCAAATATGCTGATTCTCTTCACTTCAAACTTGGTCAGCACATGAATCGAACCGAAAAATCCATTGAGATCAATCGATGGTTATGTCGTTTTTTCTATTTGAAGGCACGTATGAGGAAAGCCTACCTTCTTCAAGGAACACTACGCATAGGGTGGCTGAAGCCCCCTCGACAGGCTACGACCTGATTCATGTCCCCTGTGGCACGATACTCGACATATATTAGAATACGGTGTTGTCTACACGTAAGACAGTACTCATATGGCTGAAGAAAACTCATCAAAAGCTCACGACCAACTTCTCACTTCGTGGGGTTCATCAGGTAGGTGCACTCTTAGGGTTTCTGACAACTTTTTGTTCTACTTGGACCCAAATTGTATGAAACTTGTGAAAAACATCCATTTGCTTATTGATTTAATTTCAACGAAGCACTCAAGGAATCCTAGCTGAAGACCTCGTCCACGACATCTGAGTTCAGGACTCCGCCCAACTTACTCATCAAAGCAACACGTACCACTTGGGTGAGACAACTACATTAATTTGAGAGTGTATTTTAGAAACAGTCTATTAGCAATGAATGCAGTCCACTCCTTCGTATGTATGGTCTACATACCCTTGTGATAGAATGCACTGACGACTGCCTTGACTCCTCACCAATGACTACTGAAGCAGGCGTTTTTGAAAATAAGTAAACCACACAAAAATAGCTACATTAACAAGCAAAAGTCTTTCACTCCTAACCTAACTCTCCATTTGAACCTTCGATGGATCCCCAACGATTTTTTGCCGCTGTTCAGTAATGCTGCTCCAAAGCGCTTACCAAGTCCATTTCGACTGGTTGTCCAGCTTGATAGTTGAAGCACGTAAAGCGACGTATTCCTTAAAATACCTGTGTCAGTGTAGTATTATGCCTGCACCCACTGGCTGCCTCTCGGTTGAGAGGTAGCGCATGGTTGTAGATGTCGCAAGAAACTCCGTCTAACAGATGTCACTGGCTTCCGTGTTGTCACTTTCATACCAGATTATCAGAATGATCAGTTCTGGGTGTAGGAAGCACAGAACGCTTGGAGTCTGCTAGCAGGACCCTTTTCAACCCCCTCTTCTAATCTTCAATTGAAATTTGTTTTACTATAATTAAATAGACGTTTTCGTCCCACTGCAGTAAAGCAGTTTCTCCTGACCGAACTAATGTTGATGCATAGATTATAGCTGGCACTAGACTGTGCCATGCTACACCGTCTGTAAATCCCTGAAAAAGCGGAATATTGCGGAGCAAAGCCGTTTACGTGAGCTAGCATCTTTTCTCATGTATTGTCCGTTTTAATTGTGTTAGTGTACCCGAAATGACACAAAGAAGCTTATTAGTTTGCTAGCTAGTTAGCTAATGTTCGAACCAATTCAGATGTATTTTTGGTGCTGCACTTTGAACACAATTCATAAAATTGAAGTGACCACTCCTCAAAGTGCACAAAAAAATTGCTAGTCTCTTTTTTTCAAAATTGAATCGGAAGATATGATAGTCGGAAGCTGCACGACACAGCTTCTTTCAAAACCCAGAAACAGCAGCTTAGTTGAAATTTTGTGAACTTTCTGGTTGAGTCCTATTTAGAGTTCACCATACAGTTGTTTCAACAAAGTCGAAAGTCAACATTGATCAAACAATTGGGAGCTGTCGGTTTTCCCTTGTACTTTATTGTACCGGACGTGTTCCGGTGAGTGACGTTCAGCTTGCTGATAGAGTCAACCAAAGACTTGTTACAAAATCTTCCCCAACATCCAATGTACTCTGATATAGCATTTGCCATGCTAGAGTTCACCCCTGTGTGTGTGGAGGGGAGGGACAGTGTGGGCACAGGTGACCTTTTTGGCGCTATGTTTGTCAGCCCTTTTGTGAGCGTAGGTCATTCAATCAAGTTGTCAGTGCACGAGTACTAACTTGCTCGTGGGTGGACGGGATAGAGTCTGACACTTATCAAAAAGAATTAGGCAGTTGCCTGCCCATTTACTCAGATCTGGCAGATGCTCACACTTTCGGAACTTTGCTATCCTAGAACAGTAGATCGCATTCCCGTCGGATTCGCGACTCGCTGCTTAGGATGCCAAACTACCCCAGTAGCAGTCAAGGAAATTGTTGCTATGCACTCTCCAAAACTGCATCTCAGAACCTTTTGTGGATTTCGACTCAATCATGATTCCCAGAATCGGTCGCTAGAATGAAATCCGTTACACACAGCTTTTGAACACACTGAATATTTCACCGGATATTTTTAAATTCGACCGCTATTTTTTCAGCTATCAGCACTCGCTTTGGTCTATATTGAGAAGCCTCTTCACCCCGGAGCGCGTGAATTTAGATATACTTGATATAAGCAGTAGGTGACGGCCAAAACCCTCTCAGAGTCTAGCTTCAGCAGTTGGCAAACTAGTAAAGTACTTAACCGATAAGTGTATCGATTTCCCACTCATTGGTACTTGGTAGTTTATACGACACATCTTTTTTTACAGGCGGGTGTATTTCATTTAAGACCGGAGTAAGATTCGAGGTTTTCCTATGGTGAACATCCATGCTCACCCAAGTGCGTTTATTGTAAAGCGTGTAAAAATTATCATCACCGCTAACGAAAGACTTTGCAGACTTTTCAGTCCACACAACGAAAAGAAGAAGGGAACTTTCAAATGGACGCAGGTCTTGCCATCTTCCTAGTTATAAGAAAAACCATTTTACCTGAAATAAACTACTGTTTCCAATTAGTAGTGCCTGATGAAATAATAACTCTGCGTATTATTAGTTCAGCTTTGCAAGGACAATCAATGATGGCGTGGAAATGAAGTTAACCACTTACATTGTCCATTACATCGGCGGATGATTTTATCCAAAAACGTGTTCTGTGGTGCCACCAGTCCGCGTCGAGAACCACTAATAAGCGACATTTCGGCACGTTTTCTAATCAACGATCAATTCACGCTCAATTCTAGCTGGAAATCCACACATTCCAAGTTTTAAACAGTACAGAATATCCGCAAATAATTCCTCCAAAAGCCGGATGACTCATCCTTGTAGATGAGGATGAAAGAATTACCCTATGGCAAAAATTAGGGCCTTTCGCGCATTGATGGGCGGTGTCAAGAACTACGAGTATATCCACACGCACAATAAAGAGCGACAGTATGGTCTACTGGTCTACAAGTCACAACGAAGCGCGCCCAGTATACAACTTGTTGCCCAATTCTACTCGTGAAATCTGACTGGTTGATGACTGCTCACTCATTCACCAATCCCATGTGCCATACTCTATAAACTCCGAATTGCCACTGGTTCACTTTGTTTTCAGCTGCCTCCACCGCTCTCGTCCGCTTATTCATCCATTCACTGGCTCAGTCAACTCACCCACACATCCGCTCTTCAAATGGTCACTGTCAGTCGGTAAGTCAGCCAACACACGCTGGATAGCTGGGATGGATCGACCACTGCCTGCCAATTCTGCATGATACTGCGTGAGATATCACCTACGCAACCTGCAGCAAAACACCTCACACAGGAAAACATGTTTAATTTGGAGAGTCGCAGGTGTCGTGCTGAACGTTGGTGAATGTGTTTTGTTGAAAGGGTGACTTCACCGTGGTCCTCACTGAAGTGTGGCGATCTTAACAAAAATGGAAATAGTAATAATAATAGTAATGAGAATTATTGCTTAATTGGTCAGTTGGTCGATTGGACGATTGATTTTTTAATTGTTTGAATGAGTGGTTGCGGGGTTAGACGGTCTGTCTGGTTGACCAGGAAAATGATTGGTTTGTTGGTTGCCCATGCCAGTCCTTTCGTACTGGCATGTTGGTACTGGTCCAGGTGGGAGAAAACTCACACCTAAATGTGGGTAGATAAGTAACTATTTAGTTCGCATATTGATTTCTCAAACGGTATATGAACAGATTATCAGCACCGGTGCCGGCAGCATCCACGTGAGATTCGAACCCGGACCATCGTCCGAATAGTAATCTACAGTATCACCTACCCCTCACTCGGGATGTGTTATGTCCACTGTATAAAAGAATTAACCTTGAGGTGAAACGATGTCAGTAACCATCAAAATCATCTACAGTTTTCATGTGAAACCAGGTGACCACTGTATGGTTTCGTTTAACTAATGGGAGCGTCACGGAAATTTCAAGAAATCTCCACCGATAACTGTCGGAATGGGCACTATCGTAGTTTAGTATCAATACGTACAGGGGGAGATATTGAGTAAGAATGGGATAATTGTGACGGTGCATTGAAGCTGATAAAGTGAATTTTTGAACAAACACGAGTCTGACAGTGCACGTTTAGCGAATTTGAGGATTTTAGTGCCAACGAAAGAAAAGAATTGGAGATTTGAAACGTTAAATAACCCGCCGATTCACCTTGGGGGTAAACCCTGTAGGCAAAGCGGGTGTTTCTCCCGCTTTGGTAGACTGCTAATTAAGACAACACTTGGTGAACAGTACTCTGCTCTTCTAAAGTCCCCTACTGGTATTGCCGTTGATAAAATTTGTTGGGGAGGCGCAGTCCCCGGCTTTCTGTCAATATCATGCTAAATGGAACACGGGGGGGGGCTCTGTGCTGAACCTGCGGTTAAAGTAGTTCACAAACGGAGATTTGGGTGGAATGCATTTGAGTACCCAGTCACCCCCAGTAGAGTGATATCCCTTTTAAGTGCGGGGTAAAAGCCATGCTGATAAGTCACTTGCAGTCGAACGGAGTAGCACTCAGCTACCCAGCGGAAGGTTGCACACTCTAATCTCTTCGGCATTTTCTGCAATTCGCGCTGCTTATGGCGTTCAACTTGGAGGAAGCATCGTCTGTGCCTCCCCACTTTCTAAATATTTCAATTTCAGGATTAAAGTTTGCTTGAACTTCTAGTCGACAATGGTCGCTACTCACCCTATATCCCAGCCAATAACCAATGCTCCAACTTGTATAAAGAGTCATCTACAAAAAGAATGAAACCCGGACCTTTCTTGGATCAAGTTATGCATGAACAATCCAACTTTACAACTAGCTTGATAGTGCCTCGAATAAAACCATTGGAAGTTACCAAAATGTCCCCTCCTAGGGGATATTTTCGCGCGGAGGTTCGTCACAGGTTACTGTAGTGAGATGTGACTCGGCACAAGTGAGGAAGCCGTCAATTTCACTTTGTCATTGGTGAGTGAACTCTGCTAGTCAGCATTTAATGAAACTGGAAATTTTAAAACTAACGTGAAAGAACCTCACAGCTAGGGCCTCTGGTTGCAAGCTTTTATCGTCAGTTTTGCAGTGCCAGCTTCGAAATGCCATCGTCCGTACGTCGTGACTTTATGAAGGCGTACGGCGGACCAGCGCTGACCCGTACTTGTCCTGTTCCTACCATAACCTAGCATGACCTAGTATGACCTTCGAAATGACTGGTCATGATTGGTCTGCCGTGGCTCAACCAATCAACGGTAGCGTACTGAGCTATTCTATCGCGACTTGACCAGGAAATCCTGATCAATGGTCTGGTAATCATCACATGGTGCGTGAGGATCGAGTACAAGGTAGACAGAGTCAGACCATACACCAAATAAGGAAAGGTTTCAAGTCATGTTTTTTCGTACACATTCATACACATAGCGTCAAGTAAAGGGAGGTTTTGGCCCGGACCTAATTACTGAGATGGAACTCCAAAAATACGAGAACACGACAAATGAATATCTTATTCACCAGGGTTCTAAAATTAAACACATACACCAAGAGGCTAGACCAAATGCATCGCTTTGAAAGAGTACACTCTACTGAAGGTGCTCCCCCCCTTGAAAGGGACGTTTTCATTCTAAACCCGAAACTTGCCTTTCTGTAAGCTGAGGTGCCTATGGTCCAATAGTTAAACTTGTTTAGGCTACGCTAGCCAGAACTCTGCTAGTAACGCAATGTGACAGTGGTTCAATTTTCCATTTACTAGGAATCAGGTTAAAAGGTCAGACTCATTTCTCAAAAAGCAGATTCGTTTCTTGTTTGATTCGCATGCTTCCTGCTCTGAACACGAAGATGTATGGTGTTGAGTTGAAATGCTTCATCTACTTTATTCGACTTCCTAACCGATTGATTTCTCTCCGTACCATACTCCAGTCAGACCCCCCGACTCGACAAAGGCGAATGCCTGCTTCCTCATATTTTCACGTAACCGCAATTCACAATTTGGTTTTTTTAAGGAAAGACATCAATGTAATACCTTGTAAAGTACCATACAGCCAGGAGGGGTGCGCTGGAAATCTTCGGTCAAACGCTCGCGGTTACCGGCTGAGAATCCTGGGTGAACTCAATTTTCAGCTTTGCCAAATGACCCTAGGTGCTAGATTAGGCCACTGACTACCTTGAATGTTGTCTCCACTATTTTTTCGACCCCATTCTTGTATTTCCAGTCACCTTGTCTCTCAGTGCCTCCTCTCACGTTTTATCAGAACACTATCTCTCTCAGAACAATCTCGTTTTACTTATTTCCCGCCAATTTCCTGATAATACGGTGTGAACCAAGTTCCCGTCACTCTGCTGTGAATTTGGTTGGTCGAAGTGCGTGTGACCTTCAGGGATGATCGATCAATGCAGTTACTCAGCAGAAAAGTTGAGCCTAGCTTTTTACGAGAACAGCAGCCACCATCTACATAGTAGTCAGTTTGCTGAAAGAAATCGATTATTCACTTTTACGAAGGATTATTAAATATCACGTTCATGTTTATAAGATACCCATACGTCGTTGGTTTAGGCTTGACAAATATCTAGATTTTGAATCACTTCCCTTGCTTTGATATACTACTTAAATGGTGATGAGAACTAACAGCAGTAATGTTGTGGAATATAGGTAGCTCGGGTGCGCTGATTGATTGTTGGTCTGTTCGCCGAGCTTGGCAGTTGGATTGCAAACGTTTCATCACCAATCGAGGTGACATCATCAGTGCCCACTCAACCCACTCATCAACCCCACTCAACCCCTCACTGATGATGTCACCTCGATTGGTGATGAAACGTTTGCAATCCAACTGCCAAGCTCGGCGAACAGACCAACAATCAACTAACAGCAGTCCACCACCGCGTCGACGAATTTTGGGATCCCTCAGGCAGAACATCGAGGTAAAGAGTGATTCCGTTAAACCTCAGTTTAGCAACATCACAGTTCGGATTCACACACCTCAAGTACACTGTTTAAATTGAAAGTCGGTGACTACGTCTACATGATGAACCTCAAATGAAATGAAACCTTTCATTGCCTATAAAACCCGTGTATTCAGGTGTAAGAAATCTGATTGCAATGTAACTGTGTGCAATGGAATCGTCACTGTAGGAAGTAGATTATCTAATTGTCAGAGCTTTTGGTGAATGTGGACAAACCCGGACGCCCGTTTGACTTCCCAAAATTGACGTTGCATCCATTTGTTTTTTGTTGGAAACCTGCTCTCCTCAGTCGAACACGATAATTTCCATATGAAGTATTAATGCTTACAGATAAAAGTTATCGAAATTTCAGCCCCCGGCAAAAACCAATTTTACTAATGGGAATGTAACTTTCACTGAGGACGATCACAGGGAGGTGGAAAACAGTATAGAGCTTGGAAAACACCCTGAAACTTCATTGAAATCACAAGCGCAAGATACGCTTCACTAGTATTCACGTAAGCTCAACATTTTGCAGTTATTAGGAGAGAAGCGCGCTCGATCACGTGATGTGTGGGTAGAAATGAGCAAATGGTTGTGTGACGAGATTTCTTGGTCTCTATTGGGATGGGAGGTGTTGGAACCATTTGGGTTGACATACCAGATTGATTTCAGTATGTGTGTTGGCGGCTCTTTTGGTCAAGAACCATGCTTCCGTGAACGCCACTGACATCCGTTAGCAGCCATATAGTTCAGCGTCTCCCGCCAAGCCCTTAGAGGGTCACACGGACACCCCATCCTGGAAGGCGAACAGCACCAAAAGCACCCAATCATTTTCTAAAATATTCTGTTTCCTCCCTTTGTGTCATCTTCTATACGCCATTCCAAATTGGGTACGGAAAACAAGGCCTTTCTCGACAAGCGACAACCATATGTGGGTAACGCATGACGCAGCCACCATAGCCCGCAACGTTCTATCGAAATTTTGAGTGCAGTACCGTTTGCTTCACCCAACATCGGTTTCCTGATAAACTCACTCCGAAAGCTTTCCGCTGATTTCCACCATAGATCTTAGGCATCGATTTTCGAAGTTCTGAAAATATCTGAGATCCTCTGCCCGTACAACGACGCAACCCATACTACAGTCCTTTAAGACAAAGTCTTCTCGATGCCGTAAGTGGCGCAATTTGGCAAACGCAATTCCGATCTTCGAGATTAGTGTGTTGACTTCATCTATCGCACTACTGACAGAGCTGACGCAAATTCCGAGTTACATACAGCATTCCACATCTTCCAGTGTTACTCCGTATATTCTAAGAGACGTACTGAAAGATTTTACATCCTGAAGCATAAGTCTACACTTTGTGGGCACAAATCACATGCTGAAGGACTGGATGACCTCAGTCGGTTTTACTAGTTTGGAAGATGAGAACAATGTCGTCTGCATATTCCACATCGACAGGGTTCTCATTCGGTGAGAACGGACATCCTTGTCGAACAACATTGCTAACGGAGAAGCTTCTAGAGAGCTCCTCATGCACTGTGTCACGCCCAAAAGTATGTGAATATAAGCAACGTATGGTATGGTTGCGTATGCTTGTTGAAAAAGACAAATCGATCGACAGAATTCAATGAATTTTGAGACCAAGGACAACCAAGTTTGTAGAGCACTTGATGGGCTGCGAAGATATGGCCTATACAGCCCCGTCCTGGCCACAGTCTGGTTTGCTGTTCTCGGTCCCGTTTTCACGCACCTACTTAAGACAACGTAGGATAATGGACGCAGAGAGTCTGGTCACATCGATGGTCAATTTAATTCGTCTGTGATTGCCGCTTTCGTAGGGAGCACTCCTTTTGAAAATGGGCACCAAAATTGACTCGCCCCAGTTAGCTGGGTTGACCGTTTCACTTCAGATAGAGCCAAATAATTTAGACAAGAACTGGCTGACGATTTCAGCTCTATACTTGAACAGGGCTGGTGAGGTTTCTTCAGGATTAACAGCTCGCTGAGGCTTAAAGGATAGAGGGCATTGGCTTATTTCCAAGGCCGTCAGGGGTTACAGCTTCAATGTACAGGGCTGCTTTGCTAGTCGGGAATTCGGCTGAACAGTTGTAGCTGGTCAGTTGTATTGGTCTCAAAAGTTTTTGGCCAAAACATTCAGGCACCCCTTGTTTTTCACAAGGACCTCCGCTCATCGGGAGTCTCTTATTGGCCTAATGTGCTTTTCAGCTAGAATAGTTTTCTTACGTCCTCAGAGCCTTTTCCTTCTCCCAGTTCCTTAGATTTCTGGACCCACCAAGCTTCTTGCTTCCCCAGGATGCTCATTTTCCCCCGGATTCTGACAGATTTTCGAGCGGCGTTGTACTCTCGACCTGGAGGAATATGTATCTAAGCTTCGAGCAATTATATGGTGTTGTTCAAGGATCGGTGTCTGGATCTAGTTGGCTGCGCTGTTCCACAAGTGTAGCAGTCTGCATCTTGCAAGGCTGCGGACAGTATCTTTTAGTAGAGGTCGGCATCAGAAGATGTACTGTCCAAAGTTGAATTCACTCGACTGTTTGTTAGGTTTCCTTCACATGAGTGTCCGATAGTTCCTCCGTGTCCAAGCAAGGTGTGCACATTTTGCGCCCCCCCCCCCAACTGGGAAACAAGAAGCAGTAATGGACATGTGCGTAATCCGAACATCAGTCAATGTTCCAGAACGAGCGACAGTGAGTAACTGACCCGCGCCACCTAGGACCAATGGCAACGTCTCCAATCTGTGTTAGAGAGAGATCGAGAGACTGTGTTACTCAGACTTCAAGTGCATTGACCAACCTGGTAGGAGAGAGACTCGGTAAATGTCAAACGCCCAGTTCCCAGTATAGCTGCACAGGTTACGGAGGTGAAAAAACCGTCACATCGCAGTAAGCTCCAGTCCTTTCGTAACGTTGAACCGTCTTTTGCTTACTATGGAGCTGAGGTTTTGCCGTAGGCAGTAGGCAGTTTCAGAGATGAGTATTCACTTCTGATTCCAGCTCCTTTGCTAAAGCTTAAGAATGATTAACCATGAAATCGGTGAACTCTCATCGTGATGGCAGTTGCATGAATATGTCAAAAACTATCGGGCAAGACCTGCGGTTTTGTAGCACTAGGGTGCTGCGTCAGGCTTGAATCTTTAAACAGGAAGAACTCGTTACAGTGTTTTTCAACGGATAATAGAGTGTGAAAACTCTTTGAAAGTTCAAATGTCCATCGTGCAGTTTCTGAACCGCCTACAAAAACAGGGATATGCACAGAGTTATTCGTCACACGATGTCATCTCCCAAACCGATGATATCAAATCACTCCCATAGGGACAGAGATCATACACGAACAACGTTCACACAGGTTCAGCTTATCATACGCCACAAATCTGAGCGTTGGAGTCCTTCACAGGTGAATGCGCTTTCAACCTAAATTTCATAAAACTCCAGTATCTGCTTCTCAGGCTAATGACAAAACAAGCTAGGTAGTTCACTCGATGTGTGACAAAACCGACTGCATGGTAAGGTTGAGAAAGCGCTGTTTACGTCACACAGGTAAAGAGAGTTTGCGTAGGAGGATTCGGGTGACGCTACAGCTATTTTCGTCATTATCAGATAGCTCAGTGGTTGGAGCGCGAATTTACTGACCGGAAGGTCCATGGTTCGAACCCGACAACTGTCTCTCAAATTCCCATGTCTAGGCTTGAGTAACCTGGCGGTATCCTAGCCCTTGCTTTCTTCGGGTGGCATGGCAACTAGGCACAGAAGGGGTGCTTCAGCTGGACGCTCTCATGCAAGATATTTCTGCACTGGGACGAAACTTTGTGGTATTTCGGCAATCATTTTATCATCTTTTAACAAATAAAGGGATGCCCAAGGAACAATACAACTAGTGTAAACAACTAACGTGATTAGTTCTTATATATTTCAGTATCTAAGTAGTATAAATTCTTACAATTTCATTAAGACTGCAACAACCAGTTTTAAAGGTCATGTATTACTACGAATTCGCATAACACCAGACGAAAATAGACGGACTGAATGGCACTCCCATGCGGAAATAATCAGAATCCCCGAACGATTGTACTCTAAAGGTCCAGTCGGATAAATACATAAGTTGAACAACGTTACTAATGAAATTTTCGACCTCGATTTGAAATAGATCTGAAACAAGAAGAAAGTTCCTATTTTTTACTGATTCGCAATTCGACAGAGTCCAGTGTATCTGAAAATCTGTTAGAAATCATTGCGGGCCGGAATAAAAAATACTTCATGGGGTGCACCAGCATAGTGATAGCCCTCAAGCACCTCCAACCAATGAAACAATGGCCTGTGTGCATCTTGTGTCGAGTTGTTGGAATAACGTACCACAGTGCTGAAATCCAAGGAAACATGACTCTTCTTAGTACGACTGTTTAAAAATACTAATGAAGGTCATCTGCAATGGTGCAGCGTAGCATGCGGATGAATGAACTACATCTCACTTTCTATCCCCAGCTAGTATACTATCCAGCGTACTTTCAAGTAGTTAATACAAGGTTCGTTCACAATAATTGCATAAACTGCATGAGGAACCATCATTTTGTCTTTTTATCTGCCTTCTGCTTTCCCCAATGTACTTTTGTTTTCTGAGGACACCGACCACGTTCCGTTAATAAACTAAACGTGTGCTTGTCCCATTCCCAGGATGATACATTTCAACCACCCGTAGCGATTTGCTTTCAGCAGTCCTTGTGACGACTTTAATTTCGTTGAATACTCAGTAAACCACACTCTGTCGCAGTGTCGCATAATATTGGATGACTCTCGTGATGCAATCCTATGGTGGATTACGGATGACGTCCACCGAAATTGAGTTGAATAGAGGCCTACCATAACTCTTCGGTTAAAGACCATTTTCTCCACCAAAAACGTGATATGGATTGCGGGATAAAGTAGCACAATAAACTGCCAGAATGTTCTCCGCTGTTCGTTGCAAGTGAAATGCAACTCCTCGGAAAGATCAACAGCAACAGTACCCTCTGGTCGTTGATTCGAGGGTTTTGGAGATAGCGCGACATTCCAGATACGTTCGAGTCATAAACATCGTCATCATCATCAACAACGACAAGAAGAACATCACCATATCTCTTCCTGCTCGGTAGCTTGCTCTGGAGTTATTGCATGTTGGGGGGAAATTTGACACACCGCTCTCATGTTGGCCAACCGAAATAATTTTTCAGTAAGTAAGCGGACAACAAAAGATGATTTTAACAATACATGATTATTGTGTTGGAATCCCTGAGCTCTATCAGGAACAGAGGTTTTTTGACATGAGGACGTTTAAGGTCCTCAAGCAAAGACGAATCAGAACCTCACCGCAAGACAGCCGTTTTTGACCACAACAATCAATGAATTGCATTTTCTAAAAGCCTCAAAGGTGTTGCGACACATCGACGAGACAAATGCTTGAAAACAGAAAACAGAAGTTTGTAAACCGTGAGGTTTTCTTGAAAGCGATCAGGCTTTCGGGTGAGCAAAGCCAGACTCCGGAAGTTCTTTAGTGTGGCCGGAAAATCTAGATTTTTGATCGATGAATTCCAAGACAAAATTTGGATGCAACTGAAGGTAGATTTAGCCAACTTTCAAAAAAAAACTCAGTTGATACTTCAGGGTTTAGATCGTTTTGTTTAAAAACTCCCCCTTATGTCCTGGTGGAGTCGTTTCATTACGTCTATACCCACACTCACGCTGAAGCTCCTTAGTTGGTCATATCCTTGGCCATCTCGGACATCAGAGATTGTAGGGAAGCGTTTTACGACTACGTCAAACTTGCACGTTAGACGCAGCTCAGTTTTCATGTTTGGAGTCCACTTTGTGACCAGGTTTGTCCTTATGACCCAAGAATATGTAGCAACATGATTCTGATAAGGAAAACGTCAACCTCGTGTTCCACTCGAACCCAACTACACCCACTCGCATATCATTTGGTTTTCACGGGAGATTCAGATGAATCCTAGGTGAATGTCTCGTTTGTGGTGTGCTTCATCATCTTAATTCCTTGGTCCCTACAATGATCGTTAGTTGGGTTTCTTTCGTTTCCACTCATTATGGCGATTGTTTTCATTCAGATGCTCAGGAAAGGGGAACGTTTTTCCCAGTAGCCAAGACCGATATCTCCATTCACCAGACTTAAACACCATGATTTGACCCAAACGGTCAAATGGTTCGATATTAATTGGTACTGACAGACTGTCAGAATTTATTGATGAGTTGGTCTCACTTTTACACTGGATGATCAGCTTCTGGAACAGAGCTCATATGTGATTGGATAAACAAAGGATACCTGGCTGAAGAATCCCGGTCAGGAGCGTGAGGATATAGCATGTCCCGGCAGAGTGTTGCCCTTAGTTTGTTGCGATTTGGCAGTAATCCGAAGGAAGATTCCCATATCTGACGAGAAGCTAAAAGTATGAACAAACGAGTGAGGGATTTGTTGATGCGGGTTGACTGTGAAACGGAACAAACCCAGGTGTTAACACTGGCGGTAGTTCGGAATACAGGTGAAAGGAGGAAGGTCTTCGCCACGGAGTTGTCTATTTGAGAACGCCAACTTAACAGTTACAGACTATTGAACAGGGGAGCAAAACTCTCATATGCATCTCGTTTACAAAACTGAATATCCACCTTCTCCTTGAACTCGTCTTCCTGAACTTTTCTGGATATTCATTGACTGTTACTCAAATGCAGGCAAATGCTGCAAAGAGACTCCACGAATTCCGTAACAGATCTCACTTTTCAAGAGACGCAAAGCGGATTTACGAGAAGACGTACTACTCACATGCCTCATCAGTAGTATCCACCGTTACACAGGTAGCTCGGGTGCACTTCTTAGTTGTTGGTATTTTCGCCGAGATTGACATTTACAGTACAGTCCAACCGCTGAGCCCGGTGAAAAGACCAAAAACTAAGCACTTGGACTGTTTTTGGGGTGCCGATACGAATGAAGTCTGTACGTCTTCATGTTCAGAGCTTTGGGACTACGGTAAAGCGATTATGTCCACTACGTGCATGACTGATATGGAAGTTCACTGCAAGTCATAGATCTCCACTGTTGTGTAAATGGCCATATTTAAGGCCCCCTCTTATTAATGTGTCATCTTACTTCTTTATAATGAACGTTTTTCGGATAAACTGGACGGCCTTCAGGAATTCTAACTCGATTTTCCGTCTTTACCATCGGACTTATTCACTCATTTCCATCACAGTTCTCTGATCGAGAAACTTTCATATTTGGGGCTTGGTCGGTCCGCATGATCCGAAAGATTTTACCTAAGCCATGCAAGTGGAATCTTCAAAGCGCCGAAGGCGTTGAGGGGAGCAAAACCGTCCGACAAGCCACTGTCTTCGTGTTTGTCTTGGTTACCATTCAATTAATATGAAATTGCTACAAAACCAATCGCAGCAATGGAAAATCTACATGCAGCTGACCTCTAAATGTAGGCTGAACAAGGTTAGTGTATTTCACCAGTTGCTTATTGTCCAAGTCGAGCAGTATCTGAAAAGCAGCTCATGTGAGTAAGCTTACTTGATAAGTCCCAAGGAAGGCAAAACCATTCGCGGGCTATCGAAGAGATTTCAGTGACTTTATTGGTAGTTTGTTCTATCCACAAGAAAATGTGCTTCAACATCTCTAATATCGTGACATCTGCAGCATGAAGTCAAAAATATTGTAAATGGAAGATTTATTTGGGTCGCAATATTTTGAAAATGAGATTATTTCGCCGACTGTGGCCTTTCTATACAATCACCTCAATTTTGGTTCGCTTTTCGGAATATTTTATGAGAGTAGCCATTCTACGTCGGAGATTACCTGGTAACCGCCAAGCCGTGGGCTTGAATTCTGACCGGATGTTTTAGCCAGGATATGGTCAGATCTCAAAAAGCAAGGCTCACTAGTAAGTTAGGTAGAGCGTCCGGAATACTCATCTTGTTTTATACCATTATCCTAGCAAATCAGATACCGGTTTTAACAAAAACTTCAGATTAGATCTGATTGCTTAAAATTTTCCTTGGTTCTCTTGGAAACGGCCTGAAACCGCTAACCAGACGGACATGTACAAGACCTCTGTACCTCCCCCAATAGATATTAATGTGGTCGTGTAGCTGAGCCTTTAAGGATGCAACCAGGTCCCAGAGGCTTTATGTGCTGAACTTTACCTAAGGGAACCTTAACAACCAATGAACCCAAATGTGCCTTCGCCCCTCTGGGTAATTTCCGTCTGACGAGAGTGTGCATCGAATTTTACCTTGACAACTTATCTTTCATTTGAATTCGTGACAGTGTGACGGTCCAAGTGTGGCGTTGTTCTTGAAGGTGACACACAGGTGGTACCAAATTAATGTCTTTGGACAAGCGTGTCGTTGACTGGAGGTCGGTTTCGGCACATCACACTAAAAGTAGGACTGCCTCAGTTGTCAAACTAGCATAGAAAAACACTTACATTTTCTCAATTTTTTTTGGAAAGTGCGCTCTTCGCCCATGCGTGAACGCCGGTTTTCATCAAATATTGATCAACAGAGCGCTAACACGTTTCGGTAATTCCATAAAAAGAGAGTGTTAACTTCGCTCAATTTTTTTTTGAAATTCATCCACTCATTCACTCATTCATCCGTGCAGAGAATGCACGCACAGCCCATCGGAGCTGTCATCACTCGTTCAAGGCTACTTGCATGCAATCACATGACAAACACAAAATTATTGGAGTTATTTCTCGGCTGTTGATGAGTAGTAATCAGGTAGGGCGAAATTTCGAATGCACGCAAGAATGTTTGACCAAAAAGCGTGGGTACAAATTGAATTTCACCGAAAGCAACAGGGGCAACACTTGTCGGGAGACTGGTAGATAGAGGCTCCCCTCTGTTGTTCCCTTTTTTCAAAAGCAACAGACACGGGTGAGATAATTGGAACCGGCTTTTCAATTAAAGTAAATTAGAGGAAAATTTATGCAATCGAATGTGGACTGTAAACAAGCGAGTTCAGAGGAAAGAGAAGGTTACACTCGGAAGACAAAAATGTATGACGTAGATGCGGAGAGAGTTACTAATTTGGCATTAGACAGCTGACTTATGTGCCAACGGGCTCTTCAGTCTAAGTCGCTTGGAGCTTTACACAGCCTAAGGTAAATTGAAACGAAACAACATTTCATTTGGAGGGTGAATGCAATCGGTTCCGTGAACCCAGCAAGTACCATACACCAGCATCATCTTTGTTCTAAAAGACAGTACTAGCAAGCCTATTGTATGTTTCCGAAGATATTCGAATCCGTGAGCAGCAGTATGTGTATATTACAACCAAGTGGGATCCTGCGCTACTCATTATATAATCAAGTCAATCATGAGATGTCCACTTCGATGTTCACTTGTTCTTCGAGTTTTCCGCCACTAACTGGAAGGTCACAGACTCGACTCTTCCCAGCGTTTCGCAAAGTGTTTCCGGAGACGGTGATTCCCAACAAGCTTGGTGTATTCGTGAGCATTCCCACCGGAATGTATATTTAACACACTAATGTTTGGTCCCAAGAATTTCACAGCGATTATCTATTTAATATTCTACTGGATCTTGTAACTTAGAGGGAAATGCGTGAAGAGGAACACGATGTCCACCATGAAATCAAGCGTGAAGGTTCTTGGAAGGTGACGTCTACATCACTCATCTACGTACTCAACTTGTCCTCTGGCATTAGGTCTTGTGGCTCCACATGAAAGAAGCAAGAACTGGACTCGAATTTTTCTCCTATTAGAGCTCATCAGATGTAAATATCCTTGGAAGTGGTCCGGTTTGTACACCTACCGTCCGACATGAGGGGTGAGCGTGTTAGACGCATGTGGGCAAAACTTCAGTCCATTGCCTCCCCCGAATTGCACTAAGTAAGGAGGACTGTTGTTCAAAAGGGAGTGATGGGATCGTAAATCCAACAAATCCTGAAACCACCTACCAATGAAGTGACCAACTATCACGTGATCAACATCCAATGAACTCACCCAACCTACGAGCATTTAGACAAGTTGATTGTTACTCGATTGGCATTTGTCACCTAACGAGTTGAACTCGTACCATTGTCCGTTGTTCAATTTATGACTGAAGCAGGATAGTGCGGTGTCCAAATGTTGATCCCAACGCAGGATACTCAGCAGCGGGGGACTGACTTGCGTTGCAGCAGGTTGGATTTTGTTTTGTTCTTATCGGTTTATGCGTTGATGACTTCGCAGTGCGGTGATGGTCACTGCTGTACACAGTACATCCTCCAAAACACGGTCGTTCTTTGGATACACTACGAAAGAGTCTGTCCGCCGGGAAGAGTTGTTACTATCAGAATGAGACGAAGACTGAGTTTTCAAGGGGGAATTCATCTTTTGAAGAATAATTTGAAAATACTCTGGATACTCAAGTCTTTAGTAAGAGTTGATTTGATGGCGGACTTTTAACATCATTTGACTTATTTCAAAAATATACCGAAAAAAACGCCTCTTCACAAGCTGTTTGAATATACAGCGTCGATGGCAGGCTCACTAGAAGAGTGATATCACTTATTTAGGGTTGCATCTGGCGCTCCGGTATATTTGATCTGTAACTCTAATGTGCAATCGTTGAGGCACGTGAACCGACATCCGAGTGTTTCCCATTTCGACGACAAGAGTGCGTGGAAATGGGGTAGCACGAAACTGCCATTCTGTAACGTAGACTGCGTTGAATGTACCGAAAAATTTAGTTTTTTTTATAAGCGGGAATTAAACAGGAGCAGTTGATGACTTTCGTAAAATCGCATTGGTTAGTCTTTCAACTCACAAAGGCGCATCACCTCGGATATGCCTATGGTTAAATCGGAGACTTCAGAAACCAATTTGTTTTTTTTAGGTAAATGAGGAGTAGTTTTTCTGTCTACTCTCTCCCAATTCGTATTGATTTCGTCTGTGCTACGATCATCTGACAAGCCAAAAACACGTTGCTCGGAAAAGAAAGTTCTCAGATTCATCACCACCCCAATGTGACCAGTTTTGTCCGCGTTTACGTGGATGAGTGGAATTCAATTACACATTTCCTTTTACTCGTTATCCGTCCATCTGTCTTAAGTTTTATTTTTAAAAAACCGCATGCTATTAAAAGGACAACGCACAGGGTTCGTTCGTCATTATCTCCAAAAAAACAGACAAGCCAACCAGAGAAGTCGGTAGCACGCAGGATCAGAAAATTGTCTCTTTACACAGGCTACCTCGACATTAACAAATGGAGAACAATTCCGCACGTACCACGACCGCCGTATAGATGGTCGCCTTGCTAAGGAGGTTGGAATCATTATATAACCTGGTACCTTGTCACACGTGAGTAACCTAATTTTTCGTGAAAGGTCTACTGCTTTTCTGTCACCCCCTAGAACCATGCACTCAAAAACAAACTCATGAAATATACGTAATGCACTACTCATAAGGTTGCTGGAAATTCTTCGACAGCCCACGACCGGTTTTGCCCTTCTTGGGGCTCATCAGGTAGGCGCAGTCCCCGAGTTTCTGTCAACCTTATGTTCTAATTGAACCTAAATTGGACTGTTTTTCGATAAATACACTCATTTGCAAATCAATTTGATTTTTGTGAAAGACTCACCTGGAACCCAGCTGAATGTCCCGTTTGTGATGTTTCCAGGCAAATGAGTGCAAACGTGTGCATTTATCGAAATCAATCCAATTTGGGTTCAAGTAGAACATGAGGTTGACGGAAATTCGGGGACTGCGCCTACCTGATGAGCCCCAAGAAGGGCGAAACCGGTCGTGGGCTGTCGAAGAATTTTCAGCAGCCTTATGAGTATTGAATTACGTATATACATGTATCGCGATATCTCGAATATCGTAGCAGCTGGAATATGAGGCGGCCTGGTGCAGCACATTCAGTTGCCTGGAAACATCACAAACGGGAGATTCAGCTGGGTTCCATTTGAGTTTCTCGCAAAAACTAAATTGACTTGCAAATGAGTGTATTTATCAAAACTCATGAAATGTCTTGGTGGATCATACTAAGTGCTTTCTTGTGGTGTCACCAAGCAGCATTCTTCCGCGAAGGACCGCTATTTCTCAAAGCCCTATTTGCAATCCTCCTGAGTACACGTATGAGCTAGGCATTGAAAGATTCCTAACCCCAGAATGACATGGTCACCAGGATAATCCTGAATTACGATTCAATTGAATGCTTTGACACTATATGAAATGTCGGCGGTATCCTCTGAAGCGTCCATTCAGCCGAACTTGAATAGCGCTAAAGCTGGCGACACACAAGGACACTTGTTTGATCGAAAGGTTATTGATCCGTTCGCGCGTAGTTGAAATTAGTTTGGTAAGCAACCTGTGGAAACTCCACGGTGAGAACTGCAGACTGGTGCAATGAACCTTCATTAGTCGCATATGTACGCTAGCAGCCAGTCTATGATTACACTTAACCAGTCATGGATGGGGGAACTTCCGACTCACTACACGAGTTAGTATAGAGCAGAACGGGGTGTTAGAATGCCGAATAAATTCTAAAATATCTAATCTGATTCATGATTTTCAGCAGTGTCTTGGAACGTCCAAGATTTCGAAACCCTCTGGAGTTTCGTGAGGTGCACACCGCCGATGGTTCCCAATGAGGATGTACTGCACTTTATCGCCTTCGAAACACAGATCCAAATCATTTAAAGGACGAAATATCCACTAAAATTTTCAAATCTCCCTCACACTATCAACAGCTCAGGGGCTTCTGGGGGAATTAGAACCTATTATCCTAAAGCTACCGGTCCTTCATTCATCCGTTGCTAAACCAAAATAAAAACATGCATCACTCCAGAGCAGTGGCTTCATATTTCTGGGCAAACTGATTCTCGGACGTCTCAAGTAACACTGTCAACGAATTTCTCTGCATCGTTGTAGCAAAGTTAGCCGTACTCTGTCTAAAAAACTGAACAAAAGGAATCATTAAAAGCGTCTACATTTCAAGTTTAATACCCAGTCTGCTCACTCAGCCAACGTGCAGTTCATTTCAGTCAATCCTCCAAATAGTTTTGAAGATCACCCATTCAGGCCTGATATTTCGGTCACCGTATATTTCAAACTCTATAATGGTATTCGGTGTCGTTCACTGACAGTAACTCTGCGGACTCCTAAATTTTTCTGGGTCGGTTGGCACTGTTTTTCTACAAATAACAATCTGCCAACAGAACAGATACCTGCCCGAGGTTCTGCCTCCGATTCCCTTCGCATCCAACCTCTCAAGGCTTCGTTGTCCTCGCGAAACAACAAACCCCGACGGCTTCGTCTTCATGAACATTGTAATATCACTGACGCCGTGCTTACTTCGGGACTCTTTTCCACAATAACGTTTTCATGTTGTCCCTATGCTAATGGCCCTTGTCACCAATCGACTGCCACTAACTAAAGACAATTATTTAAATAGCATTGTAATGCCTAAGTTTTCTTTGGTCGCGGCATACTGGGGATCTGATTGGATGAAAGATTGCTGCACGTTGTATTTTGATGACACATACTACTTACTCAGTAAAAGTAGTCCATTACATGATGAAAAATTGGGACAGGCCCATGTGGATCAGTTAAACTGAGCACTGAAGTTAGCTCAAGTTTTCTCATTCGGACTGGTGAAAGACATCAAAGAAAACTCAGAAATGTTAACAATATAACTTTGGAGAACCCGCAATTCCGTTCTAGCACTGACTGATTCTTCATTCACTGAAAACTGCGGACATGTTACTTGACGCTGAAACAAGGTCCAAATTGCCATAACACTGGGGAACAGTAGGTAGTTTGGTTGTTGAAGTAATATACTACTCATAAGGTTGCCGAAAATTCTTCGACAGCCCACGACAGGTTTCGCCTTTCTTGGGGCTCATCAGGTAGGCGCAGTCCCCGTGTTTCCGTCAACCTTATGTTCTACTTGGAACCAAATTGCACGGAATTAGTGAACTACTTTCATTTGCAAACAAATTTGGTTTTACGTGAGCCCCACCTGGAACCCAGACTGAATCTCTCGTTTATGATGTTTTCGAGCAACTGAATATGCTGCAGCAGGTCGCCTTACGTTTTAGTTGCACGATATTGGAGTTATCGCGTTACACGTATAGACGTATTACACTACTCATAAGGTTGCTGAGTTGTTGGCGTGTTCGCCGAGCTTGGTAGTTGGATTACAATCGAACCCTCATAAAACCGACTAGTTAATGGACTAATACACTCGGCCACATACAAATTTAGTTTCCACGGAAGACTCATCTGGAACCTTTCGTTTATAATGTTCTTCTTCAACTCAATGTGTCTACGTGATGAGACATAAGAAGGGCGAAAACGTTCGTGGGCTGTTGAAGACTTTTCGGAAAACTTTTGGTTATGGTATTATGTCGATACGCCTATTTCCTTTTTAATATATCCAGTTTAATGTCATAGGTTGCACTATACCCAGGGGTAAATTACTGGTGAGTTGTTGGGGCTAAGGAACCCCACCTCGAAGGAACGTGTTTTCAATACAGTACAGTCTAGCGGACAAAATACTGATTGTTTTCCAGCCTGTGCTATCCTGCTGCAAATCAACGTAATCAATCACGCACAAAGTACAGTTTTGGCAGCTGCGTAGAGGTTTCTCGGTGCTCCAGTAAACAAGCTCCCATTTGTATGACAATTGTATAAATTGCTAACGATTCGTCACACCCGAATAAATCAGCATGCTGGTTTAGGGTGGCTATGAAAAATACTGAAATACTGTGCACGGTGTCGACATCTGCCGGGTCAAGGGTATCCTTCTTGAAGGGATCAAACAACTTCAGCAGTCAGGGGGCAGGAAAGCTAATGTAGAATGATTCAACCATTTTCGATGCTGTGAGTTCCACCCTTCACACATAAACTAATCTATACGCCTCCTGAGGAGTTTACGTTCCCCACAAACGCCACAGCTATTCCACAAATTTGCCTTATTTCCTTACTACTGCTGTTCCCCACGAATATATATTATTGTAATTATAGCTGCAAATGTTTTCATTGCTTCGTCGGGGGTACGAGTCGCGGGATAAAGTAACCGCAATAGCCGTACGAAATCACCGAATCGTATGCCAGCCAATCATCGAAGCATTTCACTGCGCACACCCCACGCCAGCCCAGTTCAGCCAAGGCCATTCACTAGACTGTGGCCGTTTGGTTTAGCCATTGTAATATGGCTCAGAAGATCGGGCACTTCAAACGATTAACGCGCAGCTAATACGGACGTGAGCCTGTCATGGACAAGGCATCTGAATAAAAAAATAACTGATTCAGAGCAGTTGTTTGCAGATCGGCAAAGGACCACTAGGTTTCGTTATTAAAATGAGGTTCTCTAGGAAGATTTCCACGAGCTGCTCACAGAGAGAGAGAGAGTGAGTGAGTGAGTGAGTGAGTGAGTGAGTGAGTGAGTGAGTGAGTGAGTGAGTGAGTGAGTGAGTGAGTGAGTGAGTGAGTGAGTGAGTGAGTGAGTGAGTGAGTGAGTGAGTGAGTGAGTGAGTGAGTGAGTGAGTGAGTGAGTGAGTGAGTGAGTGAGTGAGTGAGTGAGTGAGTGAGTGAGTGAGTGAGTGAGTGAGTGAGTGAGTGAGTGAGTGAGTGAGTGAGTGAGTGAGTGAGTGAGTGAGTGAGTGAGTGAGTGAGTGAGTGAGTGAGTGAGTGAGTGAGTGAGTGAGTGAGTGAGTGAGTGAGTGAGTGAGTGAGTGAGTGAGTGAGTGAGTGAGTGAGTGAGTGAGTGAGTGAGTGAGTGAGTGAGTGAGTGAGTGAGTGAGTGAGTGAGTGAGTGAGTGAGTGAGTGAGTGAGTGAGTGAGTGAGTGAGTGAGTGAGTGAGTGGATGATCCATTCCCAGCAATCCATCACAGTCAATGAAGGCAAATAGTTTAATAATCCCGTACGCAGCACCGATTCAAACAAGTTATTTAGTCGAATCGACCGAGTGTAAACTAACATAGATCAAGATGTTCAAGGGTATTCGCAGTAAGTTGAGTCAATCATTCTGCTGCAGGTGGCACCGTGCCCAATGAATTAATCCGGCTATCTATGGGAATGGGAAGCTTTGCTAGTCTAAAAGTGGACTACAAGTGAGCGTAAACCTGACGCTCGCCTCTTAAATCACCTCTAGTTTCGAATACCTGTTTCCTGCCTTTTCCATGTTTCCTCAAATTGGTCATATTAATATGGAAGGGAAATCGATTCAGTAACGTCAACAACAAAACGCTGAATGAATCCGCAATGGTGTGAATGTAAAACCTATATTTACGGAGTGTATTGTTGCACTGTTCGAGGGAACAGAGAGCCCCAGGTGTTAAGTCGTTTACACAAGGTATGGGCACTTGTGTAGTTGGGACAGTACTGTCTTAAATAGCTTCGCCAAGATAGTGAACAGTGTTTAGTCCTTATCTGACGGCTGCTTTGGTCACATCCCTGGTGGTGATCGCATTTCCGGAAGTATCGCACTACTGTGTAAAATTAAGTAGTTAAAATACGGTGTTATTACACCGGTTTGTGGTTGTACTTGAGGGCGTTTAGTTTGCGCCGAACACTCTCCAAGCAAATTTGTCTTCAAGTAAATTACTGGACCTCACCTCCTCCTATTTTTGAACTACTACAACAAAGTAAACCATTTAGACAGGCGGAGGTACCTGTAACAGAAAAAAACCAATTCCTTTAGAATTCAGCCATCTGACAACGGTGAAATATAGCTTGAACTAATGTGATAATCCAGCAGTCCGGAACAAACGCAGGTGCAGTTTAACGGCTGCTCGCAATTCCCTTGTCACCATGGAAGTTGTATTTGCTCACTTTTAGGCAAGTGATACAGATATACAGTACAAAAACTTGAAGAAGGCTGTCAACATAAGTCGCAAAGGAATTTATTTCGCCAGTTGCGTATTCAAGTAGAAAATAAGGTCGGATGTCTAATCGATAAGTTTAAAGCTTAGATGAACCGGTAGTTTTCTCAGCAATCTTATGAATAGCGCGTTGTGAGCAGTACTGTTACCGCTAAAATGTCACCCACCTGACGCCATCATCAGTTATCATCTTCATTCTTGTGTGCAGATATGAGTGGAACATGAGGGTGAACCAATGCGGAACAAGAATGTGTGACCAATTCTTAGTTGGTCTTAATTCATCCGGTGGTCCACTCTTTACGAAGTCGTTGAGTGCAAGGAAGGAGTCTTAGAGAAGAAAAGAAAGCATTCAGCTGAGACCATGTACAACTAAGGTGCCTCTCATCCGCTTTCCTTTATCCCTACCTGGTTTCTGACTGGCCATTTCGGCTGCATCTTGCCAGCACAAGATACTTGAAAAAGCCCTAGGTTTGTGTTACGCATGTTACTGGAGTTTAACAGAGCCACTGTCGTTCATCAGCTCAACTGAAAAACACCACGAGGGGATATGGAGATAACAATTTGCATCTAAATGTTCTGACTTTGTTGGACACGCGATAACCAGTCACTACAAGTTTTCTTATTGATTAAAAAGTAGTTTATTTTTCGTCACAGCAATTTCTTACGAAGCAATTCTCCGAGAGGGGATGGCAACTACCATGGAATGAAAATCTCCGTCAACTAGGATATACTTAAATCCCGCCCCCCAAAAGAAGTTGCCCTCTAAGAAAGATCACGGAGTTCTCTCCGCAAAGATGCGTTCTGATTCGAGGACTCCATTCACAGCGAATCTCCGCTTGTCACTGCAATGCCTCTGACATTTACAACGGAGCACGACTTCACAAAACAAGTCAGTTTACTCCAGTCGTAAAATTATCTAATCTGGAGTGGACGAAGTCTCCCCTAAAATCGCTTCTTACAAAGAAAGAGTGCACACTTTGCAGGCTGAAGAGTCGAAACTTAAGCCGGGGACTAAGGTAAGGTATAAACTAGGACCGAAATTGGTAAAGCGTTGCGAAGTACTAAGTATCACAGTTGAATCCTTTGCTCTTGAGCCAATCAAAACCAATGAAGATTCCATTCATGTTTTTTAGTGTTTCTTCGGTTACAGGGGGTTCCGAAACAGTGCGGCACACATCAGGAAGTCCAAGATCGACAAAGGAAAGTTGGGAATCGTCTATTCGTGTGAGCGAAGTGATCGATCGCTCAACAAACAGCTTCTCGGTTCCTACAGAACATTTTTGATCTGCGGTTTCTCTCTAAGGTGAATCGTGATTTCTAAAACCAGCTGAACGCAAAGACTTCAACAAACAGGGAGACAAGCAACTGTGCAAGTGAGAGTTTGAGGAGCACAAAATTCCGGATGCATAAAATGACTGAGACAAACTATGCTTATTGGTGGGAGATTTGATAATTTTCATGGAGAATTCGTTGTGTAAGTCAAACCAATCTATGCTGATGAACCGAGAAGCACCGTAGAGTTGTTTGCTTCTTATTTGGAATCATCGGCAGTACTTACCTCACGAAACTCCAGGAATCTTCAAACACGCAACCTCCTTGTTAACGGCCTGATCACTTGACCGCTCGGCCATGAGGCCCTGACCATATGTGATCACACGTATGAAAAACCTCGCTGGGATGACCGAACTACACCGACCTCAAACCTCTGAAAACCTAACACTCAAGTGATGAACTGCATGCAACGAAGAAAACAAACGTCACTAACAACCTTCGATGTCACGTTTGAGATAGAAAAAATATCGTTCAGCTGTAGCACCCTTTGGATGCCTAACTGCTACGCCACCCGAAGGTTGCATGAGGGCTGGGATACTGCCAGGTTGCACAAGCCCAGACAGGAGAAGTCGAAATGCAGAGATCGGGTTCGAACCATGAACATTGCGGTCAGTAAATTCGCGCTCTAACCACTTGAGGCATCTCGCTCCCTACGCCTGAGCTAAAGACTACATTGGCCAGACGGTATGGAAACTGTTCGGCGGAATAGTTGTGCACCAAATTTACAGGCAGAATTCATGAAAACAAAGGAAGATGTCAGTTCATTTAGGACAAAGAAAAGAGCGATAATCTAGCTAGGCGGGATATTCGTCACAGAAATTAATCAATAAGCGCATCGATATCAACTCAGTCTATCAGCCGCTACGAACAAAAAAGGACTCAATTCCACGAGGCTGAATCGTGTAAAAACCAAACAACAAGGGAATAACGAATGGACCAATCAGATGGAAGCCATGAGGGAAACAAAGCCACATCATCCAATTAAACCCATTAGAAAGGAAGGAAGACGACGAACAAGGGGGCCAGTCAGAACAAAGTAGCGGAAATGTTGAAGTAGAGGAATTCAAAGAACCAATCAAGTTTAATGAACTGAGGCGAGTGCAACACAGATTCCATACGGTCCTAACGATCCGAGTGAAAGACGGTACACATCTAAAAAGTAGTGGTGCATATACGAAATGCTTGCTTGGGAGACGAGGAAGTAGAAACGTCCAACTAACCGCACATCAATGGCGTCAATCCACTGAGAGGAAAACGTTTGAACTCCATCTGTAAAAAAAACTAGCGACCGAGTCCAAGTGTCCATTTTGGGGACATTGGTGTGGATATCTATGCGGTTTACTCAGTAGACCTCAGTTCAATGCCATCCCATTTTTGGCATCTTAAAACGGGTGAGTGGCGCGTTTGCTGGAACAAAGTCCAGCTTCGTCCGGTTATGTTAGATTAGGCAGAGAGACCAATTAACTTTTCCGGAAAGTCCAAGGCAGCACGGAGGATAGTTCTTTATGCAAGTGGTCCGTATGCAAAGACCAGCCGCAATTCGGCAGCCATATTTTTTATGCATTTACAGTACCACCGAGTGTTCTACGTAAAAAAATATATATCAAATTACACTTAAATCAGAGTCAAGCTGTAGGTTTCGATTTTTAATTTAATGTGCAGTTAAACTTCAAACTGTCAATCAGATCAAATTTGATTGGAATTTAACTGTCTGAGATTGTATATTTAACTTCCTATTTTATTAAAGACCGATTTGGTTTCCTGTGACCTTGAAATGAGCTATTTCTGAAGTAAACGAAAATTGCTTTGCGATTAAAATTAAATTTAATCAAACATTGTTTGCTAAATATACGCAAAGCATTACTCATAAGGTTACTGAAGATTCTTCGACAGCCCATGACAAGTTTCACCCTTCTTAGGGCTCATCAGGTAGGCGCAGTACGCGAGTTTCCGTCAACCTTATGTTCTACTTGCCGGGGAACATCACAAATGGGAGATTCAGCTGGGTTCCAGACGAGTGTCTCACAAAACCAAATTGATTAGCAAATGAGTGTATTTATTGTTTGATAAACTTCAGTTGCACTTGTCCGAGAATGCAGTTTCCCTATGGGTGTTTTTTGGCTTCGCCAGCAATAGCCGGATGGGCGTATTATAGAGGACGTTGTTACAAGCAGAACTGCCCTTCCTGATAGGTGCGCAACTTTGCAACTCGGACTTGTAATACTGACAGATATTGGACAGATATTGTATGATCCCATGCTAAGGCCGTGATCTCAAGGCCGTAAGCTACACAGGATGGTACACACAGGGCAGTGCGCTATCGGACAAACTAAACGGGACAAATGTAGTTCACTTCAAGTGTTCCACAACAAGCCCAGAAATGCATGTGAACAAATCAACTACAGAAAAACAGTTAATATAGGGTTGGCTTTGTAAAAATAGAATAGTTCAGTCTTGAAACTTGAGCAGCCACCGGAAGGAAGGGGTCCCCGTGACTCCGCCAGTGCTTGGATGGAGACGTTGCAAAAATTGGCGGCTAATGGATGTCAGTGGCGTTCATGTTGTCAGTTTCTTTCTGGGTTGTCTGATTGAGCGGTTGGGGGTGCGGGCACTTCAGAATGCTTGACATAGGCCAGTAGTAGGTCCCATCCCTCATCCACTATTTTTCTCTTCTTTTCACTATAGGGATTTTATTATATATATATGATGATGATGATGATGATGATGATGATGATGATGATGATGATGATGATGATGAGGATGAGGATGATGATGATGATGATGATGAGGATGAGGATGATGATGATGATGATGATGAGGATGAGGATGATGATGATGATGATGATGAGGATGAGGATGATGATGATGATGATGATGAGGATGAGGATGATGATGATGATGATGATGAGGATGAGGATGATGATGATGATGATGATGAGGATGATGTTCATGATGATGATGATGATGAGTCGCCGGAAGGGAAATTGGGAAACATAAAAATGACGTCATGCAACTAACAGATATGACAGAACGGATGGCGGCTGGGAATGTTTGCAGACCTCTGGTCTGGTGGTATGCGATCAATTGGATGCGGCATTATTGCCCAATTTTATGTAAGATCTACGTGTATCGATTTCATAAAAATTCAATAACTTCTCCAGTGGTTTCCGCACGTGTCCCATACTTTGCTTGTCATTCTGTTTAGCGCAAAAAACGCAAACAGCTCGGTTCCATTCTCATAGAAATAGACATTTGTGTGCTGAAAATACTTTCTCTTGTTGCTTTCCCTAGCAGCAATCAATTTTTGGAAGTCTACGAAAAGTCGGTAAACTTATCACTCTCGTTTCAAGAGAAGACACATAAAACTGCGTCTGAAATTGGCCTTCTCACTGGGGTCAATTCTACAATTTGAAGGCGGGTACTGATTAACAGACTTTTTTTTTCGTACACCAGTAAATAACGGCGTTTCGAGACGACAAAAGTGTATGACACAGTTGACAGTGTTGAAAAGAGGATCTTATGGTTGGTTCACAGTTAGAGCAGAGGAAATTCATTTTCACCGCTTATGTCAGCTTGCAAAACCAAAAATTCGCACACACTCCTGCTTCGCATGCGCTATTGATCGTCCAGCTCACGAGAGTTTCAGCAATCTGAGGTCGATAGATTACACGTTCAGGCAAATCGTGTAGCCTTGACTGAGATGAACATGTTTCCGTAGGAATCACTAGACGGTTACTTTCTCAAACATTGAGTGTGACGCCACAACCTACTTATACCGCCTGTGAGTAGCATAATTGTTCGTTGGTGAACGAAGGTCCGATTTTTCCTGATCACCCTAATTGACCACATTTTCATTGGTGGCTTCGTTTTAGAACGAAGAATCAAAAGAATCTGATGAGTTTCCGTGCAACCTGAATATAATAAACTTTTGTTAGCAAATGTGGTTTGTCTGCATGTATTCATATTCACCGGCGGCTTCGTTACGGCGACTTGGTCACTACGTTGTGATTGAAACTGTGGAAGCCCATCTTGGCTTGTCATCAGTAACGGGTTGAGCGTTTCTGTTGTCTTCCAGTCGCTTGGATACTTGACTCCGGCTACCGGTCATGTTCACCTGCCTCCACAGAGGCAACTATTTCTTGGTCTGTTGGTCCAATGGGAAATTCAGATGCGTTATCCCAAACAGGATAGCTGCCGTTTGCTTCTTCTGATGTGTGAACCATATCTTCAACGAAGCAATTTTATTTCAAGACAGTCGAAGGAGCGAGAAAAAACAGACCAGAAGATAAACCAGCCAGATTGCGACAAATTTTGTGCGGAAGAAAAACTCTCTACATGGACAAATGAAAATAATATGGCTGTGAAAAAACACGATCAGCTATCCTTTTTTAACGTAGATGAGGATCAACAGAGACGGACTACGGAGCTCCCAGGTAAATTGACGCACACAAGTTATCCAAGCAACCTCAGAGAAAGCAACATCAGTGTTGATGCTGATGCTTCACTGCTGTACAAACATAAAGTTTATCTAACTGTATATACGTAATGCATTACTCATAAGGTTGCTGAAAATTCGCCCTGCTTGGGGCTCATCAGGTAGGCGCAGTCACCGAGTTCCCGTCAACCTCATGTTCTAGTTGAACCTAAATTGGACTGTTTTTCGATAAATACACTCATCTGCAAATCAATTTGGTTTTGCGAGGGACTCACCAAGAACCGAACTGAATCTCTCGTTTGTCAAAGAATTTTCAGCAACCTTATGAGTAATGCATTACGTATATACATGTATCGGGATATCTCGAATATCGTAGCAACTGGAATATGAGGCGGCCTGGTGCAGCACATTCAGTTGCCTGGAAACATCACAAACGGGAGATTCAGCTGGGTTCCAGGTGAGTCTCTCGCAAAACCATACTGATTTGCAAATGAGTGTATTTATCTAACTGTATTGAACGCAACAAGGTGAAAAGAAGACACAACGGTGGATGTGGGAGAGAGAGGACCACTTATCCGCACGCTGTCACTTCGACCCATGGTGGAACGTTGGCAGCGAAATTGCCAAGTCCAACGAATCAATCGGTGTTTTTCATTTCATCGAGAGTCACCCATATTCGACTCCATTGCCTTCAACGATCGAGAACATTCCAACCAGCTTAAACTGAGTCCAAATGAACCGAATAGTTTTTGTAACAATATTTCTCACGTGAAGATGGAGAGAAATATCCAATGTTCGGTTTCCTTTTAGACCAGTACGTCACCGTCATCATTCTGATGGTGAATTTGCGTTCTCCACGAAAATTGAACGTTGTTCCGAAAAATTCTCATTCCCTGATCGAGTTCAAATGCATCGTGTGGATGCAACGACTCAAAGGTAGTTCGCGCAAGAACCGAAAGTGAGGTGCACATTTCGAGGACAACGCTGACATGTTTTGTTTTCGGCGTTAAAAGAGAATATCGACCCTAAATCATTCAACTTGCTCTGTTATCAGTGGAAACTACGAAACCTCGGCTTGAGTGGGTCCAGCTCAGAAGAATCCCCCAAGACATTAAAGTATCGTTCTAATTTTGTACGCAAACAGACCGCTTTTTCTACCTAGACGTGAATTTTCGTGGTGCTGAGGTTAACTCTCCAAGTCTAAAATTTTCTCACAAACGTGGCGTCTGATACTCACGCACAATACGCTTTCGAAGCGCCCACCTAGACTACAACGATACTGTGATCTACACAGTTGACCCAGAACTAAATGAGGCATGCAACCTCAAAAGAGGGCAACTACCGAGCTAATTTGCCCGGTATCCAATCAAGCAATCATCAATCGTTCAGCTGTAGCACCCTTCCGGTGCCATGTTACCAGAAAGAAGCACGAGGGCTGGGATACTGCCAAGTTGTCCAAGCCTAGACAGAGGAAGTCGAGAGGCAGAGGTCGGGTTCGAACCAAGGACCTTCCGGTCAGTAAATTCGCGCTCTAACCGCTGAGCCATCTCGCCCCCCTTGCCCGGTAGCCGGCGCACACAAATGATCTAAAAGCCTTTGACTGCGTGTAGTACTGGGATTTCGGGAGAGGAAGAATCTGAGCAGGGGCACCGATATATATAAGGTAAGCAGCTAAGAAGGGTGGTAAACAGCAAAAGCTTTGGTGTGTAACCTAATGTGGGAAAACCTCCTGTTATATATAGTTGCTGTCTCCCGCTCCAGAGTCTTGGTGTCAGGAAAGGACTCACCAATGAGAACAAAACAGCTCTTTGCTAACAAGCAAGTGAAACTGTTTAAAAGGACCTCACCCTGTTTTGAATGGCACTTTTCATCGACCCAGTCTGTCACACCATTGATCGATTGATTCACTGGCCCGGATGCTTGTCTATTGAGATTTTGATGGAGTTCGAGGGTCTCACAAGGATTCGAGCATTCTGGGACTATTTTCCGGAATCTGACCTTCCTGATACCTCCCTTGGACGACTGACTGAACCGGAGGCGTGACCGACTTCTGTAGGACCCAAAAAGAGCACTATCGCCTGAGGTGGTGGAAGAACATATTATCCGCAATAGGACTCCTCTTCTATAAGTAATCAGTTTAGCAGACACTTTTGGACAAATTCAATCGATCGCCTTTGAATGGAATAGAGCCGGGCTTGGTCTTTTCGGAATTGCAACGGATGGTGACGCACAAAAAGCAATTGTGGTTTTGGCACGGCTATCACTGCACAAGATATCCAGGATGAGATACAGAATGAGGCAGATGCATACAAGACACCAGGCCATGGTTGCCCTAAGTAATCAACGAATAGGGGTAATTCCATCCGGGTTATTCTGTGGTTTTCTAAGCTCGGGAATTTTACTGATTTCCGTGCGTGGATTTGCCTTAAACACCTTTAGGTGTCTAAAACGTTTGGGAGCAACTGGTTTGTTTGCGAAATACCCTAATTTGCAAACACATTTGGTTTTTCGAGCAACTCACCTAAAACCCAGCTGAACCTCTCGTTTATGATGTTTCAGTTGGTACGATATTCGGGATATCGCGATACATGCATAGACGTAATGCACTACTCATAAGGTTGCTGAGTTGTTGGTCTGTTCGCCGAGCTTGGCAGTTGGACTACATCCCAATCCTTATGAAACCGAGCATTCCACCGGACTTACACACTTATCTAGATGAAAATTTGGTTTCCAAGAAAGACTCACCTGGAACGCATGTGAATCTTTCGTTTATAATGTTCTTCAACTCTACCTGATGAGCCCCAAGAAGGATGAAACCAGTTGTGGGCTGTCGAAGAATTTTCAGCAACCTTGAGTAGTGTAATACGTCTAAACTGGCTTATTTACTGCGGTAATTTTTGAATGCAGCACCCTGTTCAGTGTGTGGAACAGCAATTCTTATCTTCAAATGTCCGCTCCTTAAAAAATTCCAGGATTTTCCACAAACTATGGATTCCGTTGTTCTATGGAAAATTTTCCTCCCATTTCATCGTCCACTAATCAAGGCGTATTATAATGGAACACGTGTGAAGCGAACGAGCTGGGGATTTGTTCATAATCCCCATGTTCGAAACTCTCTTTTGCTCATAAAAAACGGCGTTCTAGTCCCCAACCGGCCTTCAAAGCGCCGATTGTTATGTCCTAGGCGGTGCGGTTAGCACACTGAGGTGAGAACACGGAGCAGCTCTACTCCAGTCGTCGAAAAGCACACGAGCCATTTAGCATCGATGTACACGAGAAAAGCCTGATAATCTGTTCGCACGAAACAGCGTCCTCCCGGACGCTACCAAGCCTCCTCAATGTAATGGAGTTACGATAGGCTGAAGTCCACTGTCAGACTAATGCTTTTGGTACAGGTAAGTGGTTGTTTTATAACCTTCAGTCGATCACACCAACTCAGGTCACTGAGGGCTACCTCGTCATACCGCCCGAGTGGACTTGGCAACAGTGTATATAGAGGCGGTTACGTATCGGGTGGATGACAGACACAAAGAGCAATCGCACAATGCCATGAAACAAGGCCATTTATTGCTCTGACGTGCACAAGCCTTGGAAAATCGGCTAAACACAACTTAGCTGAGTTTGTCTGATCAAAGTTCGGACGTAGATGCATCAATGCTCATAAATATACGGGCGTAGTACCAGTACAATGTACGTGTATCTTCGGCGAGCCACTTAGTTGGAACGACCCCTTAGATCACAGTGTACCCGGTTTGCTATTCCTTGAAGAAAGCAATCAAAAAATTACAGACTAATTAGGGAGGTATAATCAGAACACGTTTTCAAAGGGAGTGTATTAGGCGGAGTTCACACGGATCCCATTTTACCGCTCGCAGTCAGGTGCTGCTACGGCCGAGAAGCCTATCCCACGCAAGACTGGCCAAAAATTCGGGACGCCTGCCGGTCCGGCAACGAGCCGAGAGCTGATTGGTCGAAAGTCTGAACCCAACGGCCAAACATGACAGTATTGGCCGAATGCCGGTTGCCAATGGCGCATCCAAAACGCGTCAGAATTTCCAGAAAAGTTGTTGCCGCTTATGCTATGTAGATGAAGCGCTGTATAAGTGTTTTTGACTTCATTTTGTGCGTTAATATACCTTGGTGGTTGTTTTGACGTGAACGCTGGCTTGGGAGGCTCAGACCGAGAACGAAACAGAGAAAAATATCGTTACTAGAAAACGTCAGGCACGATGTATGGCAACCAATGGTTGAGCGGCCTATACACACATTATAGGTAAGGGTTGGAGGCAGGAAAAGCCGACAGCCATAGGACTAACATGCGATGGATTTCTGTAGGGACTAACTAACTAACTAACCTCGATCAGTAGTGTACTGTAGTGCAGTAAGTCAAAGCGTCGGAAATCAAGGCACAAGCAACCAGAGAAGCCACGGATTAGGTTGAAACGACGGAGAAAATGAGATAGCGACGCTCTGCAGGACCTCCAGTAGTCCAGTAGTCCATCATCATCAACCGTAAAAACCTCGTAGTTGCCGTACAGTGGTTTCGTTCACCAATGATTTGCGGAGGTGGGGCAGATAGCTGAGCATTGGAGGCGATAGTCGATAAAATACAGGGGCAACAGCTTGAATGAACGAGCGTCATTGAGGGCGCCACTGGGCCATGTCTGACAATGTCCCGTCTCAGGGTCCCCATCCAGAGAGACGGCAATGAACAGCGCAGCTTAGTTTGCTGGCAATGACATGTAAAAATCGATATTTTACTATGACCAACTAGAACCTGGAGGAAATTATTAAAGCATCCACTCCGATGTGATTCGATTGCTGGGCCAGGCAGAGACGGTCATCCTACTGTAAATGTGTGCCAGTAGCTGCCAGGCTGCACACAACCAACAGCTATTCAAAAGCAATTCAATCACCATGGTGAAGACGCACAGAAGAGTTTTTTCACTCACTACAGACTCCCAAATCTATGTGTCACCGAACTACCTCGTTTGTTTACACGGATAGAATAACCAGAACATTGCACTACACTCATTCTTTCAAGCCACACCCACGTCTCCTCACGTGATGAGTGCTTGAAGCAATAGGCATACGCAGACGTGCCACACGTATCGTTGTGATTGCCCCGCATCGTTCGCAGGTGAGTATTGTGCAATCTGTCGCACTCTTGATAGACAACGTGGAGGAGCCTAGTAAATTTAGGGTTGTCCAGCTATCGTATCGACAAGAAAGAAGAACGAGGGATGAGCCACTTCCGAGTTGCCCAAGCAGCCGAAATGCCACAATTGGGGTCGAACCAGGAAACTTCCCGCCTGAATTACGGAGCTCCACTACCATTTGTGACGTCAAAAGCACAAATCATATAAAAGCCCCCTATATTTGCAAGGGTTCAAGAACCCAAAGTGGACAGACAGGGGGAAACCACAAGCATGGTACCTGTTCTGGACCAGCTCCTAGTCCGAAGAAATGAGGCCCCACTGGCAAGGAACAGGAATTTTTGCTACAAAAATACTACTCAAAAATGAGACAACTGTGCGCACTATGTAGAGTATAACAGAGTTGATCACATGATTAAAGCATAAGAGAGAGAGAGAGAAAAAGAACCAGCTGAAAAACGTTAATCATACATCAGAATCAGTGACTTATTGACAATGTGTAGAATTACAGTTTACTGAGGGACGTTGTAAAAACCGGTTATGTGGAACTGGCAACGGTGCCATTTGGTCAATCTGACATGGGAAAGCCGGTTCGTCGATAAATGAAGACGAGTGGGTGTAAAAAATGACCAGAAGAGGGACAGTTTGACCATGGGGACAGTCGTAATGCGGTAAACAAGAGACCCAAGAATAACATCACAGCGTGGGCGGATTGTGGACAATTGCACGTGCACACGAAGCCAATAAGCACACCAAGCAACCTGATCAATGAAGGCTCGAGTGACCGCTGAACCGACGTCAGTCAGTGAGTGACAAACGGAGGGGGAGGGGGGGGCTCACCCACTACATTCCTCAGGTGGTAATGGAGGTAGAATGGCCAATAGGTATCGTTCGATATTAATGGGATCTGTTTCCTCACTCACGCCGCCAATTCCATCACGTATATCATAGACCGTGCTTTGGCGATGAACTTTCCCGGTGGGGCATGCCCCGGCAACGGTAGTTACAAAAGGATGATTCAACAAGGCCTCCAGCGAAGGTCGTTCGCTTGGTGAGCTGCGCAAGCACGCGTCGACCAAGTCGATCAGGCCATCGGAAAAGCAGAATCGAGGCAACTTCGGGGCCGGCTGGTCCACAATGTAGGCAAGGAGTTCGAATATTGCCATTGGACCTGTGGCATGAGCAGGAACCGCTGAGAATAAACAAAAAAAACTGTGGTGAGTGTTGGGGGAATTTTACACAAGAGGAGACGAAAATCCTTCTAAATGGTGCGAGTAAAACCTACCGTTTGTTTGTCAAAAGTCGACTTCATGGAAGGAGCTAGATTTCTTTTAAAAAATGTCCCATATGGTCGAAATTAAAATACCATCGTTTTAACCTTGGAGGACGTAAAAAGGTGCAATTTACAAGGTCACTGCAAACCGCCAGTGTCTACCAGCGGTCACTCAGTCCCAACATTATTTATTCACGCACTTTCACCGTCTGAAGAAATTCGCATGATGAGTAATACTCATTTGAGCTTCGACGGAGAAAATTAAGGTGTAAAGTGTACAGTGTTCATAATAATAATCCGATGTATTCGGTCGAAGTTGATCGGTTCAGTTGGTGTATCAGTCATAAATAACGTACAAAGAGGACATCGGTTCGAGATGCTACAGCCAAGCAGTGGAGGCGATGCACAATTCAGTTGGTTTGAGAACTGGGCAACAACATAGTGAAGGCGACAGATTTGACGCATGAGAGCCACTGACTGCGCAATGGAGCCATGTCTGATGGTGTAATTAACCAGTGGTGAGTCGAGTCGAGGGGTCGTCATCCGGGGAGGTGGCAATTGTCGACCCGACTCAGTTTACCGGTTAGTGTTTTCATACTTCGTTGCCAGGTTATATACCGTCCACCTCTTGGTGGCTTCCACTCAGCACAGGGCTAGGCGAAAAGATGTCTGTGAGATAGATGGTCATCTGGAGTACATACCCTAACCAGCGCAACTTATGAACCGTGAGTAAATGATCTGTCGCGGAAGAGTTCCTTCTTCCTAGGACTGTCTGGCGTACTTCAACATTACTAATCCGATGTTCCCACCAGACCCAATCAATGCTTTGGAGACACCGATGATCAAACACTGACATCCTTCGTACGTTCGCTGCGCGTAGTAGCCACGTCTCTGATCCATAAATCAGTATGGATCCCACTGCCGTAGTGTGAACTCTGCCCTTGACACACACTGACGTTACGTCGGCGCCATAGGTGTCGGAGGTTGGAAAAGGCCGCCCTGGCGTTCCCCATCCGAGAAGTACTCTCATCTCCAGTACTCAACCCAAGGTTAGAAGCGCCTTATTGGACTGGATCCCAGTAAATAGTCGTCTTTGTGCTGTGCGGTTGTCTGGCTCAATTAAGATCAATGTAGGTCGATGCGGTTGGGGACCCTAATCATCCACCTGCCTAGGTCTGGATGACCTGGCGGTAGTCCAGCACATGTACAACTATGCTAGTACTCTCATACAACACCAACCGTCGCGTGGTGTCACGAACCGGGCCTTACTTGCTGCACACAGCAGGATGGGAAATCGAGATTTCCAGATCAATGGAACTCAACTAAATGAATCGTGCATCCGCGTGCGCAATAAATTTATGAAAATGATCAACAAATCTTGATAGAGAGAGAGAGAGATAGGAGAGCCAGAAATAAGCGCGTGTACACTTGGAGCGAATGCCAATCGGAAGTTTTGAAGTGAATGAGAAACGCACACATGTAACATACAGGTTGCTTTGCCGTGTAGGTAAGCAGCACGTGCGCGAAGACATTCAGTGCTATTTGTGACGCAATCGATAAAACTATTTTTTACATTGTGTGAACCGCATCTGTGCGCACAGCGGTGGAGCTGGAATACATGCTACCCAAAACAAAAGGGAACACACCTGGACAAAGTAACAACGTGGGAGTTCAACAGCTGGTCAGGTGAAATAGATGAATCCAGAGGAATGTTCTAAGGGTCGATCCAACAAATATGAAAAAGGTGGACAGAAAGTAGCCAAGACGGTGGGCTGGATGCTTATCGTTGAGTGTTGAAAAGACAGGTCATCTGTCGAATCCAGTGCACTTGCCTGTCAAGGTCGAGTGGAGCTTAAAAGCCCCCCCTGTTACATTGAAGAAACCCTCTCAACATAGTGACATGTATTGGTCAGATCTGGTCGCAGAATTTGACCACCAGCACACGCTGTCGAGATTAACGGTCACTTTGTATGGATGGCAGACGTAGAGATAGCTCAGCGGTTAGAGCGCGAGCGTACTGACCGGAAGGTCCGTGGTTCGAACCCTGACTCTGCCTCTCGACTTCCCTGTCTAGGCTTGGGCAACCTGGCAGTATCCCAGCCCTCGTGCTTCCTTCGGGTGGCATGGCAGCTAGGCACCGAAAGGGTGCTACAGCTGATTGGGACAGACGTAGATCGCTATCACTGCCTTCTCAATGTCCTCAGTTGAACAGTGGAGTTAAACATAGATTCCGGATATACAGCTGAGTTGGCGCCGTAGATCGGATGATCATTGAGTACGGATTTGATGATATGCGATGCAGGTGGCGACACCCCTTTCTACATCGTGTCACAATCGCAAGCGTCATCATCATCACAGATGCTTCACCGTCAAAATCTCATTTAATTATCTTCGAGGCTCAAAGTGAAGACGGATACGAAAGCAGCCTGGTGCGGGCGCCAACAGCTCTAAATGCTAAATCAGACGAGCTAGAAAGAAGCTGACAGCACGGACATCGATCGGGCACCATTTCTTTCAATGTATCCAGCCAAGGGAGCACGGGGACCAAATGCTGGAAGTCGGATCGCATCCAAAAAGACCCAAACTTCTGCCAACTTCCCCACACTCTTCTGCCAAGTTACATGTTGTCCACGCTACACATTGCGCCATTCTGAGGGAGGCACGGAGAGCGTTCGTCCTGGTAGGCAATGACTCGCATGCGCAACACATAGTCAAGCCAATGTAATTGATGGTCCTGGATGTTTCCTGTTTCACAATCCAACAAGCGTTAAGAACCCGATGATGCCTCCCTCCTGAGATATCAGTGATCAAAAACTTGGAAGCGCCTCAGATCACCCGCCCACAGGGGCCGTACTGTAGCTTGCTAAATGGGAGTCTTGAGACCTCATAATCTGCCTTTTTAAGGACATAAATGGTGCGAATTCACAAACCTGATTCGGGCCTTCGGGATACACGTATCGGTTGAACATCACGTTAAGCTATGAAGGAGAGATTTCCATGTTTAAAAAAGGATTTGGTATCTGGCAGTAACCTAAACGTAACATCTTCACTGGGGATCCGCCGTGTTCTTGTTTTTTCAGCGTACCATCCATGTGTTACAAACGAACTCCAGTCAACTTCAATCGACCGTCCCAAAGCGCCGTCTTATGCGGTGTATTTTAGAAAGGTGGAACTAACTGAAGGCTTGAAGTTCGGGGAAGTCACTTGTCTAGACGTGTTTTCCTGCTAACCGTCTCGGCCAAAAGATCATGTTCTCCGTAACACGGCATTTGAGCGGGATGATGAACTTGCTTCACCTTTCTGCATACTCAAGAACGCGCATGCGAACTCCTTACAGCTTTCTATAAAAATAATAACAAGCCAGGTGTATAGCCGCAGAAAAAATTGAAATCTAAGGTGTTACGGTTTTATTGATTTACGATTTCCAACCAGTTTAGACTCTGAGTTGTAGCACACTAGATAAAAGTTTCACATGTTCATTTCTAGGTCTTCGATTTCCGAGGTTGCTCGCCAATCGCCGATTTCCGTGGATTTTCCGAACTTTGTAGACCCAGAAGAGAAAACCAACCAAATAGAGCCGATTAGCTTCTATTTTCGCTCACTGTGTACATTCACATAAAATAGTGGAATCCTTTCGTACGTTTACTGGAACGGAGACGTTCAGCTGTAGCACCCTTTCGGTGCCTAACTGCCATGCCGCCCGAAGGAAGCACGAGGAGGACTAGGATACTGCCAAGTTACCCGAGAGGCAGGGGCCGGGTTCGAACCACGGACCGTCCGGTCAGTCTGGACAGAAAACCAACGGGATAAACTGAATCGGAAGTGAGCCCAGGCCTTGCAGTGCGGAACTGAACTCCGAGATACCCACAAGTGTTTGGAAAGAACGAGATTCAGTTCATTCAACACTTGCCTGTAGGCTTGGACGCGTTGATGTACATCTCCGTTTGCGTCAAACGTTAACGCACATAGAAGCAAACTGTTGCAAAATTCGACGAAGCAGCAATGTTTTGTTACAAGTTTGCTCACGAATCCGTAAGAAACAAAGTCTGACAAGCGAAATTTCGTCACACACCGTCTGTGGTTAGAATTTAGGAAGTATCATTCGCTTTAACTTTTAATTTCGCGCAGTACACAACGCCAGTCAGCATCTGACATGAGTCAGTGTCGTCGCCATTTGCTGTGGACCGTATCCAGGTTGTGCAGTTTCATTCGCAGATGATGTCAGCGTTCCAGCCTAGAGGCAATAGCTTACGATGGTAAAGTTCAAGGTCGTTTGAGTGGGAAGGCAAGGAAGAAGGCTGCAGCACTATCGGGTCCTTTATACACGAAACTCACTCATAGCTATCAAACAGGGGTTTATGCTAGCTGGAGGGTTATATTTCCAACAGTTGTGCTGCAGTTGTCTGCTTGCCAGAATAGGCGAAATCAACAGGTGGTCTGTGGTTCGAACCCAACCTCTGCATCTTGACTTCTCCTGTCTAGGCTTGGGCAACCTGGCAGTATCTCAGGCCTCGTGCTTCCTTCGGGCAGCATGGCAGCTAGGCACCGAAAGGGTGTTACAGCTGAACGAGTATTAGTTATTTACAGTCACCTTGGAGTTTGACGCAAGACACAGTTGTTCGGTGTTACGACAGGCAGGCAAGTCTCAAGCCGCAAACTGGTTCCAGAGTGAATAGTATGACCACAAAGCTTCAGAGTCCGATTTTACCGCACAGGGCTTCTCTCCACCTCAGCGGATGCGAGGGGTGCACCAAGAAGCCTGAATAATTGTATTTATTCGAAATCCGTATGAAATGAGTGGTCAGTCAGCGGCATCAAAGTAATGCCCAATCCAGACTTGGCGATGCCGTCAGACTCACTAACCAAGATCCAACACAAAATCCAAAATCAGTGTTCGGGATTGCGTTCCAGTGTCAACCGAATGTTGATGACACCGCCCTAACTTTATCGCAACCAGTTGCAGTCTGCAAGGGAGCAAACGGAATGCTTTGAGCCGTAACCTAGATATACCAACATCGCAATGTTTTGATCAACAAGCTGACATGTTCCACCTCGTGTGTCCAAAGAAACACATACTCGTGCTTGAGGGGCAGCAGTGGAAAACAATTTTAGCTAAGCATCTCGACACCGAGAGGAATCGGGTGTTGTAAGAATTTGACGGTATCTACAATGATCCATAATGCAGCCCGCTGGACCAGACTTACCAGGGAGGGGACGTCCATGTTTAGCAACATCCAAGTGTTCTTCTAGGTTCGCATTCCGGTCTGCTTTGAAGGCGGCCAGATAAACTTTTTCGTCAGTCGCGGGGATTGGATAGCGACCAGTAACCAGTTCCACAAGCGACAGTCCAACACTCCACACATCGCTTAATATGTTGTACTGTTCCCCTGTAAGACGTTCGGGAGCCATGTAGCTGCGCGTCCCGACAAACGAGTTCGCTAGAGAATCGGTGAGTTGACCACTGACACCGAAGTCGCAGAGCTTGACCTCGCCGTTGCGTTTGACCAGTATGTTGGACGGCTTCACGTCCCTGGACAGACCGAGGTAAAAAACAAGGAGACATGTGGTCAAACGAAAGATAAACATTTCGATAAGCCGTGGAGCCAACGCTACCAGTGCCGAGCTACGTGATACTACTGAACAGGTTCATGTTGAAGAATTTGACTGGCTCTTTCAGAACCTGGTACCCCAAAGTAATCAACTAGGCTACACTCATTGAGCTGAATTCACAAGAAAATGCAGTAGTTCCCTGTTGCTCTGTTCACATTACGCTAGAAAATTCGGTTGGCTGAACACTGTTGGACAGGCCTTACAAGTTCAGATTCAAACCCCTCGACGACGTTATCTGCAAGCGGAGCCCTGAGAATTAGGATAGGTTTGTAACTATCCAGAATACGGTTCAACGGACGTTCCATGTTCTACTTGTTCGGAAGATGAATTCTAGTTCCAAACGAAGCCGTAAGCCACTGGGGTGTGCACAAGGAAGAGAAATCATGCAGGAATGGACCTTCTGAGCCATTCTGGAGAATGGTCTACCTTCGAGAAGATGCACTGAGTCCTGACTGAAGATGATGTTGTTGTGCTTTCCAGGAGACAAATGTATATCGCCTCACGATAAAAATGGATACTACGTCATGTGTAAAATTTTTTGTCTATTTGTCATTTTAGCATCCTTCCCCAAAACCCGAATCTTGGGAATTAACTAAATGGACAATGAATGAGTCAAATTCAATCTGTTTGTCAACTAAAAGACAATCGCGTACAACTCCACTGAAAAGCAAGTAGCGGAGCGAGCGACTCCAAAGGAAAGTATGCGTTGAGTGCGGGAGAATTAATCAGTGTCCCTGTTTGGAGAGTGAATGCACCGAAAGTCCCCATTTCAGCATTCCCTCCTACAGAACTTCTGACGCATGATGCAGTGACTGAATGTGATATTTACACTCGCCGAGAGTGTTTTTTTCCAGACGCTGGATAGCCGTCTGTTGATGTTTGTTTGTCATTCAGTCGATCAATATTACTCTAGGAAATCACAATGAACCAATGTCGGTTAGAGGGCAGTCGAACATGATCACGCCTAATGTTTCTGCGGCTGCTCCGAAGAACCAAATGTCAAGGGACATTTGTGATTTGTAGAGTTGGTGGTGCTCAGACTCCTGGGTGTTCCACCCGACGAAATCGAGGTGATTTTACCAAAAGGCTGTCAATGTTCGTCCAAACTCACGCATAACGTGTGGCTTGATGTAGATATGTCCACGCGAAACACGGGCATAAGCAACAAGCGAAAAGCGTCAAGGGATCACAGAAGGACAGAGAAACCTGTTATTTTTTACAGCCACGGGATTAGACCCGGTCCATATGACACCGAAAAGTGAAGCAGCCCATCAACGTCGCCTAATTAGGAGGGAGTTTTGGCCTCATTGGCCTGACTACTGAAGTAATAAACGGTTTGGTGTGTCAGTATTGCTCAGCAGTCAAGGAAATTTCATCGTACGTTGGCGGGGAGCGGGGGGTACTTTTGCATTTACTCCGAACAAAACAGGATGGGTGGTTGGATAATTGTTTTATGGGGTGTATTTGCATGTCAGTTAAAGGCATCCCGATCACTGCTAGTTGCCACACTGCTATTTAGAATGAGTTACGCTACGCCATACTACACTGCACTACTCTAGTGTACTATGCCTCGGCTCGATTCTCAGTCTGATCCTCCCAAACTAGCGTTTTCAGTAGAAGTCACACACAAAGTGTACTAAACGCTCCAAAAGCAGGTAAAACAAAACATGCACAGTGTGTCATACTTAAAGTGCATGTAACGACGACATTTTGGAAATTCGGACGCCTTCTGGTAACCGACATCCAATGGATACCGGAACACAATTAGTTGTTGAGTCCACATTTCCGATCAATCAAAGCTAGCCTTGATGCTGCACCGCCGAGTGGCTCGATCTCTTGACTTGGGCTTATTGGTTGTTCCAGCATCTGCACTACAAAAAATTAAAAGAATCGTTCAGCTGTAGCACCCTTTCGGTGCTTAACTGCCGTGCCACCCGAAGGTTGCATGAGGGCTGAGTTACTGCCAGGTTGCCCAAGCTTAGACAGGGGAAGTCGAGAGGCAGAGGTCGGGTTCGAACCATGGACCTTGCGTTCAGTGAATTCGCGCTCTAACCACTGGCCGTCTAGCCCCCCCCCCGCCCACACTACACTACATTACACCGGCAACATATCAGCCCCTGTGCTTCTCTTGAGTTGTACGGCGATTGTGCACCGAAAGGGTACCTACCACAGTGGAAGCCCTATTTTATTTATACTACACTACTATACTAAGCCATGCAGCCCTGCAAAGTATCACCGCTGCTCGCAGTCCTTCGCAAGCGCCTGCAAAGCCGACGTCTTAGGCAAGATGGAGTGGGACCAAACCCAAAGTTCATGCTTGCAGACCAGCTAGCTGGTTTGACGTATCACTTGATTTGCCAGCGAAGGTGTACGGGTCCCCGGGGAGTGCCAAAAGACTGAAAAACTACTCGGAAGACAATCCTCATAAGGTTGTTGAAAACCGTTCGATTGTGCACGATCGATTTCACCCTCTTTGAGGCTCTTCAGGTAGACACAGTCACCGAATTATCATCAACCCTATCTGCTACTCGAATATCAAATTGTATGCGATGGGCGAAGTTAACCCAGTTGCAAATTATATTGGTGTTAACAACCACGCCTAACGTATGGACCGAAAGAAGTACGAAACCGACCGTGGATTATGGAAGAGTTCTTATCGTTTGGAACACCGCGATAACACACATGTTGTTCACGAAGTTGTTGATTATCAAGTCTCTCGGTTTTGAGTACATTAACAGTGGTAACCGTAGCAACAACGGAACAAAACAATCAGCTGACCTACCTATGAATAATATGCAAAGTTTGGCCCAAGTAGACCAACCCCTTGAGGACGGAGTAGAGGAATTTGGCGACAATTGGTTCGGGTATGCGTCCGGCGTGTTGTAGTACGACGTCCAGACTGCCGCCGTTCATGTATTCCATGCATAGACTGATGTCACCGTCGGCGAAAAATGCACCATAATAGCCCACGATGTAGGGGGAATTGCAATCGTGGAGGACCTGCGAAGGGGCAGAGAATGTGTGTAAGTCGAGGCGAAGAATTCACAAAACAAAGAATATTGCCTTGGAAAAGATAAAGTATCCACCAACCATGGTCTGCGAGAAGTAGGAAAGAAAAACAGCTGATCGGTCCTACCCTAAAATCAATCGATTCCTGCGTACGAGTTCTGCGCGAGGTCTGTCCTACGAGTATTACTGCAGAATAGTAGTTCGTTGACGGGACCCACTTCTAAAGTCTGTTGACAAACCGTTCCGTAAGGCTTTCGAGGTTCAACCCTATCCCCATTCCAAATAGACTTCTCTCCGCCCAAGTCGAATATGACGGAACATACTGTTAGACCTAATGACGAGAAGTTTTGTCAGTCTGTATCCGTAACAACATGATGACGCTGGTTGGATAACAATGCAAAGGTCACCTGGTCATCCAAAGGTAAAATCGACACTTGGGACTCGGCATCAATCCAGCAGAGATAAATATGATATACGAGTACTGTTCAAAAACCTGAAGACGCAATCCAAAAACCAGCAAAGAACCGGAATCATCGGAATTCTACACAGAAAGCTAAGTGAGGTGAGCAACGGGCAAACAACGCGTTTGTAATATGCATTCATAGTCCAGCTGAGTACAGCTGTGTGTACCTTCAATTCCCGAATAATCTGGGCTCGAACTTTGGGTTTGATTTCCAGGTGGATGTTCTTCTTGGCCACGATCAGTCCGGTTTTGATGTGACGAACCTGACTCACTACACCCCCGTTACCTTTACCGAGTTCACGAATCTTCTCAAAATCCTCCGGTCGCAGTTCACCGATTTTTTGTTTCTCGGCGACGAACGCGCTCAGTTGACGGCGCTGTAAGTCGTCCAAATCTTGCGCCTCCAATTGGCGTAACCTGTTGCGGAAATCGAGGACAAGAGTGGACGAAAGAGCATTAGTCCTTTACTGATAAACTGCTAATTAGATACAATGTTAACCCATCTTTAGGAAAGATGAAAATACACCGTGTGCGCTTATTTACTTGTACTCCAGATTAAGCGGATGAGTGACTCGTGCAAGTTAGCAGTGTGTCCGTAATCGCTGCAAAGGCCAATTTGGTTAGATTTGGACTCCAAACCGTCTACAAATTTTGTCACTGGAAACAAGACTGTGTGGAAATACGCAAAAATCTTACTGCCGATCACAGTGTGTGGAGATTTGTCATCCAGGACACACGTAACTGGCTCACCCGAACACAGGAGCTAGCCACAAGTGGGCTCTGGTGGACACAGTCGATGTGTAAATACACGCTACTGATGCTCAGTCGACCATCTGTTACTCGGAAGCAGGCTGTTCGGTACAGCCTTGAGATATGGAACACAAGAAAGAGGTGAGCATCTCGATTCCCTCACAGTCTGAGGTGAAACTTGACACTAAAACTCGAAGTATGTCCGCTGCCTACAGAGAGGAGTAACATACTGAGAAACCACATAACAGCTACATTGGTCTTTTGAGAAGTGGTCAACGTAAGTCGAAGTGCCGAAATGCAAGTCACTCGCACTCTGAGCATCCTCCCCACCACTTTCTGACAGCCAGTGTTCAGATTCCTACCAGAAATGTCCGAGTTCGGATCTCCCTAGAGAATCGTGAAGTGCGCACGACTGGCAAGAGGATGAAGAAGCTTGTCAGCAACTGTAATCGCCACACGGAAAACTTAAGTTTCATCACCCCACCAACGCTGTCAGTGGTGACAATGGGGACACACAAGGTCAAGCCAGGTGAACAAGAGCATTCATAGCCCATGTTGCAAAGTAACCCGCTTCCCCGAATATTGTAGGGAGAAGGGTATCTTTGGCTTTCTTTGTGACGATGCTCCTTCCACAAATATCTCACAGTGAACCGCGGTTGGCGGAAAACGCTCCCTTCAAGGAGTGACCTCTCTTTGGGGAAGTCTTTTACTGGAAAATGAAATGCAATCCCGCTTGTACTGCAAACGTGGGGGGAAGCCAATCAAACTGGCTTATCGGTCATTACAAATATAACATACAAATATGAAGAGTGAACACGACGAACTTGACTGTCAGAAAGTAAAGGGTTTTGTGGGCCTTGAAGGGAGAAGTTCACGGTATGTGACACGAAGGGAAATGCAAAACTGAGGACGAACTCGAATTGCCAGATTCCCCGCTTACCGGACGGGTGCTCTACCGACTTGATCACCGAAAACGCTAGTCCTGCGTTATGTTTATGTTCGTGGACTTAAGAGCAGATTTGTCGCATCTCTGCTTCATGGAACAGCAGTTGATATCTGTCAGTGCTAACAGTGAGCAGGAGGTGTACCATTGGAGTCCGCCCTTGGAGAAGATGAGGGTTCGGTGCTTAGCTGTCATGCTACTCGAGGGCCTGGATACTGTCAAACTGTTCAAACCTAGAGAGAAGCAGTCGAGGCGAGCCTTTCGGTCAGTTAGTTAGCGCCTTGACCACTGACCCATCTCGAGCTCATCCCTGAGAGTGTTCTTTTTTCATGCTACGTGTACCCAGACTTCAGATTTCATGACGTACTAACCCCGGCTTTACTTTCCTCCAGTCTATGCCACTGGCCCTTGGGTGTCTGGACGACATCAAGGTCCCGTACACTGTGAGAACCACACAAAGCTTTCACCAACGACCTCGACAAATATCAACTATTGTCCCACTGGGCAGAGGTTTGATGGATCAGCTATGAGGTTAAGGCACATAGACTTGGTGGAGAGCGAGTGCCCTTGGTAGCTCAGTCGACAGGGCGGGAAGTCGGCAGTTTGAGTGCATTCCCAAGCGTGTCTTTTGTTCAGGCTGTGTATGTGGACATCTCATTTCGAGAACTTGATTGTAGTAGTGAATACCAGTTGCGAAAGACTGTTTCATTGCAAAGAAACTGCAATTACAGCAATCCTCATCACAGTACATTCATAACCAAGAGATCATCTAGTTTTCTGAAGCAAACTTGGAGCAAAATAAGAGCAGGGTGCTAGCCTTAAGAGTAGGAGCAACTCCAGCAAATGTTGGAAGAAAAAATCATCACTTACACCTCGGCCACATCTACGGGTCCCGTACTAATTCGGTTCGAATAGCGATTTGCGGCTTGGAAGCGACCACCAGTGGCTGACTGATTGGAAATCGGACTCGGGGAAACCACTTTGACATGGTGTTGTGTGGCGACCCTGGAAGGGCCTGAAGGGGAAGTAGAACTCTGGTTTGTCCGGTTGCGCATTATAGGTGGAGCAACCACAGTGGAGGCGCTTGAATGAGAAGCTGGATGAGTTCGATCGGAATTTTCCACTCTGGTCTGAGAAGGTTGTGAAGGAGGAGACTTCGGTACCACATCAGTCACAGCAGCAGCGGTAGTAGTCGCTGACGATGCCTCGCCTTCATCTGGCAATCTGGTGGTCGGAAGGGTTAAATTAAGAACATTGCGCTTCGACCGCCCACTAGCAGACTTTGACATGGCCGTTCAGCAGTAAATAAACGGGGAATATTGTAGATGCTGAAAGGAAAATAGACCACACATATCACAGATGCAAAGGACAATGAGCCCGGAATTTCGCACTTTTTTCACCATTAAAACAGGACTCACCGGGTCGGCAGGAACATGCTGCATACAGGACTCCATGTCAAATAGCAGAGCGGAAGCCAAAGACAGCGTCGGAGTGTAAATTACATCCAAGCATGTGACAAAGGTGTCTGAACCCCCAGAGCCCTTGGATAACACGCAGCTGAAAAATGCGGATCGACACTGTGCTTTTGAACGCAGTAATTGTGAAACTCGCACTAAATTGTGTCAGTTAGGTTGATCCCCATACGGAGTTAGTTGACCACATTTGATCCGTAGTGAAATCTGCCATGAAACAGACGACCTTCCACAGGGCTGGCATCGCATCGCGCCGAAAAATAAACACACTAGGTAACCAAGCGTACAGTATGTTTCTGTACAGTATAGCAATCATCATGAACGGAAATACACCAGTGCTGAAAGCTGTTCCTCACCTACCATACAGCCATAAAGAATGATGGTCTTTGTCAATTGAGGAAGGAAAATGAATAGTGGGACTTATTACAAAAGGTTTAGGGAAAACGACCGGAAACAAGGCAACTACACTATCCAAAAAACCGCTGCGCGTAACCAATGATCGTATAGTTGCAAGGAAATCTACGGGATTGACTCAGCATCCATTATGAACCTCGCCTGACGCAAGCAGTAGCTAAGTGGACCAGTTGAGAGTGTTTATCCTGGCAGGCTCCCAACCACGCGGAAGGAAAGTTACGTAGATTTGGAGTGGCAAAAAACTGAACTGTTCAGCTGTAACACCCTTTCGGTGCCTAGCTGCCATGCCACCCGAGGGAAGCACGAGGACTGGGATACTGCCAAGTTGCCCAAGCCTAGACAGGGGAAGTCGAGTGGCAGATCTGGGGTTCGAACCACGGACCTTCCGGTCAGTAAATTCGCGCTCTAACTACTTGAGCCATATAAGTACTACATGCCTCAACAGACTTAACCTGCTGCTCAAGCAACTCCGTCTCATTACGTAGTGCTCACTTACCACTCATTTCACTACGGAGAGGCCACAGTCAGTTAAGGTGCACTATGCTAAGAAGACATTGGCGGCCATGTGTTTGAGGACGGTTGATGTCTTAGGAGAGACTAAATCTCACAGCCATGAAGTACGACTACTCGTACGGTCCTTTTATGCAGACGGCCCTTTAACGTAAACAAGATACGCCTTTGACGTCTTTGGCGAAGATTGCTCGTACCTCGGTAAAGGGTGCGCTGAAGTAACCGACAGCGTTACGGCCGTGGCTCATACATCTGTCAGGATAAGGAAACGGGATAGCAGGACTTCGCATTGCAAAGGTGAAACAAAGGGTTACTTCCGATATTCTATCAGGATCAATAGAAGAATTGAGGTGTGATTTCGACACCAGTTTCACGGGCTCTGGGAGAGTGAACTGTATGATGTCAACGATAAAATGGAACAAAAACGAGGAGAGGAAGCGTCTGTGGTGAAACTCGTCCACTATGGAAAAACTTTTATACGACCAAATGTAAACTCCAAAGCGATCACAAGAACGGGAACAGAGAGCACGAAGTAAATCCACAAACTTCAAGAACATTTTCCGTTGGCCAAAAACCCATCTATACGTGGCACCGAAGGTTACTTTGAAGTCAAGAGAAACTGCAGCTGTTGATCAGCGATACATGTGACACGGCTCAAGCACGTGAACTATTGTGAAGAAGCGGTCAGTGCACCCCCACCAGTAGGGCAGCGAAGCATCGGTGTTGAACGCTGATGTTATGCTGCAAATGGTGACAAAATCCAGCCTGACATTTTGCATTACCAGCAAACTCAGCTGCGCTGGTCACTGCCGTCTTCCTGGATGGGGACCCCGAGACGGGCCACATCAATGGTTAGAGACATTGTCAGACATGGCCCAGTCGCGCCCTAAAAGGCGCTCATGCATCCAAGCTATTGCCTTCAATGCATAGCTCCCTTCCCTTAAATGTCCACTGTCAGTCCTGTATTTACGCACCAATTTATCAGCCCCAGCCTTCAATGCGCATCTACCTACCCAACCTCTCCAAATCGTTGGTGGACGATACTGTGGCAGCTACAACCGCTGTACGACAAGTACACGGTTTCTTACAGCTGACGATGATGATTGAAGTTAGGCGTTGTAGTATTGTTGAGGCTGATAGTCACGTTACGTTGGGGGTAGAGCGCATACTCCTACGGTTGAAGCAGTCACTCCGGACTTCTCCAATAAGGATAAAACGCTCGTTTGGTTTTAACCAGTTGGAGGACCAAACGGGACAAAACACAGATCTACCGGGATTAGAATGGCGCCGGTGTGGGGGGTTCATTTGCCCCTTAAACCCAGCGGTCTTCTAGAGAATATATATATGTAATGTTTCATGAACTGAACGTGGATGTAAGGTCACGAAAAGGGTTGAAAGAAAGTGGTAGACTGCCAGCCGTTGTGGCAAATATGAATATACATATGAAAGATAAATACCAATGGAGAGGGTGAACATTCTTGCCAGGAATCACTTTCAGTACGGACGCTTTTGCCGAGCTCCTCATATACTCTCACACGCCCGGAACTATGAGAACATAAGGATCGGAGTTCGTTCACGAAATTCTCGGCCAGTGTAGTTAGACGCGCTCACAAATCTCATGGAAGAATCGAACACACCCTTGAAGTTGAGGAACTCCAAGATTGTGGGTGGTCTGCAAATACGGTCGAAATCCCGGTTGATGCCTCAGGATCACTGTTTCACGACGAAGAGTCATTGACGCCAGAAGCCTTGTTACAACCGCAGCCGAACTGGCCCCTCTGTGGTTAATACATTCACTATTATCGACTCACCTTAGTAAGCTGCGAAGATCTTTTCTCCCTAGGTAGATACAAGGAATTTAGACAGGCACGGAGCAGCTGAAAGGTCGTCGAGACCAGGGGCTGACTGATGCTCAACGCAGGGGTATGCACTCTGTTATATCTGACTGCTGTCCCCGCTCCAGTGTCTTAGTGCCGAAAAAAAAGACAAGGAGCAAACAGCTTTATTGCAACAAGCGAGTGCGTGCGAGTGCAAAAGTTACAAAAGTCTGGCCCTTTATCTGATAGACGTTTAGTTAACACCCATCAAAATTGGCCGTGCTTCCATGAAATGCCTGAACACTTATCATAGTCGGTCGTGCTTCTGTGGCGTGTCTGAACACTCAACGGCTTTTCCTGAATTGATTAAGTGATCGACTGACCTGAATGTTTGCCGGCTTCCCTACTGAGATTTTGGCGGTTTTAAGGTCTCAGTAGATTCCCGGCATTCTGGGGTTATTTCGAGGAATCTGACCTTCCTGACATACTAGTACACTGTGGGGCTTTCGGAGGTTCCGCCAAGGTTCACATCCAAGTTTCTGTTACAGGCCGATACCCCGGATGGGAACCGGCAGAAGGCTAACTGAATTGTTGTCTCAAATACTCTGCCAAGCAGTCCAAACGTACTTTGTCGGATACCAGAAATCCAGTGTGGACATTATTAATTTCACTGAAGACAAGCTTCCGGACCAAGTGGAACAACCCGTGGAAGTTTCGAGGATTTTTCTCCCAAATCTCCGGGGTTCTAGATCTATCAATCTTCCCGACCCGCGCGGACACTCAGTGCTAACCTGTGCCGAATGATGCACCAAGATGGGCTGCAGTTGCGACCAGAGGGGATCTGTTCCCAGGTCACAAACACATCGTAAATCCCATGCTTGGGAAAGGGTGATTGGGCTGTACGGCACTGACGGTTTCGCTGTCACGTACAGCTTTGGATAGCCCGCTCAAGTGATCGCAAATGTCCGATATCGGAGAAACAGGCGGAACTCGAAGTCCATTCTGATACATTTGTTTAGCTTAGGGGTCCATGAGCTCTCGGCCCATGGCAACTACTGAAATGAACTCCAGGAGCGCTAGACTTACCAACCTTCAGCTTCTTGTCACCAGAAACCCCAAAGATGTCGCAGTTTCTGAGCTGTTGTAAAAGGAAGCCTAGAAACGGTTTCTGGCAGACCCGTGGCCACATTCAACACGTGCAACACGTGCTAATACAACAAACAGGGGACGATGGGCCTCTCTCCCTCGAAATTCCTTCACAGACGTTACCAGAGAAAGCCTCCAAGCCGCTACAAACGGGTATCCTGTCAAGAAGAGATGTTCCAGTTCGATGGCTTAACACGATATCCATCCCGGTATATCTCACCATCATCAGTGATAGCAACACCAGACAGAAACACTGGTGTTTCACTACCCTAAGTCGGTATATCTAGCCACAACGGCCAATGTGCCGCCAGAGGTGAGCAACCGGAATTGGGGAGTAAACTACGAGGCGGTCAGTTAAGGTACAATACTTTCGTTCTGGATTGCGCTCCACCTTCCGTGCGCAGCTCTCAAGGTCTGTCATTCCGGATAAACAGAAACATTCAGCGGCAATGAACTGAGCTGAAACCTGGATTATTGCTCCCGACGGACGGCATTCATCAATACAGATGTAATGTAGTGTATGAGCGAGAGTAGTCTATTGTCTTATTGACTTCAGGGTGTTGTATAGTTGCTCTGCTTTTCAAACGTTTCATCATTTATTGCCAAATCACCTTTTTCCGTTTCAGCTCTCAGTGTCAAAGTTTTGGATGAATAAAGCCTAGCTTCTGGGCCTTCAGTCTTTTCCATTCTCATTCTGATTGTCTCTGCACTCCATCTCTCGTCGAACACAACAATTTATTCATCCAAAAATTTTCATCGAACAATGGATCGATTCTTACGTCCCGAACGATTCGATACCGATCCCAATACTCAAGACTCGGCAGATACCTGGGAGCATCGGTTTTGTACTTTCACGAACTTCCTAGAGTCAGTTGATTCTCATTCACCAGATAAACTAAAAACCTTGTTCAATTACGTTGCCCCGAGTGTTTACCGATTTATCAAAGACTGTAAAGACTATGAATCAGCCATCGAAACCTTGCGAGAAATTTACGTACAACCGAAAAATGAAATTTTTGCTCGGCATCTTTTGAACACTTGTAAGCAGGACGGAGCTGAGAATCTTGATCAGTTTGTACAAAAGCTTCGCAGTTTGTTGCCAGATTGTCGCTTTACGGCCGTCAGTGCAGAACAACATAGCGATGAAGCATTACGAGACGCATTTATTAGTGGACTTTATTCGAATACTATACGCCAGAGACTGCTGGAACATAAGTCGCTGGATTTTAAAACCGCATACGACCATGCGAAATCCCTCGAACTAGCGCAAAAACAGTCGCTGTCGTTTTTGCCGAATAACCAACTCCCCTGTGCTACCGTATCGAACGACCCGCCAAAGTCCCCACGTTCTCAGGTATCATCGCACGAACAGACGACTGCTGTTAGTATGGGGACTCCATGTTTCTTCTGTGGCTATGCTCGTCACCCGCGTTACAAATGCCCCGCTAAAGATGCGACCTGCAAAAACTGTGGAAAGAAAGGGCATTTTCAAAAGGTATGCAGATCTACTGGTTCGAGGAACACCTCATCTGTTTCAAGTGCACTATCTTGCGTTACTGCTGCGGCTCCCGAGTGTCTCAAAGAAGCAGTCACCGATGTGAAAGCCAATGGCGTCCCACTTCGCGCTCTTGTTGATACTGGTAGCTCAGAAAGTTTCATTTCCGAAAATGTAGTCCGTCGTAACAAGCGGTCTGTACTACCATCGTCATCTGAAATCACTTTGGCATCCACCCAGCACAAAAGCTTTACTCTTGGACATTGTTTTTTAACGTTGCAACACAAACAATACAAATACCCCTCTTTCAAGTTTTCAGTATTACGTGACCTCTGTGCGGATATTCTGCTAGGACATGATTTTCTTAAACTTCACAAATCCCTAGAAATCTCATTCAACGGTGATAAACCTTCTTTCTCGCTCTGTGGTCTAATTGCTGCCAAAATCGAACCTCTCACTTTGTTTGAGCATATCGATCCAAGGTGTAAGCCCATCGCCATAAAGTCCAGACGACATTCTGCAGACGACCAGGCCTTCATTGCCTCTGAAGTAAAGCGTTTACTTGACCAAAAAATCATTGAACCCTCGAAGTCCCCATGGAGAGCGCAAGTGCTCGTCACGACGAATGAACGACAGAAGAAGCGAATGGTGGTTGACTATAGTCAAACCATAAACCGATTTACGCAACTCGACGCTTATCCGCTCCCCAGACTTGAAGATATGAGTAGTAAAATAGCCCAATATCGTATTTTCAGCACGCTTGATCTTGAAAGTGCTTATTATCAAATACCCATTAAGGAAAGTGACAGAATCTATACAGCTTTTGAGGCCTGCAACACGGACATCAAACGAAGCTAAGACGAACGGCTTTCGTGGTTTTAAAATTGACCTCCTGTTTGGGGCTGTTACTGAATAAGAACACGCAGAAGTTGCAGCTAACGGTGGTGCAAAATGAACAGTACTGGAACATGCACAAAGAGCATTCACAATCGGGTGGGGTAAGAGAGAAGGAATACGCGAGAGAGTATGAAAGGATGCGTTGGTCTTAGCATTCTTTTGCTTACCCTGGCTGCTGCATGCAAAATCACAATGAAAATAAATAATCGTTCAGCCGTAACATTGTTTCGGTGCCTAGCTGTCATGCCACCCGAAGGAAGCACGAGGGCTGAGATACTGCCAGGTTGCCCAAGCCTAGACAGGGGAAGTCGAGAGGCAGAGGTGGGTTCGAACCACGGACATTCCGGTCAGTAATTTCGCGCTCTAACCACTTGAGCCATCTCGCCCCCCTATTTGTAAACTACAAACCTGCAACACGCGGACGAAATTAAGGCCCCATAACGTGAGGGAAGATCTGAAGCCACAGGCTACGGCTCGACTATACATTTAAATATACAGTAGATTTTCGATATTACTTTCAACTGGCCCACTAACACAGTTAGGTGAAGGCGCGAAATTACTAACCGGAAGGTCCGTCGTTCGAATCCAGCCCCAGCCTATTGACTGTTCCTGTCTAGGCTTGGGCAGCCTGCGACAACCACAAAGCCTCTCATACCATGTTGGTCAATGGGTAGAGGTCTGACGAGCACAGTCTTCTTATCCTCGAGGAACATACACAGTGATTTGTGCCTTAAATCGTTGACCCTGCATGGTGGACACCTTATGTCTGATCTTCGAGTTTTAACTGTGCTACCGGTTACTGCGTCTTAAAGAGCGTTGAATATTGTTTTTCCTCTGTTCAGTTATTATTGTTTGCAAAACATTCTTACATGCATTGAGGATCGTTTAGCATGACTGGAAAACCATTGATAGGGCGCCTTCGAATAGAGCGTTTCTCTCACTTTTTAAAATAATATTCTCCAGTATGTCCTTCCACATCTCTCGCTCGCATTTTTTATGTATGATTATGCGCTTCAGAACTAAACAATAGTAGTAGTAATACGCTAACTGGTAACATCCAGGTCGATAAAACCGTTCTGTCCAATTCCGAATAACGCGGAAAATCCATTGAGCACCCGTTCCGTTTACTGTGGTTTGCTGCAGATCTCAGTGAGTGCGGAGTCCCTAGGATTCTGGAGTCCTGACCGAAACAGATACCCAGTTTCTCTCCTTCTTATATTCTTTCCACATAGAATCATCTTCGCACCGTATCCGGTGGATTGGTGGATTTGAGTCAAAGTTCGGAAGAATCCTCTCAGAAAACCCGATCCCAGACACCTGATCCACAAATGGGGAAGCAATTTAATTGTGATCAGGTCACCTACATGGAGCTCGCTTATCCACGAACGTCATCGCACATGTTGAAACCATCTTTGACTGGATCAGATGGTGTTCACCGAATACAACCGTCAGACGACAGTGGTGAGCTACACGTACAGATGTTGCATAGCATAGTTTGACTTCTCAATGGTGTGCTTGAATTCTGTTTGCAGTGAGGTTACACCGATCATCGTTCTCTCGTTCTAAAAGTTAATTTTGTTGGTTTTTGTATGGTCCACCGCTTGTCTGTTGTGTATTGGTTGAGGGCCAAGTATCGAAATAAACAAGATCTTTTTGCTACTGGACTGTGCAATTCTGGCGGACAAAATTTTCTAGCCTGTCCTTCGGGATAAGCCAGAATCGCAGAAAATTCGAGAAAGTCTGCGCATAGCCAAGGGGAATAACGACTTTGGTCATTTCAACTGCGTGTACAAGACGTTGTCTACTTACGTATTCTACGCTGCACAAATCAGATCTTTGAAAATTCTGCGCCATGTCAAGTCAAATCGTAGTAGTCATAGTGTACTAACTTGAGTTGTGAAAAAAA